>CM032450.1:25229380-25314645 GCA_019049505.1 Pachyrhynchus sulphureomaculatus | reverse complement strand
TCACTGTAACTTGTAAACTAATCGTCGAAATGTCATGAAATTTTGATACGTATCATTTGAAGGTTGGTACTTCCTAAAAATCATATGGATTTTTTGAAAAGAGCGACATTTATGTGTCAGACCAAAAACTTTTCGGCCTACGTGTTATGTAAATATACTCTAAAAGTATAGTAAATTGAAGATTAAATGATGGTAATCACATTTGGTAGTTAATTTTCCTATATGCGGCAATTAATAAAAAACCGGAAATGCAGGAAATAATATCTTAATACAGAAACAACAAGCAAATTACAAATTTAGGACTGTTTTGCTTTTTACCGATTGCTTACTGTGTTAATTTGTAGGTCTACTATATACTATTCAACAGTTTTTAAATATTTTATTCACTATTGCGTTTTATTTTTGTATTGTATTTTATATTGTAATTTATATCTTGACTATCTTCATTTTATATAATGCTTTCTATTGACAGAAATCAGAGAAAAGCTTTTAGTTCTAAATGCAGTGTTGCGTTTAATTCTTTCTTTGCTTTCTGTCGTACACAGTTAGTATGTGCATAGTAAAATGAAACTTTACCCTATATTACGTATTGTTATATAATATTTACAGTAATTTTAAATTTGTTCCCATTTTATAATTTCGTGTTTATATTGTAGCTTTATTTTTATGTTGTTGACTACTCTCTTGTTTCATTGCAGACTGCCAGGCGCGCAATGTAAACGTGAGGGCAGTCAACAGCAAACGAAGAAAACCACCTTCCTCTTCATGCTTGTGAGTTCTATAACTGTCTGTCTCTCTCGATGTAAAATTCGCTGTTTTGCATGATTGTTTCAGTTTCTAATGGGATTTTGCATTATGCTGATTTTAAAGCAAGGTCCTTAACTTATATGTTAATATTTAATTTTTTCCGTTAAGCTTCTTTGCATGAAAAACGCTTAAAGCAAGTCTGAGGCTCAGTCAAAAAAATTATTAAATCATTTCTTGACTTTTTTGTGGGAACCAAAAAATTATTACTGCAATTTTATCTTTTTCTATGTAACAATGGCTAACATTTTTATTTCGGAAGATAAGTAGATTTTGGCTATATCAGATACTGTAAATGTTAATATCCTGAAACTAGTTTGGCCCTTTGTCTTAGATTCAAATAAGATATATGTTAATTTAAATGTTGTTACTATAATAAAGATACAGTCAGCATTTTAGATTTTTTGTTTAAACCAAGACAAATTTAAGCAAACAAAGTGCAAAAGCTACCATTTGCCTCTTTATATTTTTATGATCTTATTGTAACATACCCAAATGTTGGAGGACTATTCCCGAATTTGGATTTTATAATTTTCTTTATTTCAACTAAATTCAGTTTTCTCAATAACAATTTTAAAAACAAATCCAACCATTTTACTCGTCCAACATCTGATATTTTTACTGTAAACAATTGCCACTAATAAAAATCTCAATCTTTTACAAATTTTAAAGTTTCATATTATGGCATGAATTATTAATTTGAACTTTAATATTCTACTGGAATCAAGGTACTAATATCCTATATAAATATACTATCCACAGGCAATAGGAATTGTTCAACTTAACAAAGACCTAGAAGAAATTCTATCTTTAGGTGATAGTAACTAACTAGAATTTGACGCTTCGAAAACCCAGGCGCCGGTTTTTTCGAAAAAAGTTAACGTTGCAAAACCCGTCATAATTATGTCGGGACACTCCATTCTTCTAGCATCGTCACTCAACCTGCTATAACTTGAACATGCATAGCAAGGAGAACTTAACAAAACGTGGATACTTCATTTTCTACTAAAAAGCTTTACAATCCGCAACACCTTTTAATCCTTTACGAAACCTCAAATTCGACTAATGATGGAATACTGTGCCTATGTCTAGGGCTCAAATCAAACCATTGAATCGTCTGCAAACTCTATCAAGTTTGGAATTATTAAATGACTCAATGCAGCAGACTCTCGAAATCAAAATTTAGCTTTAATCCAAGATTAGATAAATTTTTTAATCGCCTATAACAGATTGCATGATCAGATGTTAGTGCTTTCCTTTCCTAGGTTTTTTTTGTTTGTAAAATTTATAACTCTTTATAACTGGAAGAAATAGGCATTGAAAACACGCTCCCACACACACAGATATATATATATATATATATATATATATATATATATATATATATATATATATATATATATATATATATATATATATATATATACAGGGTGCCCTATATGTATGGAACAATGATTCCACAACATTTATTAATTAGTGTATTAAAAAGATCGTTAAATAGAAGTTATAGGGTTTTATACGGCGCAGATGCCGATGTTGACAATAAAATGTTTTGAACTGTCAGTTCGAAGAAATTACGCCATCTTAATTTTTTATATATAGAAAGCCCTGTATGTTATTTTATTTTTGAGTCCTACTGAAAATTCTAGATATTATTTGTCTAATATACCATATGTCTAAATTAATTTATTGATATTTGAAATTAAGGAGATCAAATTTAAAAAAAAAATAAAAATTTAAGCTGGCCTGTGTCAAACATTTACTGTCAGGTAACGACTTAAAGCGTCAAAAAATGATTTATTGACGAAAACGTTTATTGCTGCATTTTGTGAAACTGCAATTTGAGCGTAATATCATAATGGTGCATTTAACAAAAACTGAAAGAATCACTTTGTAATGATGGTTGGTTACGGAGACCGTAGGAGAACACAACAGGAGGTGTGTGGTCTTTTTAACACAGAAAATATCAGATTGGAGAACCTATTACCCAATCCGTAGTTAGCAACAAGCAATGACAAAAAGTTAGACGTGTTATTGGAAATTACAGATAAATTCCCATACAGCCACTGGCCAGCTTTCCCTAGACCACAACATAAGTAAAGGTACCTTAAGTCGTATATTGAATGAAGAAAACTTGCATCCATACAAACCCATTCTATTGCAAGAATTTTCTGAAAATGAATACGATAGACGCCTTGAATTTTGCGAGGGCATAATGGAACGAATCAATAATGTAACCTAATTCATAATATTGTTTTTTCTGACGAGGCCACATTTTGTCTTAACGGAAGAGTTAACAGGCATAACTGTCGGTACTGGTCTACTGAGAATCTCCACTGGCTAATCGACAGTCATTCTCAGAGACCACAAAAGATAAACGTATGGGCAGGGATTTGAGGACGTCATATCATTGGTCTCTTTTTATCGATGGAAATCTTACAGGACAGCGGTATTTACAGTTACTCTAAGAGCAATTTATTCGAACTTGTGCAGGGCTTTTTCTCGATGAAGTTAATTTGGATACCCCTATCAGGAATCTGTGGTATCAACAGGACGAAGCACCTCCTCACTATGAAATCAATGTGCGTAGATATGTGGATGCGGTTTTTCCTAATCGATGGATAGGCAGACGAGGTCCTATAGAATGTTCTGCAAGGCGTCCCGATCTTACGCCACTCGATTTTTTTTATGGGGTCATTTGAAAACCAGAGTTTACCGAAGTCGACCTGAAACTGTAGAAGATTTACAACAAAGAATTCAATATGAAGTAGCACAGATCACCCCGGATTCTCTGCAATACTCTGTTCAGGCTGTTTATGACAAATTGGGTCATTGCCTAGCTGTTAACTCTAAACATTTTGAGCAATTGTTACTTTAAAAATAAACCTAGAGTTTTTATTAATAGTTTTTTGTCTTTTTAGTGTTCCGTACGGAACACTTATAAGATCACTTCGGGTCTGTCTGTCTGTCTGTCACACCCGATTTTCTCCGAAACTATTTGACATAGAAAGGTGAAATTTGGTAATAATATAGGAATTGATGGCCTCATCAGAGCTATGTAGTTTTGAGAATTTAATTTTGACTTAAGGGGTTAGTTTTGGGGGGTGAAGTCGGAAGTGAAAAAAAAATTTTTTTACTAGGTCATCGAGTGTGGTGTCAAATGAAAGCTTGTGAAAACACGAGTAAAAAATATATATATAATATTATACTTGCGCGTACTTTTCTTTGTATTATTTTTAAAAATTCGCGAAAAATCGCTGTCCCGGGCCTTATCTCGAAAAGTACTTATCAAAAAATTTCGAAAAAATTCTGGAATATTCTCCACGAGGTGTAGATTGAACGAAAATTATCACGAGTGCATTACCTTTAATAATTTATATGGTATATAAAAAAAAACAAAAATTTCAAGGTCATCAGATTTCAGTAAAGATTGGAAACAAACTTTGTTGAAAACTCGTTTGGGGTGTGTTTTGTGAAGTCACTGATCATTTTATACCACCGTAACATAAATTTTGACTTAAGGGGTTCCTTTCGAGGGGTGAAATCGGAAGTGAAAAAAAATTTTTTTTACTAGGTCATCGAGTGTGGTGTCAAATGAAAGCTTGTGAAAACACGAGCAAAAAAAATATATATATATATAATGTAATACTTGCGCACACTTTTCTTCGTATTACTTTTAAAAAATCGCTGTCCCCTACCTTATCTCGAAAAGTACTGATCAAAAAATTTTGAAAAAATTCTGGAATATTCTCCACGGGGTATAGATTGAACGAAAATTATCACGAGTGCATTACCTTTAATAATTTATTTGGTATATAAAAAAAAAACAAAATTTCAAGGTCACCAGTTTTCAGTAAAGATTGGAAACCAACTTTGTTGAAAACTCATTTGGGGTGTGTTTTGTGAAGTCACTGATCATTTTATACCACCCTAACAAAAATTTTAATTTTAAAAACAATCAACGTACGGAACACTAATTGTGCAAGTTCAACTTGCACTTGACCGGTTTTTGTTATTTTATTTTAAATTTTAAAACAGTTCAATTTACACATATGGTATATTAGACAAATAATATCTAAAATTAAGACTCAAAAATAAAATAATATACAGGACATTTAAAATATCAAGATGGCGTAATTTCTTCGAACTGACAGTTCAAAACATTTTATTGTCAATGTCAGCATATGCGCCGTATAAACCCTATAACTTTTATTTAAACATTTTTTTTTTGATACACTGATTAATAAATGCTGTGGAATCATCATTCCATACATATGGGGCACGCCTGTATTATATGTATACATATATATATATATATATATATATATATATATATATATATATATATATATATATATATATATATATATATATATATGAATATATAATTGAAGTATTAGTTGATTTGGGATGCTAACAACTGGAAGAATGTGAACATCGTTTAGAGAAAAATCGTATGAAAGTATTCGTCGAGATTCTACGGTACAGACGTAGGTATCACTTAAAAAGTAAACTTGCAATCTTCATGTATTTTTCACGTAAGATACATATCCTATAAAATATTCTCGTTTTAGCTTAGGATTTAATATACAGTGATTTTGAAAGCCCATTTCATTTAGATTATTGTTGTTGTTATTTTCCTTACTAAAGAAAACTATTGTATTCGTGAAAAAAAATCGCTCTAGAAAATTTTTGCACTTCTACCTGCTTTAGGATCTCTATAACAATTTTTTTTTTAATAATTTTTCGACAGCATATCAGCTTTCAAAATGCACCTAATCAATCATCAGGACTATTTCCTGATATCAAATATATGTATTTAAGAATTTTCACTTTGCCATTGGACATGTATTTAGACAACGGTAGACTTGATTGTTCATCTGTATTTCTGAATTCGCATTTCGAAACTTCAGGCGAGGAACATTTTTGGGCTTTTGCATACACCACTGATTTGGAAAAAACCATAATAATTCCAATAAATATATTTTATTCTCTGCTACTCCTTTTATTTTAAACTTACGTTACACATTATTTAAAATTTAGCAGTACCGTAGAAGAAGATGGTAATACTACGGAAATATTTCTACCTACAACTAACACTTCCATTTACTCTATTGTATCAAATTTAAAGGGCGGTTCAACGTTCTCGATAATAGATGGCGTTATGATTTACAACAATTAAAGTGCAATCATTTGAGAGATCAGATCCCTATTTAGGTACGCTTCACGAGAAACAAAAATTAAACAAACTAACCCAAAGTCCTCGATCGAAGATGTGCGGTTTATAAGACTAAATTTTTAGTCCTACTTTAAAATCACATTATAACTAAATTAATATCTACTAAATATTTTTGCCTATAAAACACAAATTTGATTAAGGGTTCATATTTTTTGTAATTGTGAAACTGTTTTTAATAACGGATAATAAAATTTTTCTGGTAAAGTCGTTACAGGGATTATATATAAAACAATTGAGAATAAAATAGTACATAAGTAATGTAATGCAATGTTACCTTGAGGCATAACATAACTACAATTTGTCAGAATTTTTTGTCGCAATTCATGATATTAAAAAAAAATCTATAATCATAACAAAATTATAACTCCAGTACTAGATTGTTAAAAACTTTGCCATTTGTAATTCAATATTGCTCCGTCAGTTTTATCGATTATATATGCCAAGGTCAAATAAGGATTTCCCCTAGCATTTAACGATAACAGGGTATTTTCTTGAATTACTTATTCCTTTTAGAATATGGTGTTTATGTGGGCTGAAGCCAAAACAAAGGCGTCTTTACCTTTGTTTCATGAAATTTTTCGATTTAGTTTTATTATGAAGGAATACCTTTATTTTTTCAAACATCTGTAAACAATTATGTCTTTAAAAATAGGGTAGTTAAGACAATTTGAGTTTTTAAGTGTCACCTAAACAAGACAACGTAAGATATTAAACAATCCATTAGAATTTTACTTTATTTATTTAAACTGGTAAACAACTAAAAAAAGGATTCAAAAAACAAATTATATGAGCTAACATGTGTAACTTAATATTTGTAGTTTTTAAGATATATGCATGGGATTTTTTGTAGCTGTCTCCATCTACTTCTACAAATTAAATCGATGTTTAGACATTTTTAAAATAAGATAATTCTTGTATACCGTTTGTTGTGTTCATGATAATTTAACTCTAGCGAGAAAATCTGAAATTAGTCCAAGAGGTACCTAATTATTAATTTTCACCGTACCTTTGCAATCATTCAACTATTCTTCTTTTTTTCTGATGATTATGTGATAGTTTCTTATTTTTTTTTTCAGCTGCACAGATACCACAACGGGGCAGTAAGTATTTTATTCTGCTTTAGTGTTTAGTTATTAGGGTTTGCCTTTCAGTGTTTAGTTTTATTGTCTGAAATAATTTCAACAAACCGGAGACTTAATATGAGGTTACTCAAACTAAAAGTGATAATCTAAAATAACTGTTCTACGTCAGTTTTTTAATGGTATGAGAGCTCTTCATTTGAAGAGATAAATTCCAAAAGTAACTTTCCGAAGACTAGTTAAACGTAAAATTTTAAATAAAAACAGGGTAAAAATAGCAGTTTAGTTATAATTACCCAAAGTTTATATTTTTGCCACCAGTGAATTAAAATGGTGTTGTAAATGCATTTTACGACTTGGGAAGCACATTAAGCTAAACGCTTTAATAATTTTTTGTACGCACATCAAATGACTATAAAAGTATTTCATGGTCTAAAAACAATGTTTCTACAGCAAAAATCTAAATTTTAAGTGTTTATGACTGTATTGCACTAATTAGATATCCTAACTGTGTGTTTAGAAATGTTAGAGATATTTTTAGTGTTGCCGTACGGAACACTTATAAGATGTGTTCGGTGTCTGTCTGTCTGGTTATAATATAGGAATTGATGGCCTCATAAGAGCTGTGTAGTTTTGAAAGTTAAATTTTGACTTAAGAAGATAGTTTTGGGGGGTGAAATCGGAAGTGAAAAAATATTTTTTTACCCCATCAAGTGGGGTGTCAAATGAAAGCTTGTAAAAACACGAGTTCAAAAATGTATATAATGTCTTACATGCGCATACTTTTCTTAGCATTATTTTGAAAAAAATCGCAAAAAATTGCTGTCCCCCCTCTATCTCAAAAAGTACTAATCCAAAAATTTTGAAAAAATTCTGGAATATTCTTCACGAGGTGTAGATTGAACGAAAACTATTACGAGTGCAATTACCTTTTTAATAATTTATCTGGTATATAAAAAAAAACAAAAATTTCAAGGTCATCAGGTTTCAGTAAAGATTGGAAAAAAACTTTGTTGAAAACTCATTTGGGGTGTGTTTTGTGAAGTCACTGATCATTTTATACCTCCGTAACAAAAAAAATTTTATTTCAGAACCAATCAACGTACGGAACACTAATTGCGCAAGTTCAACTTGCACTTGACCGGTTCTTTAATTTTCGTTTTTAGTTTAATATAATAACCGGTCAAGTGCAAGTTGAACTTGCGCAATTAGTGTTGCTTTTAAAAATAAAAAAAATTGTTACGGAGGTATAAAATGATCAGTGACTTCACACAACACACCCCAGATGAGTTTTCAACAAAATTTGTTTCCAATCTTTACTAAAAACTGATGACCTTGAAATTTTGGTTCTTTTTTTATATACCAGATAAAGTATTAAAGGTAATGCACTCGTGATAATTTTCGTTCAGTTTACACCCCGTAGAGAATATTCCAGAATTTTTTCAAAATTTTTTGCTCAGTACTTTTCGAGATAAGGGGGGACAGCGATTTTTTTAAAAATAATGCAAAAAAAATGTGCGCAAGTATTACATTATATATATATATATATATATATATATATATATATATATATATATATATATATATATATATATATATATTTCTTTTTCACTTCCGATTTCACTCCCCAAAACTAACCCTTTAAGTCAAAATTTAACGTTCAAAACTACACGGCTCTGATAAGGTCATCAGTTCCTATATTAGTGCCAAATTTCAACTGTCTATGACAAATAGTTTCGGAGAAAATCGAGTGTAACAGACGGACAGACACCGAGGTGTGTTCCGTACGGAACACTAATAAAATAAAATAAGAATGGTAAAACCTAGTACTTCACTAGCGAACATAAGTTGCAAAATAATTATATTACCCAAGAATAATCTAATTATTACTACTCGACATGTTAAAGAAGAAAATGATATCTTATGGGGAAACGTTAATCACGAAACATTGGAACGTACATCCACGACGATTTTTTTTTCCAACTAAAAACAAGTAAACACTGGAATAACGCTTTTGACCTTTTTTTTCTTTCAGGTCACTCCTCTACATTACTAATACTCTAAAGAGGGGATCTACAACATATATTGACCCCAGCAATATTACTCAAAAAGTGTAGATTTCTCCCATGTTTTAAATATTACACGTGGCAAAAAAATGAAAAAAATACATAATTTCCAGATTCCTCTTAACCCAAGTATTACTACTCGGTATTTTACCTAATAGGTACTTTATGTTAATACATTAATGAAAAAAGTTAAGCAGGCTTCTAATCTGGAAACAAAATTCATCGACATCCACCACTTTCACTCCGTTTCTTTGAAATAATAACGCCCAAAAACCATCAGTTTTATCCCTGTTTTAAGTATATGAGTACCAAATTGGAAATTAATGTATCATTTCGTTCGAGAACTATCGTGCCAACAGCCCGACAGACAAACAGAATGAACGGAAATGGGACATAATATTTTTTTTGTGATCTAGGAACCCTAAAACGTGATTTTTGAAGGGGACGCCGAGCAGGAAATTTGACTGTTTTTAGGGCGTTTTTTGAAGTGAACTTTAAGCAAAATATTAAAATCTTCTGAGGGCGGTTTAAAAATTGACAATCACGTGAATGTGCGAAAGTTATATTAATTTGAAAAAAATTTGACAGAATGTAATGAAAGACTGTTTTTTGTCAAATTTCCACTTTATTTAGTTTCACTGAAACTGTATGACGCGTTTCCCTATACTATAGCTTCGTCTGATACAAAATGATATTGAATATTAGTGTTGTTACATTTATACAAATACCGTAACGTAGATAGGTAATAAAATTAATACTATATGCTAATGAATATTACTGGGAAATCCATTCTGAATATTAATTGTATAAATTGAGTAAAGGTGAGTTACCATGGACCAGACAGGTATATTTTTGTTCGTTTAATATGATGTCTGAATTTTTAATTCTATTTATTTCTAAATTTTCTAATTAGAATTTTTTTCTAATTTTTCTAATTAGAATATTAGAAAATTTAGAAATAAATAGAATTAAAAATTCAGACATCATATTAAACGAACAAAAAGATACCTGTGTGGCCCATGGTAACTCACCTTTACTCAATTTATACAATTAATATTCAGAATGGATTTCCCAGCAATATTCATTAGCATATAGTATTAATTTTATTACCTATTACCTTAGGGTATTTGTATAAATGTAACAACACTAATATTCAATATCATTTTATATCAGACGAAGTTATAGTATAGCGAAACGCGTCATACAGTTTCAGTGAAACTAAATAAAGTGGAAATTTGACAAAAATCAGTCATTCATTACATTCGTTATGAATTTCCATCAAGTAACAGCCACAACAATTCAAAGTTTAAAATTTGACAGCTTTCTTGTGAAAGGTTATGTTTATGAAAAATATAATTTCTTAAGTAGTAGTCATCTCTGGCCAAGGTTAGATACTTATCATACAACCCTCGTATTCGAAGATATCTAACAATACTATTATACCAGTCTAGTTCTTTAACAAATCTTCTTGAGTCAAAAGCGGTACGCCGCGCAATTTATCATCCTAATAGTCAGTACAACCTACAATACAACCTCTTTGTTTGCTAATAAAAAATACTATAGGGTACTTTTAGGAAAAGCACGCATGCACGCCATAAATGTCTGAATATAGTATAAACATCCGTCTATATTATTCTTCTTGTCAACATGTTAAGTATATTTAAAAACTTAAAAACGTAGGTCTTCTGTCATATGAAGTTATTTACGACATTCGCTCTATTATCTGCCTCGGTTATTTGTACATATGCCAGAAAGACAGCGAACAACTTGAAATTTGGGTAAAGCTTCATGTTTTAGAAGCCAGTACCGCCGAGTTTATAGGCAATAAAACGGACAGATTGAGGTTACGTCATCTTTTTGGAAGTGTCTTAAAATTGGATTATGCAATTTATATCTCCTATTCATACTTTACACCCTCGTCTTGAAATATCTTTCTGTTTTTAAAAGTATTATATTTCAGTTCTCTATTTTAAAATTTTATTTAATGAGTTTTACGGTGCAACTTTTCTCAGTTTTTATAATGCCTTATATGTAAATTTGATAAAGCTGTGTTAAGTGTGTATTGTAATTTCATTACAAACATTACACAAATTTCAAATAACTAATAGATAACAATTGTAAACTTTTCACAAAAGTAAATTTACTTATGAAATAATCTAATAGCAACTTGAAAAATAAAAATAGGTGTTATTAGACGTTGGATTTATGCAGAGAGGTAAATGTCCTTCACAAGTAAGAACTAGGGTGTTTTACACATCATACACGTTTAATATATCCGTAGTTTTCGTTAATTACCAAACCGGATGAAAAATTTTAAATTCTATTTTGACTTTTGAAATTGTCAATTAAAACTGAGACCGCCGACACTGAATTGACAGCCGATTGAATCGTATGAATATTGTTGACGTCGCATTGATCATATGACTGGATCCATTGATCAGACTATAATAAAATCATACACACACATACGCATACTATTATTATTATGATTCTGGTTGCTCGTTTGCACGGTATTAGAACAGTCATGAGCCGCATCAGGATAACGGTCTACTATTTCATATAAGTAGATTTAAAAATGTCCTGACAATATCACACGTGTTCAGGATTATTGATTTTTGCATTTCACTGATTAATATTAGAGGTAGACCTAAGATTGTTAAATTTTTGGAGAGAGAATGGTCTACTATTCCAGTGGATACTATGGGAATAATGTCAACACGGTCCTGCCTCCACTGTCGCTTAATCTCATGTGTTAAATCAGCATATTTCGTTAATTTTTTATGGACTGTTTCCTGGATGTTGTTAGAGTTAGGATCAGCAACGTTCAATTAGGAAAGTCTTCTTCTGACCTTTATCCACCAATACAATATCGGGTCGGTTCGCAGCCAGAGTTCTGTCAGTAAGTACGGTCCTATCCCAATACAGTCGAAAGTTTTCGTTTTCTAAAACTGTCTCGGGGGTGTAATGGTCATATGGACTGGTACATTGCGTAAACTGATGAAGTTGTGCCAGCTTCAGGTCGATTATCTTCCCTACGCAGTTATGGCGCTGTAAATACTCTGTAGATGCTAGTGATGTGCAGTTAGCCGTAATATGTTGTATTGTTTCAGATGTCTGGTTACACAAGCGGCACTTGTCAATGATTATATTTGCATCCCCCACAATATATTTCAGATAATTTGCAGTGGGTATAACCTGATCCTGAATTGCTACAAAGAAACCTTCCGTCTTGGGAAATAAATCACCCCGAGCCAGCCAAAAATCGGACGACTTGTGGTCGACATACCCAGCACTCATGCCATGTGGTTTCCTCCCAGGGAGCGGTTTTTGTCGCCATGAGTTAATTTGTAAAGCAGTTCGTTCCAGCGTCGTTATGGCCTGGTCTTGAAGGGTAACTTTGCTTAAATTTAGGGCAGTGTATCCATCATCGGCTAGATTAACTGCCCAAGGAGAAAGTATTTTTACAAATTTGGAATCTGCTTTTGATGTAGGTACTATATGTCAATAAGCCCTTTTCCTCCTTGGTTTCTTGGTAATGTTAGTCTTTCCATGCACGATTTAGGGTGGTGAAATCGAAATTTCGTTAAAATGGTTCTTGTCTTCGTCTGAACGTTCTCTAGATCAGTCTTCGTCCATTTAATAATGTATCGCATAAGTATTTATAGCTTTCATTGTGTTTTTAGCGTTTAGTTTAGTTCTAAGGGTTGCCTTAAATATATATGTATTTTAAATTTTCTCCTTCATGGCCTTGTGTTCTGTTCGGATTGATTAGTGTGATTCTAAATATTTATAGGTTTCCCCCTCTTCCAGGGGTTCAAGACGATTACCATTCATCAGTTCAAAAGCACTGGCATTGGTGTTATACTTACCCCTTATTACAGTCTGTGTTCTGCACTTATCTAGGCCAAAGCTCATGTCAATGTCCCGAGAGAATATCTCTACACTCTTCAGTAGAGAATTAATCTGCACTTGTGTGCTAGCTAAACTTTAATGTCATCCATGTATATTAGATGGGTGACTGTTTGCAAAACTTCTCCCCGATTTTTGAGGGCAAATCCGTTTCCGCTAGCTTTTAGTATATTTGATAGAGGATTTAGAGCTAAACAAAACCAAAGGGGGCTTAAAGAATCTCCCTTGAGTATACCTCTCTAAATTTTGATAGGATCAGTTGTGATGGTATCAACATTATGATTTAGTACTAGCTGAGTTGACCATCGAGACATTACAGACTGCAGTAAGTCGATAAGTGGGGGAAGGGGGCTATTTTATAAAGTTGAAGAACCCTCAGTAACCAGGAGTGTGGAACTGAATCGAAGGCTTTGCGATAGTCAATATATGCTGTAAAGAGATTTCTTTGTTTATGTATTGCTTGTTCTAATATGACTGAATCAATCAGCATTGCTCTTTGCATCCTTGCGACTTCTGGATACAACCTTTCTGTTCAGCACAGATTATACTGTTAGTCATCGTGTGTTTATAAATCTGTTTAGGTATGCATGCTGTGAACAGTTTATATATTGTTGGGAGGCAAGTAATGGGTCGATATCTTGAAGGATTTTCTGTGTTCTTATCTTTAGGCAATGAGTACGTAATTCCCTGTGAAAAGTAGTCTGGCATTTTGCTCGGGTCTTCCACAAATGAGTTGAAATAATGCGCTATGTATTTATGTGTGCATTTAAATCGTTTGTACCAAAAGTTGTGGATGCGGTCAATTCCTGCTCCAGTTAAAAGAGCCTTTTATTGCCTGTTCGAGTTCTTCAGCAGAAATAGTAGTGTTCTCCATTTGATCCACTTGTTGCATCTTTCACTCTTCTTCCTTTATTCATGGAGCTTCATCATCATGAGCGGTGGACTTCGACCAAACAGATTTCCAGAACGTTGAGTAAGAGGTTTATTGTTAGTAAGCATCGCTGCAGTTTGTAATCTTCGGTAGAATTGCTTCTCGTTGTTTTGGAAGTTTATTAGATGTTTTTTGAGGTTGGACTCCTTATATCTCCTCAGCCGCTTACACATTACACTTAGCTTTTGGTTTAATGTATCAGCTACTTCAACAAGGGTCTAGTTAGTTTTATTTATTTTCATATTTTAGCACTTTTTTTTATTATTATTTTTAAAATTATCCACGAAAATTTCACAATTTCAACAAAAATATGCGAGCAATGATTTAAAAAATTTCAAAATCTACTATAACTTATACTGGAAAGATTTCTAGGATTTATTGAAATTAAAATTTTTATTTCTCATAGATAGGATATGAATTTATATAAGCTTTTTTCAATAATAAATGCTACTAGTGATTCTAAAAAACTGATATGGCTTTTCTTTTTAAATCAAAGAGTTAGTCAAAAATTGGCGGTCGAGCATTTTTCACAGGCATTTTTTATTGTCAAATGTTTTAGAGGAAACTGAAGACAAAACTTCAGGCAAAAGGTTCCATTAAAACAATTCGGTACCTTTCGATACAGTCTCTTGTTGCTCAATGGAAATGTAGTACAATATACAGTCAGTCCAAAAAGTCTCCATACACCACCTCCTTTCTATACTATTTTTCTGTTATGTTTAACTAATTAATTGGCACTGTGAGAAAACATGTTTAAATTAATATTTGAAACTTAACCAACGAGGATTAGTATTAAAAACAACTACGGAACATTTTATTTAGAAGTTACATCAATGTTATAAAAATGTAAACAAAATTAATGTGAACTAAGTCTTCATACCTTTAGCAATTACCAATAATAGTTTGACGGAGCTTCACGGAAAATAACAACTTGGTTTAAACTAATATTTAGGGGGACCATCGTTGGCCTTCATAATCTCCTGTAACCTTTTTTTCATGCTCACAACCAGCTTTCTAGTAACTTCTGCTCCCATGCGTTCAATATTCTGTTTTTTAATTCTTCTCTTTTTGAAACATTATGGTTGCGAACGCGCCGTTTACGTTCCTCTCATAAATGCCCGATGGAGTTAACATCGGGTGATTGCCAGGGTGTATGAAGCTGCTGTCGCACATTATGGATCATCCATTCTCGCACCAAGTTTGTGGTATTTTTCAGATCATTGTCCTGTGCTAATTTTTGGATACTTTCTCTTAAATTGTCTCTCGCAATGTACAGATAAACATGCTGATCCATGGTACCATTAATAAAATGTTAATTTCCAACCCCTCCAGCGGACATGCATCCCCAAAGCAGAACACTGCCACCCCCTTGTCTCACCGTGAAACAAATGTTTTTAATATCGAAATGCGGTATTCTTCTTTCTCCAAACTTTAGTTCTGCCATCAGACCCAAAAAGGTTTCATCACCAAAGATTACGGATTTCCAAAATTCAGGTTTAGTAACGTATTACCTAGCAAATGCCAACCGCTTTTTGCGATTAGCTTCCGAAATTAACGGCTTCTTCCTGGCTGCACACCTCTTATAGCCTGCCCTGTTTAAACAATTTCTTACTGTTTCTGAACAAACATTTTTCGAAAATAGCTCCCTTACTTCTTCTTTTGGTGCACTTTTCGTGGGATCTATAATTATTTGTCTATCAATACTGGCCTCTTCACGTGGAGTAAGTTTCTTGGGTTGACCGGAGCGTGGTCCAATTTTATAAGAACCCGTTGATACTGGTTTACAATGTACTGAACAGTAGCATGCGACTTTTTAACAATTTTTCCTATATTTCTGTACGATTTTCCATCTTTTCACAAATCAATTATGATCTTTCGAACTTGAAAAATTTCACAATTTCTCGCACTCATTTTTAAAAACCCACAGCAAAATTATTAGCAACAAGTGACAGATTATAAAGTATGGTCGAAAATTATTCATTTGTTTTCAGTTTAGCGAGCAATAGATAGTTTGATAAAATGAGGCTCATTATAACATGTTTTTTTCAATGCAGTTCTTGGGTGTATGGAGACTTTTTTTACATTAATTTTGTAACTTCTAAATCAAATGTTCCGTAGTTGTTTTTGATAGTAATCTTCGTTGGTTAAGTTTCAAACATTAATTTAAACATGTTTTCTCATAGTTCCAATTAATTAGTTAAATATAACAGAAAAATAGTATAGAAACCAGGTGGTGTATGGATACTTTTTGGACTGACTGTATATCGTCGTCGAACAATAGGCCAATCTGTATGTTAATATAATTTTTTTTTCTCGTGGACGAATTTATTCCCATAAAACACTTCTATTTAAAGAAATAGTGCCATTTTGCCAAAAGGTAACTAACTTACACTTAACAGTTAAAACTTGTGACACCCGAATAATTTTAAATAATAGCGAAATCATTTTAAATATGAGCTACTGAGGCCAGTCATCTTCAAGAAACCACTATGGAAACGAAGTAAAAGAATCGGAATAGGGGGTAAAGTGATGAATATGAATCGCTTTGCCGGCGATACCATTGACAATGTAAACAGAGAAAGCGTCGAAATCAGTCTAATGATAAATACGGAAAAAATAAAATTTATGGTCGTTTCAAAAAATCAAACCAACAATTGCGAATTATTTCTCGAAGGAAAACAGAGAGAACCTGAAAAGTACAAGTCTCTAGACATTTATCTCACATCCGACATTGACCAAGACACTGAAATTAAAACCAGAATATAGAGGTTGCAAGAAAATCATTTTTGAAATTCAGGACAATGTTCTGCAACAGAGCCTTATTCCTCACACTAGGATTGCGTTTCCTGCAATCCTAAGTGTGGTCTCAACTTTTGTATAGTCGAGACATAAACGTCGAAGCAATACACTACTAAAAGGCTAGAAATATTTGAAATGTGACTCTATCGAAGAATATTAAAAATTCCATGGACAGTCAAAATAACTAATGATGAAGTCCTACGAAGGATAGGCCAAGTCAGAAAACTCTTGACAATCATAAAAATACAAAAAAAACATCCTGCTTAGGGCGTGTAGTCGGAAACGACAAATATTCATTATTGCAAACTAACATGCAGGGAAACGACAAATATTCATTATTGCAAACTAACATGCAGGGAAGAGTTGAAGGTAGAAAGGGAAGAAAGAAAATGTCTTGGGTGAGAAACATCATAAAATGAACCGGCATGAAAGTGAGGACTTATTTCATGTTGCGAAGGACAGAAAACACGCCAACTTCCATTAGGAGAAGGTCTGAGAAGAAGGAGATCTAATAATTATTTTTAAAAATCTGAAAGTTGCAACTTGGGGAAGTTCTTACGCCATTTGAGGTATAATTATTTCTTTTGGGGTGTAAATAATGTAAATGGATTAAAATGGAACCATATTTTTAGAATTGGTAACCTTATGACTCGATATAATGCATGTACGCGTATATGCATTGAACAATATCGAGAATTTTATTTACCAACGAGCTAAAGGAAGATGCCGACTTAGGTCTCCGGCTAATTTTAATGGAATCTGTCATTATAAGGTTTGGGCGTTTCGGAGTAAAAATATTTAATTAGATTCGTTAATATAATGTTCCCCTTCAATAGCGTTAGAAAATAGAAAATAACAAAAAGGTTAGTGCAAAAGTTTACTGAGGGGACATAGCTATAGATAAAATAATTAGTTCCTAGCAATTATCTACATGTACAGAGTGGCTCAAAATTTATATTGAACAAAAATATGTTTATTATATCTTCATTTATTATCAGTTTTGACACTTCGACAGTTTTCTCTCTTTCACGATTTCTTGCCATCATTCCCAAGAATATGCTTACATTTGTATTATTGTTTTAACGTAATATTAGTTTGATTTTTCTATTGATAAATTTTCTTTACTCTGATGATACAGGTTGCAAACGGAAAGAGGACCCTACGTCCAATTCGGATCCGATGCCTACACCCAAGAAGCCACGATTGGTTTTTACAGATCTGCAGAGGCGTACCCTACAGGCTATTTTTAAGGTAATAGAGAATTTTTTCTAAAAATCAAAAAGGTTTAATTAACAGAACTGAATTTTTTGAGAGTGTATTAGAAATCTAAATATTTTAAGAGGAAGATTTGGGCTAGACTTACAAACATCAAAATAGAATTGATTACAATTTTCGTTATTTTGCAACAGATATGATCCAAAGAAGATTACAAATATAATAGATAAATTTGTGGTATAGATAATATATGTAAAAGTATGAGTTTTTACACTGTGTATTTAACATACCAACACTGTATTAGAATTTACGTTCTGTTTTTACATATTCCATTTGTTTTAACCGAAAATAACAATTGATAGAAATTCTTTAGCAGAACCTCTATATTTTTAGAGACAATAAAATGCAGCATGTAGAACTATCGGACTACGATGAAATTAAATTTTACTTGTTATAATAAACCATCGCTTTCAAGACATTTTCTGTGTCTAATTCCTAATCAGCATGCAAAATCCAAATGTCTTGTTTATATAATCATCCAACGTGTCAAAAAGTACCCAATTTGGTTATATACGACGAATACGAGTATAACGTTTTCCATGATAAGCTGCACCGTCTGGTGGCAAAATTTAAAAACAAAGTATTGATGTTTTGTTTTAGTTATGGCGCGAAGAAATGTTGTAATTGTCGCTGTGGTCGACTCAGAGCAAGATATACAGTGTGTCTAAAATGTTCCTATATATATTTTTTTTATATTGAAGAGCAAAACGTTATTTAAAAATACTTTAAACCTCTGGTTTCGATGATCAGCGAAAAACAAGTAATTTGCCCAGTACTTTTCTTAAAACGAGAATTAATGATTTAAATAGGGGTCTAACCTAGATAGCAAAAAATATTCCTGGATATTCTAGATATGTCCATTTGAAGAATGTGTACGTTCTGAGTGCATACTCGTATGAACGCACAGGGAATATGTTAAGGTTAATACATTGTATCTAAGATTTGATATTGAATAGCCATCCATGTAAACATCATATGCGTAGTCATATGTATGATCTGTGTATATTCTTATTATAATCACGAGAACTTAAAAATGAGTACCTACTATTGCTTTTGCGACCTAATTGATTGGTTTACCTTAAACGCACATTTGAAATCACATACTAAGCCATTTAAATGCATTTTACGTGCCCTAATATCTATAATCTCTCCTTGAACTTTGGAAAAATTTTTGTAATGAAGTATTTTTGTTGAAGCCTGCCTATTCACACAAAGAATATTTTAAAGGCCTATTCGATGAATGTACACTTAAAATGTGGCATAGCAATTGAATATACAAAATATTATTTAAAATATTATATGCTATCTGGGAATGCAACTTCATTAACACCTGTTATTACACCAATCAACGGTTTATATATACATACATGACACATTTTTAGTGTTCCGTACGGAACACACTTCTAAGATCACTTCGGTGTCTGTCTGTCCGTCTGTCACACCCGATTTTCTCCGAAACTATTTGTCATAAAAAGTTGAAATTTGGTAATAATATAGGAATTGATGGCCTCATCAGAGCCATGTAATACTTGCGCGCACTTTTCTTTGGATTATTTTTAAAAAATCGCTGTCCACCCGCCTTATCTCGAAAAGTACTCATCAAAAAATTTTGAAAAAAATTCTGGGACATTCTCCACGGGGTGTAGATTGAACAAAAATTATCACGAGTGCATTACGTGTAATGATTTATCTGGTATATAAAAAAACAAAAACTGATCATTTTATACCTCGGTTACAACATTTTCTATTTTAAAAGCAATCAACGTACGGAATACTAATTGCGTAAGTGCAAGTTGAGCACTTGACCGGTTATTTTGTGTTGACTTCTCTTTTTTCAGCTACATATGCCCCAAAAACTTATTTTATATTAAAAACAAAATATGAGATAATAGAAAAATAATTTTTTTACCAAAGCCCGGGATTACTTAAAGCCATGACTGAGACAATACGGACGACTCATATTACAAAAAATACATTGGTGTTCTGTTCCGTTTCTAATCAGATTTTGTTATTTATTTATGATCATAGTTTATTTTAATTATTATTGTTACCTACTTTAGGAAACAAAAAGGCCATCAAAAGAAATGCAAGTAACCATTGCTCGACAGCTGGGTCTTGAACCAACCACAGTCGGAAACTTCTTTATGAATGCTCGAAGACGATCGATGGACAAATGGAAAGATGAAGATCCAAAAGTTGCTGCTGCAATGATGCATCAAATGTCACCAGGAATGGACAATGACGATTTAGAACATGATGGAGACATCGAAAATGATATGGAAGACCATGACGATATCTTGTGACATGCATTCCGAGACCGTCATTTACTGCTGCTGTGACACTAAATTTTTGATGACACGTCATTCTGTAGTACTAGATGTGTAGATTCACCAAAATTGTGTATTTGACCTTCTAAAATTTTTTGATAAATTTTATTTACTTTGCAAATGCCTCCAAATATACTGACAATCTTTAATTGCACCTTAAGTTAACTACGTAGACATTAAGTCAACCGAAACGTTATTCTGAACAAGAGAATAAAATTTAATTTTGGTCCTCTGGCTAGAAAGTATTTAGATCCGAATAGAAAAACTCAAATGTCTAGATTTTGACAAAAATACTTACTAGAATCGAGAAGATTTATGCCAAAATAGTAATTTATATTGTCTGTCTAAATAATGTGATATTTTATATCTCCTTAAATATCTTTTAATTTTTTATTATCTTTATGCAGTGTGTGGGATGAGTATTTTTCAGAGTGTATAGACAGAGAAACTTCTAGCAGAATTTTATTATTGGGAGTTATTTTTTTTTAGATTTTATGCTTTCTATTTACAATGGTAATCAATACAAGCCTTGTTATGTTAAATGAAACATTTACTCTATCTTTGGATTTATAAATTCGATGATTGATTCTAAACACTTTTATTTTTCCCATATTAGACTTAAATTATAGAATTTCGTTTTACACTTCAATAGACGGTAGATCGTTTCGGAGCAAAATGACTTACACGTTTCTACAGCAACTTCAAGAATGAAATTTGTTATTTCAATTGAAGTAAGCATAATTTCCAAATATATAAAGTTCTACGAGAAGTTGCCATAAAATTTACTGGATCTAACTCACCCTGTATTTTTGCCACCTTAAATTATGTACTTTATAATTTTATTAATTTATTAAATTAGATGAAGTGTATTTTTGTTATTTAAATTTTATTTTATTTTATTTTATTTACATTGTATTACATTTTAATTTTTATTCAAGAGTTCCCGCATAGGCCACTGTCCTGCCACTAAGTAGCGCCAGAAAGTGGTGTGTGTGGTAACTACTTACAGTTTTAAATTTTTTTTTTGGATTTTAAGTTATTAAAATATGTATATATTGAGTTAATTTTATTTTTATTTTTTTTGTTTTTTAGTTATTTTATACACAAAATTTATGACATATTTTTTTATGCCAGTTAATCGACAAAGACGTTTATTTGGAATGTTATATGTACAAGGTTATTTGTTATATTTTATACAAAAAGGTATATTGATTTTTTTAAGCAGAACGCCCCTTTGTTTTCTGAGTAGTATGATTCTACAACCGCTTCTAAATACTTCTTAGGAAAGTTATCCTATACCGCAATTCAATATTGGCACTTTAAAAATGACATTTTTCTGTTTAACAAGCTACAGTCTAAATATTCCATTTGGAGCAAAAACCTACCTAAAAACATCAAAATAACAAATTTTTTGACATTCAGTCATTTTTTTGGGTAGACAATACTAAATTAAGTTGAATTATTTGGAAGCTATAGCCTGTTAACACGGCAAATATGTCCCTTTTAAGATGACAAAACTAAACAAAAAAGAAAACTAAGTTTAGTCTGTGATTATATATATATATATATATATATATATATATATATATATATATATATATATATATATATATATATATATATATATATATATATATATATATATATATATATATATATATATATATATATATATATATATATATATATATATATATATATATATATATATATATATATATATATATATATATATATATACACAGTCCCTGGCCAAATTATTAGACGCACTGCAAGATTTCATGTAAAATATTAATTACCGAGTGATATTGTACCGTTTTATTATTTTAAATTGATTTGTTTTTTATTTTTATATTATCCAATCAATTACCTATTTATTCGACATAAATAAAACAGCATTAATTTAGAAAAGCATAAGTTTAAGTTTTAAAGAAAAGTGAAATTAATGTTAGTAAAAGTCAATATTTAGTTGAGCCACCTTTAGCCGCTATCAAAGCTTTAATTCTGCGCGGCATGCTATCAATGCAAGATTGTACTGTCTCCTGCATTTGAGGATGATGATTCCACACATGAATAATCTTTTCTAGGAGCTGGGTTTTGTTGGTAATCACATCTTTAGCCACTTCTCAGCTCCCACACATTTTCAATGGGGTTCATACCCGGCCAATCCAACAGAGGGATATTTTTTTCTGCCAAAAAAGCTTTAACAGACCGAGCAGTGTGGCAGGGAGCTCCATCTTGCATGAAAGTGAATGGTTCCCCATTTGGAAACCATTCTCTGAGCTGTGGAATCAACCGATTTTGTAATACTTCTTTGTACTGATCTTGCCTCATTATTCCTTTGACGACGTACAGACGTCCAGTGCCCTTGCCGCTGATGACTGACCAAATCATCACTTTGGTGGGATGTTTAACCGTCGGGACGACACAATCAGGATGAAACTTTTCTCCATGACGACGACGCACATACTGAGCTTTATTCTGCAAAATTTCGAATGTGCTTTCGTCACTGAAGCAGACCTGTCAAAAATAGGAAAAATATATAAACTTCCATGTTTATTTGCTTTATTTAACTGAAAATGATAATAATGTATCAATTATTGATTAAATTGCTGTATCTTACCGATCTCCAGAAGTCCACATCTTTGTCTTGCCATTGTTTGGCCCACTTCAGGCGCTTTGCTTTCATTGCAGCTGTTAACTTGGGCTTCCTGGCGGGGGCGACAGGCCTTAAAATCTAATTCTTTCAATTTTCTTCGAACAGTGCGCTCAGAAGCATTTACGCTAGCATCCTGAAGTTGTGATTTTATTACCTTTATGGTAGCAAATCTGTTTTCTACACAAATTTTCTTCAAACATCTCTCTGACCGAGGAGTGAAAATTGGTTTTCTACCGCATCTTTTCTTTCTTTTCGGGCTTAATTCCTTCCCTGACTCAATTTTCTTTTTTATGCGTCGTACACTAGCTTCAGAAACCTCCAATCTTCGTGATATTTCTCGGTTTGTAAATGTTTTCGCAATCACAAGGGCCTTCACTTCAGCTTTTTTACGTGGTGAAAGATCGCCTTTTCTACCCATAATGAAAATAGTCCAATTACTTTTTTAAAACACTGCATACAAAATAAACTAATAACTGAGTAGTATAAAACTGTTAAACAAACAATCACAGTCCATAAAGCCACAGAAACACGTCCGTACCTGACTCGATTCCGATCGCAACTGATACAGATTTGTACTTGTTTACGTTCATGTATCACTTTGTCAACACAGTGTTGCCATATGTTAAAAATAAATACAAATATGTAGTCTACAACAATTCTTTTAAATAAAAATCAATAACATTGTAGTTTAAATATATCATTATTGCATAAAAACTCTTAAGAAACATACAATTACTAAAAAAAATACAGTGCGTCTAATTATAATTTGGCCAGGGACTGTATATATATATATATATATATATATATATATATATATATATATATATATATATATATATATATATATATATATATATATATATATATATATATGATATATATATATATATATATATATATATATATATATATATATATATATATATATATATATATATATATATATATATATATATATATATATATATATATATATATATATATATATATATATATATATAGCATTAACATTCAAAGCAATCAGTATACAAAAATTGGTTAGAACTTGTCTTTTTTGAGATTTTTTTCTATTTTTTTAAACAAGTATAGAAAGAAAGTTGTCAAAATGTGTGTCGCTATCTACGATATGTTCAAATTTTTACCCGCTTAAATACTGAGTTGTTTCGAAATATTTAAATATTTTTGTACGTATAGTTATACTTTAAAAAAATCTTATACACCTCTATGGAGCTGCAAAAGTACCATTTGGAAGATCAAAATAGACTAACGCCAATGGCAGTTTCGTAATTACAATGGCTGAACTTTCAATGTTGCATTTAAACATGGCTTTAAAATGTGTTATTAATTGCTCATTTGATGTTATTTTAAAAACAGCAAATCGTGATTCGGGTATACGGTACCACATTGGTGTATAGGATCCCTTAAAAAAGTATTATAAATAAAAGAAATCATGTGCATGGATTTAAGTCGTGTATTATATACAACATTTAGTTATCCATTTAATTAAAATATTAAATAGAGTAGCATTAGCTTTTCTACTTATGCGAATAAACTAGTTTTTAGTTATAATTTTGCCATATTTTCTAAGTCATATTTATTATGTATGTTTTTCTTTAAGTTTTTTTAAGCATTACGTCTAATTTAGTAACGAATACTTTATTGAGTTGTTTTTATTGATATCATGAATTTACATTCAAAATTACATTTTTACAAACTTTAACAGAGGTCTTGTTTTAGTTATTCTTTATTCGCAAAGTAGTTCTGTGTTTTTCTTATACAGGATGTAAACGGTTTAAGTGCAAATATTTTAACAGGCGATATAGTAGTTGTTTATTCGAAAAATAAATTATTTATTAGCAATTTTTGTGAAACAGATTTAAAAGACTGACGACGGCGCAATAACCCAATGTCAGCTGAATTTAAAGTAAATTCAATGTAATTCATAGTAAGATCAGAACCAGAAATATTTAATTTAAATGAATATGAATCAATAAACGAACTCGTATAAGTGGGCACATACAGGTTCGTCCGCCCGCCTTAATTAAGGGTTAAATGTGAAGAAACTCTTTACCTGAATATACTACTGTGATTGAAAAAATAGTAAGACTTTTAAATTTAAATCGCCCGGGCATTTCCAAATCGAATTCATTCGTTTTTCGTTAGGTTGGTAGGACCTTAACTGCCATCTGTGTCAAATTTTAAGACCATAGCGTCAGCAGTTAATAAGATTCGCTTGCATTCGTTCAACAACAAAAGTGCGTTTTTCGATTCAGCAAAGAAGTTGCATTAAATCTTGTTTTAAAAATGGTTTTTCTGGAAGCTATTCGTCTCAAGAGGCCGGAATTATGGGCCGATAACTCTTGATTTTTTCATCACGATAATGCGCCTTCCTCACACAGCATTGGTTCTTCGCAATGTTTTCATCAAAAATTCAACTCATATCATTCCGCAATCGCCCTATTCGCCTGATTTAGCTTCGTCGGACTTCTGGCTATTCCCTAAACTCAAAAAACCGCTTCGAGAACATCGTTTTTAGTCGATTGAGGAGATTTAAACCAAATCGAATTCAACAACTGTTTGACTGGAAAAAAAGTTGGCATAAATGCATTGTATCCAAGGGGGATTACTTTGAAGGGAACCAAATAAATTTGGAAAAATAAATAACCCGTTTGCGTTGTATTCAAAAGTCTTCCTATTTTTTGATCACAGTAGTATACAGTTTCGTCCGCTGCGAATTTTCGGGAATATACATTTTCGTCCGATTTACCTGGTTTAAAATATTCCTAAATAATGAAATACGAGTACATACGAAAAGTTTATTAGAACAAATATAATTGCATATAACTAATATTCTTAAAAACTATAATAATGTGAATTTAATATTACATATTGCAGCACAGAAATGCTGCATGAAAATATTACTATAATCGATACAGAATTATTTATTATCAAAAAATCTTCTCCTCTGTTCGTGACAATCGAAGTCATCTTATCCAGAGCATGGTGTAAATCAGCACAATAATTGGGCAGTGTAGAAAACTTTTTTCTTCTCATATCATAAATGCTTCTTTTCACAGAACACACACTGTTAAACAGTCGGTCTGATTGTCTTTCAAAAGAGACTGTACAATTCTTTTCGGTTGAGGTGCAATATCTTCTAACGCTTTGCGTTTTGCCGAAACTGCAACGAACTGTTTTTATAAGTTAAATGCACTTAATTCGGCATGACGATATGTGAGGTTACACTTTGATATCACGTACTCTTCGCCAACAGTATATAAAGCAGCCTTACATCTTGGAACTCTGCATCTCGACTTAACTTTACCACTTAACAATTTACCCGCGAAATTAAATTTATAATATTAAAAAAACTTTGCCTCGTTTAGACACACTTGTTTGGACGTTTATACCTTCCATGTCCATTATTTATTCAATCATTCGATAAATTGAAGTGAAATGAAACAAACCTCAAGGAATAATGAGTTATGGTTAAACCACCCCAAGGCTAAATATTTCTTAATTATTTTTATTGCATGGGTTTTTTTCAAATTACGGTCAAGATCATCCGTCTATTTACCTGCGTTACCCTTGGACGAAAGTGTATATTTGAAATTTAAGACGCTGGACGAAAACGAATGTCTTAATTTATGCAAAAAGAGATTACGGACGAAACTGTAATTACCGCACATAAATACTTTTGCATACTTTTTTTTTAACCTTGTAACCTAGAAGTGTAAATCTTCCATTTCCAATAAAATATAATATATATATATATATATATATATATATATATATATATATATATATATATATATATATATATATATATATATATATATATATATATATATAACAATCGGAAATTTAACTACTGGGAAACGCCCTTATAAGGAGAAGAGATGAGCAATCAAAGATCTAAAGGCTCTAGTATGTGCTTTTTTTATTTTTGTTATCAAGCTTTCGCTGTCTAATGGTAGCTTCGTCTGGATACTAAAAATGCAAACAAGGTACAGAACAATAAAGTAAAGACGTTCGTTTTGAAATGTGATTTTATAAATTATAAGGTTGTATGAGAAACAACTTTCAAAATTTAGCAGTTAATTCATCTCTGGTGAAAACAATAAAATTTGCATTTTTGTTGGCCAGGTAATAGATATGATCGCAAGAAACATGATAAAAGGACACTTACACAGGTATCAAAAACAAAACGTCAATAACATTATTTAAAAACAATTTTTGAGACATAAAACAACTGTAAGAAAGACCATGATGTTGAATTTTTTAACATCGAATTTAGTAACTTTTTTGATAATATTTGAGTCTGAACCGGATATTGTTGGTAGTCTATGTCGTCAGCAGGTCGACAAAAAAGTGTCCTTTTATCGTGTTTGTTGTGATCATACCTACTACCTGGCCGACAAAAAGCAAATTTTATTGTTTTTACGGGAGATGAACTAACTGGTAAATTTTGTAAGTAATTCCACATACAACCTTATAGTTTATAAATTCACATTTCAAAACGAACGTCTTTACTTTATTGTTCTGTACCTTGTTTGCATTTTTTAGTATTCAGAAAAAGCTACCATTAGGCAGCGAAAGCAGATACTAGAGTCCTTAGATCTTTGATTGCTCATCTCTTGGGAAAAAATTATCCTGCTAAGAATATATTTGGTTATAAAATATTGATTATTATTTTAATTATCTAATAATATGTAAATAAACGTAGAACAAACAGTTCAAATACCAATAACATCTCTTTAATGTATCTGAATACAAAATAAAATTTAAAATAAGAACAATAATGGAATTTTGAAGGATACTGTTACAATTTTTGCATTTATAACGTTTACAACTCATACATACTAGAGAAATAGTTCTGTTAATTATTTCAGAAGCTAATTTTTAACATTTTATTTAATTTCAATTAACCTTACTTATTATTAATACCTCCACTCATGTTTATTTATCGGACACAATTCTTAGTTAACAAAAAAAATGTAATGAAACATTATACATACAAAGCTATACTTATATAATAAATAATTACAAAATCAGAAAATTAACAAAGATGTCGATTGAAAATATTTAGGAACATGGATCCGGAGAACCTAGTTTACCGAAATAATAGTATATAGGGTATTTTACACTGATGTTCAGATTTCTTTAACCTTATTATGCTAAACTTCAGCAAAAAAGTGCGTCATACAGATTAAAACTGGCCCATTCTATATTTCGAAATTTATATATTTTTCGTGCAGTATTTTATAAGTTATGAATATAGAATTAATTTTCAGAAATGAATTCTTCATTTGAAGTAAGCTTAAGCCATCAGTACAATCTGCAAATATTGCCTAAGTTCCCTATGTACGTTTTACTGTCAGGATTTGTAATACGTTTTAAATCATGAAACATCTTTAGATGATCAAACAACCAACTGGCAGTATTCTAATCATTTAATTGTACCAACTGATAAATCATTGATATATTACATATTTTAAAGTGACTGAAAATACACCAAGAATATAATAAATGACTAGGACACCTTAGACTATTGCTAATCCGGATTACGAAACAGATCAGGAAAATTGGCAACGATATTTACTTAGTATTTCCTTTGCAAATACAACTTGTAAAATAAATACGGAATTTTAAGTTTTTTATATATTTGAGTTATAACACCTAATAAACCGAGCAACTTCTTATGCGTTGGACTAGCATTAACTGAAAATTATGACAAAATAACACAATTTTCAGAACTTTAGACTTAAAGGAAAGAATATATTCATGATTTGTTCTGTATATATCATGACTCATATATATACAGACCAAGCCGTCTAAATCCTTTCCCGACCGCTTTCACTTTTATATATTCGACAATAAATAATTAAAAATGAAAGAATAGCAAAATTTGCAGGTTCCTCGACTCCAAGAAACTTCAAAAAAATATATAACACGATATATATGGAGTAATCCCTCCAGTTTCTCCTCTACTCCTAAGCCTTTGACCATAATTAATATAAAACACGGCAAAAAATAAAACAATTTTTGAATTCCTCAAATCTAAGAACCCTGAAAACGACGTACAACACAATATGTACGAAGCAAACAAATTTTATCTTGTTAGAGTGGCCAAAATTTCACATAACACAATTTTCTTGTTTTGTGCGGGTATAATAATTGCTGACTATTTTGATTAATTATTTTTGTTACAATTAGGTGTGTTGGTAAACTATTGCTTATTCTTATTTTCAAATGATGTATATCGTGAACGTTATTTGATCCTAAATTAGCTTTTGGAATACCGTAAAATTTGTATTTGTAGTATGAAGTCTATGACATTCCAGTGTTGGCTGTTTTTGTTTTAAATTTGGCTGTTTCTCATAAGTACCTCATTTTCTGGAGTATTTTATTTTCTAGTCAAAAAATAATCCTCTATTGTGTATTAAATGTAAATAATTACTTTCCGTTGTTTGCCATATTATAATGTAAAAATAATTTATTGTATTTATTAAGTAAATAGTATGGATTATTTAGTTTAACTGAGAAGTGAATTCCAGTGGCAACTTTGTTATTAATATAATATAATTTAGCGGCTATAGATATCGCAATTTCAATTTGGATCTGTGATGAAATTAATGAACTAAGCCACAGGTCAAATACTAATCATTTAAATGAAAAGGTCTACACAAAACTGTATACTTTGGTTATATATCAATTATTGTATATCAATATTGCTATATTTTGGTAAAAAAATCGAAAAATTATATTTTAGCACAAATAAAGCCAACTGCAATACATGCAGATAAATGTACAAAATAAAATCTATTTCGTTGTAATCATAACAAAATGAAAAGAATTTGTAAGTATCTGCTCTCCAGCAGTTGTCACAAATGGATACTAATTATTATGCCCATTATAGAAACAGGAGGGTTAATTTTGCCAAATCAAATCAAAATTTATATTAAGCCTTCAATTTTAGATTTAATTGTCTAAAGTATCATAAAACCTCCAATAAATCTGTAAAAATATACCTAGTAATAAGGGTTAATGAAAAAAAAAAGAAGCAGTAACTCAGGAGTAAAGAAATATAAATTATTTATATATATATATATATATATATATATATATATATATATATATATATATATATATATATATATATATATATATATATATACATATATACATATATACATATACATATACATATATATATATATATATATATATATATATATATATATATATATATATATATATATACATACATATATATTTATAGGAATAAATCGGAAGGGATATTTTAATAGGTAAATGAAGAACGTTGGCTTTTAAGCAATTATCTTATGTGCGACAATAATAATTATACACCAGATGAAAGGAAGAAAAGTAAAGGTCGTTCAGAAACAATTTTTTATTATTAATTTTACATTTGTTTAAAATTATATAAAAAAAAACAGGATATGAAAGACTCCTTGGCAAACCCGTACAAGTATCGTCAAAAGGTATAGAACACATAATACATAGATAATACACAGTTAATATTATGTAGCCTCTCAATTATAAGTACATAGTACTTATAAGATTCTGAGCTGTTTGCTTCAACAAATAAACATGTCTTGATAAAATAACTGGAAGAGTTAAGCCTTTATGGGTACCTCGTTTAGAACAATACCAAAAGCCCCCCTTGAATACAATATCTTGGGTATAAAAGTATGGATTAATTTAATTTTCAAAATATTTAACTTTCAAATCGCTATTATTCTTATTTGTGGATATTTTAGTTTTATTTAATTACTCCCAAATTACCTGAAGTATCTTAACGAAACTACAGAATTGCATACGCTACGTTTGACTGTGGAAAACTGTTAATATTATATTTTATTCGATATATAAAAAACTTTCTTAAGAATCTTTATTTCGTTTTGAGATTTTAAATATCAATATAAGGATATTGCAAAAAAATTGTAAAATTATTTACACCGTATTTTATTCATCATACAGAAATATTTATAACTAAAACCGAACTTTTACATATTAATTCTGTTAAAATTAGAACTAATAAAAAAGTATTCCTGGACTCTAAAAATCCTCAAAAGGACGTATAATATGCCATATTCAAAACACCTTTTAGTCTGAAGCGATAACGTCTAAACCACAGGTTTCTTTCGTATTTCACGTATTATATAGGTACTAAATTTGATATGAATATGTTATTTTGCTCGAAAATTATCGTATCAGCAGACAGACAAAAAAGCCGGTATATGACTTTTTGAACGTACTATTAGGGAAAGATCACTTAGTTTTTTGTTACTGTCGTATTTTTATTTATCAATAATGCGCTTCTAGGGTTATTTCTTGGAAAGAACTTGCCACTGTAGCACATAACTTAGACAAGGGAAAGTTCAAAAATATGCTTTGAGTTTTTCCCATTTAAGAGATTTGTGGTATTAAATTTTATACGTTACTGATAAAACACTCGATATTAAAAGGAGTGTAACGGGAAGAACTCCACGAAGGGTTTTCTGTGATAGTGTAAAACTTCGTATTGATGGTCAAGAAGACCAGCAGGCAAAAGAATCCGTGTTGTTTCAAACTGATGCGAACTAAGGCACCAACAAATATTGTTCAGGGTCACGTTTTGTTCACACGTTTGAATAATTGAAATTTTTGTATTGTATGTATATATGTATATATGTATATGTATATATGTATATATGTATATATATGTATATATATATATATATATATATATATATATATATATATATATATATATATATATATATATATGTATATATATATATATATATATATATATATATATATATATATATATATATATATATATATATATATATATATATATATATATATATATGTATATATGTATATATGTATATATGTATATATGTATATATGTATATATATATATATATATATATATATATATATATATATATATATATATATATATATATATATATATAAAATTGAATGAACCTATACCTAAGATTAATTTACATAAGGGTTCAAGAAATCAAATTTGTATATATGTATGTATGTATGTATGTATGTATGTATGTATGTATGTATGTATGTATGTATATATATATATATATATATATATATATATATATATATATATATATATATATATATACAAATTTGATTTCTTGAACCCTTATGTAAATTAATCTTAGGTATAGGTTCATTCAATTAACCATTTGACTTTTAAAAAAAAAATTATGGACATTTCGCTCTTAGTTTTGGGTCCGTTTGGGCCAGTCTCACCGTTGGCCTTATCTGGTTCGCTTATTTTGGGAGAAATGGCAAAATACACCAAAGAAATTTTGAAAAACCCGAAAACCAAGGGCGAAACGTCAATAAAATTTAAAAAAGAAATTAAATGTATTAACTGAATGAACCTATACCCAAGATTATAACAAAAGATTTATATATATATATATATATATATATATATATATATATATATATATATATATATATACATATATATATATATATACATATACATATATATATATATATATATATATATATATATATATATATATATATATATATATATATAGGGTTTTCCATTAAGAGAGCGTCCTAAGTTTAAAATTGAATAAAGCAAAGAGTTTTTAAGCAAAATTCATTCTCAAACTTTTATTTAACTGGAAATTTTATACCATTTAATATTTAAACAAGATATCGCTCAAATAGCCGCCGCGGCTCATTTTGCAGACACAAATCCGCTTACTCCAATTTGCCATGACTCGGGCCAGCATTTCCGGTCTTACGCCGGCTATGGCACGATGAATGTTGGCTACAAGTGCATCGAGTTTGTTGCTGTAAACTTGGGATTTAACGTGGCCCCAAAGAAAATAGTCCAAAGGCGTTAAACTGCACGATCTCGGCGGCCAAGCGGTAGGGCCATTTCGTGAAATTAATGACTCACCGAACTTGGCGCACAATAAAGCCATGTTTGGGCCGGAAATATGGGGCGGTGCGCCATCCTATTTGAAATAAAAGTCGTCTGTGTCCATTTCGTCAAATTCTGAGAAGAAATATTCCTGCAGCATGGAGTTATTTTGGAGTAATCGAGTAATTTGAAACAATTTCTAAGCGTACTTTTAACGTGAAACGATTCATGATCGAATGGCAAACCTTACACAACTGACCAACCAACATGGCGCTATTAGCTGTCAAAAGTCGGACATCCCTAATGGAAAATCCTATATACATATTATACATGTATATATATATATATATATATATATATATATATATATATATATATATATATATATATATATATATATTTATGGGTTTAGCATACCTGCTGCAGGGAAGTCCCTAAAGCTCTCCAGGAGCGGCATGTGTGCGGAAAAAGTGATTCACGTTGTTCTTGAATGGCTGTAAATTGTACACGGTGGACTATATACGTATATATATATATATATATATATATATATATATATATATATATATATATATATATATATGTCGATCATTTATTGTCTCTTTCCGTACATTGTGTCTTTACTTCTGAGTTAACCCGTTATGAAATTTTTTAAGTAACCGGTGCTGTTTGTGTAGTAAATATATTTTAACGTAATTTTAATTTTTGTTTGTATTAAAAAAATGTGACAGTGATAGAACATTATTATAGAACTGTTAAAAATCTGTGTAAATATAATTGACAACAAAAGTATTTATGTAATACATAGTATTGTTGGGAACACTTTTTGCTATGGAAATGTTGTAATTATTCTTAACTTCTAGATAAATCATCAGCTTTTTAGTTTTTACAAAGAACCCTTAGAATCACCGATAGAGATGCTACTGATTATCAATTATGATATCTTATATTTTTAGATGATTACCTTATACAATCGTGACAGAGAGATCTACGTTCACGAAAATGCCTTAAACGTTTTAACGTAGGTTTAGTCAGCATATACAACAATTTTAATTAAATAAAAGGGCCCTATATAGACTCATTCTTTAAAACCTCGTTTTCATTTTGTTGCATTATTGGAACGGACTTGTCAGCACTTTAATTTCTCATTAAAAATACTGTAGATGTACAGAAATATTAAAAAAAAGGGAATCTGATAACACAGTTAATGCAGATAAGTGATATGTGAAAATTATAATTTTTAACAGGTCTCCTATCAGAAATAAAAACTAACATTTTAAAAAACGTAATAATAACTATAATGATGAGGCAACTAAATGTTATATTTCAAAAATCAAATATTTGTTTGTCAAAATTGAGACCACAAAATGTTAAATTACTTGGTTATGACGAAAAAAAATATAGAATATCTATCAAAACAGGAGGTAAGTAAACGAAGTAGTACATTGTACCGGGTTATAGGCTGAACTTTGGCGAAAACGATTATGGCCTTAGAGCTTAACAATTTCAACAAATTAGTGTTGACGTAACCATTGGTAAATATAAGTAATCTGTACATCTCTTGAAACATTAATATCCAATATTTGTAAACAAACGACAAAAATTAAATAATACTTATTTCAAACTACTTATATCTAAAATTATTAAGAATATATGGCCACGCAATCAAGGTTGTAATGGACTGAATTTATTTAAGAAAACTTCTTCTAATTTTTTCTTAAGGATACCTTACTATTGAGAGTACCTAATTTTTGTAAAGAACCATCTTGAATTTAAATGCAACAGTTTATTCCAGAAAGCGAGATAGGCAAATTTTTCAGGATATGAAAGCAAATACTTATTATCTTATTTTAATATCTGACTGAAAGATGTTGAAATTAATGAAAATTATTTTATTATTTAAAACGCAGCTGGTCTATACGTAGCTTACATAACATAAACTAAGTCTGACTCAGAGGTATTAAAGTATCATCTGCTGGCTTAAGCATATATAAATTTATTTCTCTCTTCATAATGTAATATCAATCAATAGAATGAATTAGGCTCTTCTCTCAAATAAAATCGAATTTTGATGAGGTTCTCCATTAAAGATATTAATGCTTACAGTTTGAAAATGTGGGAAAATTTGGAGATAAATAAATGTTAATGCACAAAAGAAGTCCATTTTTAAAAACTTTAAATGCAAGTAAAATATTTGAACGTTAAAAAAATAGTTTAATTTCAACTATAAAATATATCAAAATAATCATATAAATTAAAGCTTTTCAACTAGACAATTTATAGGGCCTTTTTATATTCCTGTAGTTTACTGAAACAAATTTCTACTCGTTTATTTATTTTTTTAGAAGTAATTAAATTTGGAATATTAACAATTTTTACTGGCACGCTAGAAAAATTATAACAAGAGTACTTAAAAATTAGTATTTATGGTAAATGAATTCAGGGAAACTTAATAACTTCCGAATTTTATATGACGAAGAGAATATTACACAGACAGCAACTTCTTTGATTTAATAACTATTTTGCAAAAAGTAGTCTAAAAATCGAAAAATGATTTTATTTGCCACAGAAATCCAAATAAGCAAAAATGCATCTTTTTCCCACAAGGACAACATAGTATTTACTTTTTGCTGAATAAAACAGCATAAGATCTCTTAACTTCTCTATTGTTAACTTTTTAGGTCAGGTTAGCTTATGCAAAGTGGTTTCATTGAAAAATTAGTTTATAAAATTATCTAAATTATATCTGGTCATCGATTTTTAATTTATTATTTATGTTGAGAGCGGTCTCAGCTTTTAAAGTTTCATTGGAAGAAGGTCCGTTTTTCATTAATGAGGGCTTCTAATGTCTCTTGTCATCTGCTCCATTGAAAACTTCTTAAGTAGAAAAAGATTGCTTTTTAAAGACTTTTTATTAAATTTCAGAAGTACAACAGGTATTATATCTTAAAAGTATAGAAAAAATAATAATAATCAGGAAACTTTAGTTAGGTAAATACTTTATCGATTACTCTTGTGTAATCAAATAAAGGCCAATACAATACAACAAGAAGTATAATAAGATATATAATCGCAACTTGTTAATATCGTAATATGCACCTAAAAGATAAACGGCTATTTTAAATAGTTGTAGGTACGACCACTGCCACAGCAAACCTTTTGAGGTGTATTTCGTTTGCATACAAATACTATATATGATATACAAATACTATATAAGATCTAAGAAATTTGTTTCATAAAACTACATAGTTCTATCTAGTCTCGTTTAATGTATTTTAGTAAACAACTTATAATACTCTGTAGCAAGCTATTGAATGTTTTTTCTAGCGGCTGCGTAACAATTTTTATTACGAAGCATGCACCTTCGTGGAATTCCGCTTTTTGGTAATGAAAGCCGCTTCCACAAATTGTACGTAAAGCAGCGATGGACTATTATCATACAATAGTGTTTCTAACGTTACACTGTAACCACTATTAGAAACTCTATTAAGTTTGAAATTAAGTCCAATGTCGCTTTATACGATTTTTGCACGAGCACTTTTTTTACTTTACAAAAACGGTAAGAGTTATGATACATTATTGACTTAAGAAAAAACCTTTTCACAACTCATAAGTTGATCATTACAGTGTACAATTTTTAGTGCAATAGAAATTGTGTAAAAATGGCAATACCATATCCCTTTCCCAGTGTAGAGTGTCATCACAAATCTACACATATTAATTCTGTAGAAATATAGGTTGATTAAATAAATGATTTTAAAAAAAATTGTTTTTTTTATTGGTGTCCACATTTTTTTTTATGGGTCTAGCACACATGCTGCAGGGAAGTCCCTAAAGCGCTCCAGGAGCTGCATGTGTGCGGAAAAAGCGATTCACGTTGTTCTTGAATCGCTGTAAATTGTACTCGGTGAGAAACATAGCGCTGGGCAAATTATTCCAAAGGGATGATGTTCTCCATATAAAAGACAGCTTGAAAAGCGTTGTACGAGGAGTCACAAGCTGAACCTCATACGGATGTGAAGTATTAGCGCGGCGTGTATTTCTAACATGCACCGCTGTGGGAGGAATTAAGCGGGCTACATCCTTCGAACACTTTCCATGAAAATACTTGTAGAATAGGCTCAAGTCGCCAACCCTTCTTCGATGTTTCAGCGAATCAAGGCCGCCGGTCAGTTCCGGGTCTCCAATCAAACGAACAGCTCTTCTCTGAACAGAATCCAACAAATACAGTGTATGTTTGGGAGCGGAGCCCCAAACATGAGAGCAGTATTCCAATAGTTAGTCGAATTTGAGCTTTGTAAAGAATTAACAGTTGTTGTGGAGTGCAAAGCTTTCTGGTTCGAAATAATATTCCTAACTTTTGAGAAGCTCTCCTTGCTATGCCTGCAACATGTTCATGCCAGGACATATTTGCTCCTAAACGAACGCCCAACAAATTGAGCGACGATGCTAGGGGAATGGAGTGCCCGAACATAACTATGTCGGGTTTTTGTAGCGTTAAATTCCACTTGGTTACTGTCACCCTAAGATAGAATTTCTTCCAGGTCTTTGTTAAGTTGAATGACTTCCTGCTGTCTGCAGATATTCGTCTGAGTGGCCGACATCCGAGCGTTCAAAGTGAATGAAGAGATAAGCGTACTGTCATCTGCAAAGCTGTAGATTGGATTCCCGATCTTTTCCAGCAGATCGTTAATGTAAATGAGAAAGAGAGTAGGAGAGAGTATGGAGCCTTGAGGCACACCAGCATTGATATTGAAGGTGTTAGAAAGAAATCCGTCGACCGCCACTCGTACAGAATGCTCTCTGAGAAAACATGAGAGCCACAAACACTAAAATAAGTTAATTTTTAACCTAAATACAAAAAAGGCTAAATACCTGTAACTGTTTATTTGAAATATCTGACAAAGGAAAATGTAATACAGATGAAAAAATGTCATATGAGTGACAATTTTTTTTTTTGCTGGATATTATTAAAAAAATAACCGGTCAAGTGCAAGTTGAACTTGCGCAATTAGTGTTCCGTATGTTGATTGCTTCCGAAATAAAAATTTTTGTTACGGAATTATAAAATGATCAGTGACTTCACAAAACACACCCCAAACGAATTTTCAACAAAGTTTGTTTCCGATCTTTACTGAAAACTGATGACCTTGAATTTTTTTTTTGTTTTTTTTTTTATTATACCAGATAAATTATTAAAGGTAATGCACTCGTGATAATTTTCGTTCAGTCTACACCCCGTGGAGAATATTCCAGAATTTTTTCAAAATTTTTAGATCAGTACTTTTCGAGCTAGAGCGGGGGGACAGCGATTTTTTGCGATTTTTTCAAAATAATACAAAGAAAAGTGTGCGCATGTAAGACATTATATATATATATATATATATATATATATATATATATATATATATATATATATATATATATATATACACGAGGCTGGTTTGAAAAGTCCGTGCAAAGTCCGAGAGATGGCACCACCGGCGCGTGTCGAGGTCATGTTTAGTTAGTAGCGTCTCTTGAATGAACGCACACCAAGTTTCAGCCATATTGATCTATTTCTTTGTGTTTGGCATTCGTGTGAATCAAGGAAGTCGAGTGATTTTCAAGAAATGGACGAAAAATAAATTCGTGTGGTGATTAAACATTACTTTATGAAAGGCAAAACGCTTCAGGAGACTAAAGAGAAGCTTGATAAACATTATGGTGACTCTGCACCTTCGATTAGAACAGTTTATAAGTGGTTTCAAAATTTTCGGACTGGCCATATGGGCACAAGTGACGCTGAACGTTCTGGACGGCCTGTGGAGGTTACGACTCCAGAAATCATTGATCAAATCCATGATATGGTGATGGATGACAGAAGAGTTAAGGTGCGTGAGATTGCTAGTGCTGTGGGCATCTCGACTGAATGGGTACATAATATTTTGCATAAACATTTGGACATGAGAAAGCTATCCGCAAGATGGGTGCCGCGATTGCTCACGCTTGACCAAAAACGGAATCGTGTGAAGTGTTGCAAGGATGGTTTGCAGCTGTTCCAGAAGAATCCGGAGGACTTTAAGCGTCGTTTCGTCACTGTGGATGAAACATGGATACATTACTATACTCCTGAGACCAAACAACAATCTAAACAATGGGTTACCAAGGGGGAATCTGCACCAAAAAAGGCGAAGACCGTACCTTCGGCCGGAAAGGTTATGGCGACTGTCTTTTGGGATTAGCAAGGGATAATCCTCATCGACTATCTGGAAAAGGGTAAAACTATTACAGGTGAATATTATTCATCGTTATTGGACCGTTTGAAAACCGAGCTGCAAGAAAAACGCCCGCGATTGGCCCACAAGAAAGTCCTTTTCCATCACAACGCACCAGCACACACCTCAGCAGTTGTGGTCGCAAAATTAATGGAAATAGGATTCCAACTCGTTTCACATCCCCCCTATTCTCCACACTTGGCTCCCTCGGACTACTATTTGTTCCCCAATTTGAAGAAATGGCTGGCGGGATAAAGATTTTATTCAAACGAGGAGGTGACTGCAGACACTAATGGATATTTTGCAGACTTGGACAAATCCTATTATTCGGAAGGGATCAACAAACTAGAACATCGTTGGACGAGGTGTATAAGCCTAAAAGGAGACTATGTCGAAAAATAAAAAAGGTTTTACCCCAAACACATAAGTAGTTTTTATTTTTGCACGGACTTTTCAAACCAGCCTCGTATATATATATATATATATATATATATATATATATATATATATATATATATATATATATATATATTTATTTGAACTCGTGTTTTTACAAGCTTTCATTTGACACCCCAGTCGATGACCTAGTAACCTTTTTTTTTCACTTCCGATTTCACTCCCCAAAACTAACCCCTTAAGTCAAAATTGAACTTTCGAAACTACACGGCTCTGATGAGGCGATCAATTTCTATATTAGTACCAAATTTCAACTTTCTACGTCAAATAGTTTCGGAAAAATCGGATGTGACAGACGGACAGACAGACACCGAAGTGATCTTATAAGTGTTCCGTACGGAACACTAAAAATGATATATTTAACTATTTTATTTTGTACTTGATCACCAAATCGACAGATTTTGCAGACTGTGCCCTGGAGAAGAAGATATGTTCATGATAAATTAAAAAGTTGGAATAGAAATCCGTGGTTCAAACACCAAAGATTTTTCGTACTATCGATTAAACTAATTAACTAATAAAGAAATCTACTTTTTTAACCCAAAGATGGCGCTGCCGTTTAGAATTTTAATTCACAACATATTAGCGTTTAAGATTTTTTAAAGTAAAATCGTTGCTACATTTGAAAATGAAACAGATAACATTAACATAACTTGACACATAAAATTAAAATGTTTAAATCAGCCTATAATTCCTATTTTTAAATAACTTTTAAAATATTGTTTGCTTTTTTTGACATAATTTAATATTGTAAATGATGTATACAATGTTTTTGCAAAAACAAAAATACTAAGACGATGCGTCGGATAATGGTCAAAGTGAAAAATATGCTAAATGACTAACGAAACAGATATTGTTTCCTGATCGATAGAAAGTCGACTTGCGTTGTGGCGTAAAATCAACGTCTAGTAAAATGCGTCGGTGAGCGTCGGCGTCGGTCGGAAGACGGCCTAGACGCGGCGGCTGTAGCTCCACACTGACCGCAGCGAGCAGTATCTCGAACTACGATAACAGCAACATGAGTACACGCGTGACCGAAATAGACTTGTGTTTATTTCTATGTTGGTTTTGTTGATATGTGTAAGTACAGTTATGCTGGTGATCGACAAGTAAGATCGTGACAGTGCCTAAGTGGTGTGTCTTGCGCCGCGACTCACCAAAAAAAGAAAAAAAGGTTTACAGCATCCAAACATCAGCTGAGCGCTCTAGCACTTGGAAGACGCTTTCTCCCAACTGGACCAGCGTGGTCATCCTCCAGAGAGGCCCATGCGTGAGTAATCGTAAAAGTCGCTACGGGCCCTGCAATTCGCCTCGGCCCTTAGTGCGAAGCTAACATTCCACCGCACAGCATGGCCTCGGTCGCCGCTTGGCTGCCATTCGCGCGGGCGGCGGCCATCGGATGGGTACCAATTGCCACACATCCGCTACCGCCGCCTCCTGTTCCCAAAGACCGCCGGAAGACCGATGACGAAAAACTGCTTATCAATGTATCGGGTCGTCGCTTTGAAACCTGGAGAAACACGTTAGAAAAGTACCCCGATACGCTTTTGGGTTCCAACGAACGGGAATTCTTTTATGATGAAGATGTTAAAGAGTACTTTTTTGACCGTGACCCCGACATTTTCCGCCACATTCTCAATTATTACCGAACCGGTAAGCTACATTATCCGAAGCATGAATGTTTGACTAGCTATGATGAAGAACTCGCTTTTTTTGGAATCCTACCGGATGTTATTGGTGATTGCTGTTACGAAGACTACAGAGATAGAAAACGGGAAAATGCAGAGAGACTTATGGACGACAAACTTTCTGAAAATGGCGATCAGCATCTGGAAAAACTTACTAATCTTAGACAGAAAATGTGGAGAGCTTTTGAAAATCCTCATACATCTACAGCAGCTTTAGTCTTTTATTATGTTACTGGATTCTTCATTGCTGTTTCTGTGATGGCCAACGTAGTAGAAACAGTACCATGTGGCAGCCGACCTGGTGGCGCAGGTTCACTTCCGTGTGGAGAGCGATACAAGATAGTATTCTTCTGCTTGGATACAGCATGTGTTATGATCTTCACTGCAGAATACCTGTTAAGAATGTTCGCTGCACCAAATAGATACAAGTTTGTGCGGTCTGTGATGAGTATTATAGACGTTGTTGCAATTTTACCCTATTATATAGGCTTGGGAATAACTGATAACGATGACGTTTCCGGGGCATTTGTTACCCTCAGAGTATTCCGCGTGTTTCGAATCTTTAAATTTTCAAGACATTCACAGGGTCTTAGAATTTTGGGTTACACTCTTAAATCTTGCGCTTCCGAACTTGGCTTCCTTGTGTTTTCATTGGCCATGGCTATTATAATATTTGCAACAGTAATGTTTTACGCCGAGAAAAACGAAGGCAAGACTTTCACTTCCATTCCAGCTGCTTTCTGGTACACCATTGTAACTATGACAACCCTAGGGTAAGTAATTTCGTGATTTTAACTGCTAAAATAAATTGCTGTAAAGGTGATTCAAATTTTTTCAAAGAAGCAAATTAACAAAAATAACTTTTTTAATAAAACTAATGTAAAAATATATCATGATACCGTAAATAAATGCCCACCAATAAGATGTATTTTTATCCACATGAACTTTTCTAACTAAATATTTATAAACATAGATTTAATTTTAAAATGAATGTTTGAAGAACAATGGAAAATTTATTTAGATTTAGTAATTTCACAAAAAATATATCATATCTGAAGTGGTTATTTACCAGACTGGTATTTTTTAGAGACTCTACATTTCAAATAAATATTATAGGCAAATAAATCAACAGTAAGGGATTAATTTATTGAAGAAGCATTACTGCAACTTTTTGAGACGATGATACTCACATCATTAATAATGATAGTGCCTATTACTTCCAAGAGTATGCGTGAAAATCCCCAATTACCTGTGGTGCACCAAAGACAAGGGTAATTTTGGTCAATTAATTTTTAAATGTCACCAATTCTTTTGCACCCATGTCGCGTTTAACTTAAGATTTAATATACAATTTTAAGAATAGCCTATGTAAAAAAACGAAATACAACATTGTCATTTAATTTTATCTCATTTATTTGACAAATTTGATGAAATAAACACACTTTTACAACTAGTCGGGGTATAAAATTATTATTTTATAGAACTATCTACTCATTTGTTAAACGAGGGTAATACATTTGTATAAATTTCTAGAATATCATATGTGAAAATTAATACAAATAGAGAATTCTTAGCAAATTCTAGAATATTCTATATGTAAATTATCGAAAATACCTAGATTCTATAAAGCTGTAGGCTTACACAGTATATACACTCTTTCTGTAAAATTCTAGAACATCTTATCTGAAAATTAGTCGAAATATATCTTTTTTTAAAAGATCTAACACATTCTAGTCACAAAACCATTAAAACATTTTTAGAGATTTCTAGAATGGTTTTTGTAGATATTAACTGAAAAACAGAAGTTTTCTAAAACTGTTTGTAAATCAGATAAAGTTAATATATTTTAGAACTTTCTGCAGGATATTGGCAAAAATAAGCATTTGTTATAAAACTTTTACGGCGTTTTCTTTAAAAATAAGAAGTGTTAAAATTATAATTCATGCTATACAGGAATTGGTCGAAATGAATCTACAAAGTTCTATAATATTCTGCTCACAAAGCAGGTAAAAAACACATTTTTACAAATTTCTAAAATATTCTAGTTTTACAAAGCTCTAGAACAACTTTAAGATTTTGAAATCTTTAGTAAAATGATACTGTAAAACAGTTTCATTGATACACGAAATACTTTAGCCTACATTAACACTTTATTTTGCACTCGATAGGCGCCTCGCGTGTGTTAAGGTAGTTCACTCATAAATTCACTTTTCTTAAGAATTTGATGAAATTGAAATATAATGTTAATCTTAATGTTTTTCATTTAATTAAAAAAACAAATAAAAAAATTTTTGACCGATTGTGAAGTGGGATATTCATAATTACAGTGCACATAATTAACATCCAATAGGCCAATGATGTCTATAAAAAGGCATAGTTTCGTGTATATCTTAAGAACTTTTCTTACAAATTTTTTAAAAAACTAATATTTAGTAAAAAAAAATTAGAAAAATTTGGAAATAAAAATAATTTTTTTTATTGACTTGTTAAAAAGATATACAAATTTAAAGTTGATATTTTTTAAAAGAATAACCGTGTAGTGAGGGACAGATATCACAATTTGACAACGCTGTATGTCATCATATTTTACGCGCCAAGATTCAAACAGCATTTAAAGTATAGAGATATTAGAAAAGAGGAGGTAAGTTCGCGCGAAAAGCATGGTGCTCATAGAAAGAGATAGAAATAATATGAAAGCCATTCTGTCTCTCTTACTCGGCGCCAGAATTCAGCCCTCAAGTGCAGAGTAAGAGAGACAAAATGGTCTCATATTATTTCCTTCTCTTTTTAACGACTATACGTTTTCGCTCTATGATTTAAACTGGTTAACTTTTAAACAGAAATTCATTTGTAGGTTACATAATTTATTGAATAAATACAATATCAGCTTTATCTTTAATCATCAAATAAAAATATCAAATGTATTAATTGTGCACTACGCCTACAACTGTCTTTGGCAGTTTCTTCTATTGCTGGACCAATTTCACGTTCATATCTCTTATATAAATTCCATGATATTGGAGGTATATTCATTGAAGCCAGTAGTTTGTTCAGTGAAGTGCACCCGAAACCTGAATAAACAGCACCTTCAAAAGTAACATATAATTAAGTTTATAAAAATATAAAAAAAATATATATAAACAATAGTTGTTACTTCTAAAAAAAATTAAATAATTCACTAAATATATCTATATTAAAATAAATAAATATTTACCTAGAACAGCTTTGGTGTTGACATCCAATGTTTTTACCTTATTATTTGTAATATGCATTTTACCAGTCGGTACTTTCGTTATAACACAACATTCATCACAAGAAATATCTAATATTGAATTAAGACCTAAACGTTTTTTTTATGCGTTTATCTTTTCTAGTGAAAGGACTTTTTTACACAGACAACAAACACAAACACAAATATTATAACCTAAATAACTTATATAAACATCACTTCTATGGAGCATTTGGTATACGCGTTAGCGGCGTTGCCACATTAATTTTCATTAAAAGTGTGTGTCTGCATATGAAAGTTTCCATGTACCGAATACAGTCTCCGACAAAAATAAAATAGACTGCCATGGAGTATTTTAAACTTTTTGTATTTACTATCGGGCTATACTTTGGGCCGATTGTCACATTGTAAATTAATTATACCAGCTACGTATATCTCCAAAAAGTCGACGTCTAAAAATATGATATTAAAGCCTTTTTTCGACTAATTTTCACACAAAATCTTCAAGGACTTAGTAAAAAGGTATTTAGTCAGAGAATGGAGGTGATAGAGAACTCATTTTTTTTGCAAAATACGACTTTATTCATCAATACAGTCTCCTTCAAGAGCGATACAATCAGTCTAACGCTTTTTTAACATTTCTATACCTTTCTTGTAGAAGGATTTGTCTTTGCCCTCAAAATAGGCCTCAGTTTTGGCGATAACTTTTTTACTGGAGTCAAATTTCTTTCCCGCGAGCGTTTTTTTTTTTTTTGCGGTCTGCCAATAGATAATAGTCGCTGGGGCCAAATCTGGAGAATACGGTGGATGAGGAAGCAATTAGAACTTCAATTCATGCAATTTTGCGATCGTAACCACTGACTAGTGACACTGTGCATTGGCTTGATGAAAGAGTACTGTTTTCTTGTTTATTTTGGACCGTTTCTTTGCGATTTCTGCCTTTAAACGCACCAATAACTTTATATAATATTCGCTATTAATGGTTTTTCCCTTCTCAGCATAGTCGATGAAAATTATTCTATGCACATCCCAAAATACGCTTCGGGCGACTTTCACCGGCTTCTGTCCACCGATTTGATTCTCATGTGTAATACTGGATCCATGTTTCATCCACTGTCACATATCGCACGAAAAAAATCCTTTTAATTGCACTTAAATAGGCCCAAACAGCGCTCAGAATCATCAACACGTTGTTGTTTTTGGTCCACCGTTAGCAAACGCAGTACCCATTTCGAACAGAGGTTTCTCATGCCCAAATGTTTATGCAAAATATGACCAACACGTTCTTTTGATATCTTTAAGGCGTCAGCTATCTCACGCAATTTGACTTTAAGGTCATCAAAAACAATTTTGTGGGTTTTTTTAAGTTTTCCGGTGTAACTACCTCATTTGGGCCTCCAGAGCGTTTAGCATCATTTGTATCTGTACGACCGTGTTTAAATTCAGCATAGCAGTAAATGATGAGTTATTTTCCAGGGGTAGAGTCCCCGTAACATTTATCAAGCGAATACTTTACTTAAACGGTATTTTTTCCCATCAAAAAACAGTGTTTAACACACGAAATTCGATTTTTTTCTTTGTTTTGAAAATATCAAAAGTAGCGTCATTAAAACCACTATAACTTGTAAACTAATCGTCGAAATATCATGATATTTTGATACGTACCGTTTGAAGGTTGGTACTTCCTAAAAAATCACATGGATTTTTTGAAAAAGGCGACATTGGACTCTGTCAAGATTGAGCCTAACCCATTGTTTCTCAGTTAATGCCACCATATTATAGCCGCGTATGGTAGTTGTGGCTTTATTGCAGCCGAATCTAGAATCTTTTATTGCCAATTAGAGAGGCCAAAGCTATAACTAGTATACAATGAGGTGAACTAATCATGATTATGCATTTGTCTCTTAAGATATTACAGGTTTCATTCTCAAAGCCAACCAATTCTAAAGTGACCGAGTTTACTAAGCATTATAATCTGTTTAAAAAAAATGCTCCAACTTGAATAAAGTAACGCTGAAATCAGTAATTGTTATATATTAACTGTTTATGTTATTTGACTGGATACAAAACATGAGTATTAGAGAAAATCAATATGAATGAGCCTCTATAACATATAATTTTTTTTATGGATCTAGCACACGTGCTAAGGGAAGACCCTAAAGCGCTCCAGGAGCGGCACGTCTGCGGAAAAAGCGATTCACGTTGTTCTTGAATCGGGGTAAACTGTACTCGGTAGGAAACAGCGCCTGGCAAATTATTCCAAAGGGATGATGTTCTCTATATGAAAGACTGCTTGAAAAGCGCTGTACGCGGAGTAACAAGCTGAACCTCATACGGATGTGAAGTATTAGCGCGACGTATACTTCTAACATGCACCGCTCTGGGAGGAATTAAGCGGGCCACATCCTTCGAACACTTTCCATGAAAGTACTTGTAGAACAGACTCAAGTCGCCAACCGTTCTTCGATGTTCCAGCTGATCAAGGCCGCCGGCCAGTTCCGGGTCTCCAATAAGACGAACAGCTCTTCTCTGAACAGAATCCAACAAATGCAGTGTGCATTTGGAAGCGGAGCCCCAAACATGGGAGCAGTATTCCATAGCTGGTCGAAATTGAGCTTTGTAAAGAATTAACAGTTGTTGGGGAGTGTAAAGCTTTCTGGTTCGAAATAATATTCCCAACTTTTGAGAAGCTTTCCTTGCTATGCCTGCAACATGTTCATGCCAGGACATATTTGCTCCTAAATTAACGCCCAACAATTTGAGCGACGATGCTAGGGGAATGGAGTGCCCCGACATAACTATATCGGGTTCAGCAACGTTAACTTTTTTAGAAAAAACTGCCGCCTGGGTTTTTATAGCGTTAAATTCGACTTGGTTACTGCCACCCCAAGATAGAATTTCTTTCAGGTCCTTGTTAAGTTGAACGACCTCCTGCTGTCTGCGGATATTCGCCTGAGTAGCCGATGTCCGAGCGGCCAAAGTGAAAGAAGAGATAAGTATACTGTCATCTGCAAAGCTGTAGATTGAATTCCCGGTTTTTTTCCAGCAGATCGTTAATGTAAATGAGAAAAAGAGTAGGGGACAGTATGGAGCCGACCGTCACTGGTAAAGAACGCTCTCTGAGGAAACATGAGAGCCACAAACAGAACTTTTCAGACATACCATAAGAGCGTAGCTTAGCCAACAGTGCCAGTGCCAAACACGGTCGAATGCCTTGGATATGTCAAGAGCAACCGCTCGAGATTCTCCAAAGTATTCAATTGCGTTGTTCCAAACATGTGTTACATAAGTCAGAAGATCTCCTGTTAATCTGTGTTTACGAAAGCCATATTGGTGATCGCTAATAATGTTGAATCCTTCAAGATATTTTAGAAGATACTGATTGATAACCTTTCCCATGACTTTCCATATTATTGAAAGCAGTGCGACTGGTCGGTAGTTATTTGGCAAGGTCTTCTTGCCTTTTTTAGGTATCGGCTGAACTGTGGCATATTTCCAGCAGGAAGGAAATATTCCCTTTCTGTAGGATAGGTTGAAAGTCTACAGAAAACTGGTGTTAGTTCCCTCGCACAGTTTTTGAAAACTATGGGAGTTATTTCGTCAGCGCCAGAAGCCTTTTTGGTGTCTAGCTTCATTAAAATACACTTTATGATACGCTGTCTGAAGACAACATCGGGCATCCTTGACTGCAATATGAGAATAGTAGGTGATGTTTTTCCTTGGAAATCGACAGTAGAACGTGAAGCAAAGAGTTCAGCCAACAGGTGTCGTTGCAATGGAATTATCTGACCGTGTGAGTGGTGGTATGGTGGATTTGGTGAAATTTTAACTAACTGCCTTAGCGACTGACTAAAAGGACCTGGAATTACCGGGACAAGCGAGAAGTTTGTTTCTAATTCGCTGATTGTGTGCCTCTTGGTTTCGTCGATAATTCCTCTGCATCTGTTCGGGGCACGAACAAAGGTGTTACGATTTATGGTGTTAGGATTTTCACGCTATTGTCGGTAGGCAAGATATTTAGAAGCAACAGCTTCTTTGCATTTTCGGTCAAACCAAGGCTTGCCGTTGGAGGGGCGTTTCTTCGAAAAAGGGATGTAAGCCTCCATACCGGCCAAAATAATATCGGAGACCTCCCTGGCGCAGTCAAAGGGTTGTCGGATCGAAAACAAATGTCCATCCGAGGGAAAGTTCGAAAATATTCCATAAGATCTTCCCATTTAGCAGATTTGTAGTGCCAAATCTTGCGCGGCTTAGGCGGCTTTCTGTCATTGATTGGTAGTATACTCGATGTCGAAAGTAGTTTATGGTCGGAAGAACCTAACGGCGGATTTACGGTGACCGTGTAAATCTCTGGATTGGTGGTTAAAAACAGATCAAGAAGACTGGCGAACCCCTGGTCTCGATCAGGGATCCATGTTGGTTCGTCAATAAGCTGAGTTAACCCACAAGCGATTGAGAATGATTCAGCTTCACGACCTTGTTCGTCGGTAGTATTTGAATATTTAAGCCAGTTGATGTTGTGGACATTAAAGTGGCCCAGGATTTTAGTGACAAGGCAAAATAATAAGATCATAAATAAATTTTAAACATAATTATTTGTAGTTAAAGATATGGGAGGTCAAAACGAGCATAAGAGAGTGTTAGAGCGAGAGTTGTTATAAGTCTTTTTCGGGGTTCTTGAAGTTGAGAAATACGAGAATTCTGTTTATTTTCCAATAATTTAAAGGGGTTTGCCATTCCTCCTTTTCAGGGTTTTTAAAGTGGAGGAATCTAAAATTGGTTTTATTTTTTCATTATTTTCAAGAAGATACTAAATTTATAAAGTGCTGAAGTGTTAGTATATTGTGCTATACCTCATTTTTACGGTTCTGGGAGTCGAGGAATCTGAAATTTTCATTACTATTTTAAACTATTTATAGTCAAGAATATAAAGAGCAATAGTGGTATGGAAGGAAGTTAGAAGGCCGTTTCATATATTATACGAGGCTGGTTTGAAAAGTCCGTGCAAAGTCCGAGAGATGGCACCACCGGCGCGTATCGAGGTCATGTTTAATTAGTAGCATCTCTTGAATGAACGCACACCAAGTTTCAGCCATATTGGTCTATTTCTTTGTGTTTGGCCTTCGTGTGAATCAAGGAAGTCGAGTGATTTTCAAGAAATGGACGAAAAAGAATTTCGTGTGGTGATTAAACATTACTTTATGAAAGGCAAAACCCCTCAAGAGACTAAAGAGAAGCTTGATAAACATTATGGTGACTCTGCACCTTCGATTAGAACAGTTTATAAGTGGTTTCAAAATTTTCGGACTGACCATATGGGCACAAGTAACGCTGAACGTTCTGGACGGCCTGTGGAGGTTACGACTCCAGAAATCATTGATCAAATCCATGATATGGTGATGGATTACAGAAGAGTTAAGGTGCGTGAGATTGCTAGTGCTGTGGGCATCTCGACTGAACGGGTACATAATATTTTGCATAAACATTTGGACATGAGAAAGCTATCCGCAAGATGGGTGCCGCGATTGCTCACGCTTGACCAAAAACGGAATCGTGTGAAGTGTTGCAAGGATGGTTTGCAGCTGTTCCAGAAGAATCCGGAGGACTTTAAGCGTCGTTTCGTCACTGTGGATGAAACATGGATACATTACTATACTCCTGAGACCAAACAACAATCTAAACAATGGGTTACCAAGGGGAAATCTGCACCAAAAAAGGCGAAGACCGTTCCTTCGGCCGGAAAGGTTATGGCGACTGTCTTTTTGGATTCGCAAGGGATAATCCTCATCGACTATCTGGAAAAGGGTAAAACTATTACAGGTGAATATTATTCATCGTTATTGGACCGTTTGAAAACCGAGCTGCAAGAAAAACGCCCGCGATTGGCCCACAAGAAAGTCCTTTTCCATCACGACAACGCACCAGCACACATCTCACCTGGTCGCAAAATTAATGGAAATAGGATTCCAACTCGTTTCACATCCCCTCTATTCTCCAGACTTGGCTCCCTCGGACTACTATTTGTTCCCCAATTTGAAGAAATGGCTGGCGGGACAAAGATTTTATTCAAACGAGGAGGTGATTGCAGACTTGGACAAATCCTATTATTCGGAAGGGATCAACAAACTAGAACATCGTTGGACGAAGTGTATAAGCCTAAAAGGAGACTATGTCGAAAAATAAAAAAGGTTTACCCCAAACACATAAGTAGTTTTTATTTTTGCACGGACTTTTCAAACCAGCCTCGTATATAGTAAAATATGTAAATGGTGAAAAGATGCTCCATACACTATGTATCGTCTAACAGATGCTTTACAGAGTTCTTGGAGTCAAAGAATCTAATAATTGTGTTGTTCTTTCCTCATTTTCAATTGTTTATAGTAAAAGAAATAAGGGGTTGAAGGGATGGGGAAAGGAGTTAGATGATAAATTTTATATAGTTTCAATAATTGCTTTTGGTTGAAACAAGAACAAACTGTAAGTATTATTATTCACAGACAAGCGTGTTCGTGGTTCGTATACATCGTGTTTCTTCGAATCGCTTCTCAGTTTTCTTGGAGTTGAGGAGCCGGAAAATTATATTATTTTTTTTTACTATTTTCAATCCTAACAAAAATGGTATGTAAAGAGATGTAATTACAAGTATTCTACGAGGCTGGTTTGAAAAGTCCGAGCAAAAATAAAAACTACTTATGTGTTTGGGGTAAACCTTTTTTATTTTTCGACATAGTCTCCTTTTAGGCTTATACACTTCGTCCAACGATGTTCTAGTTTGTTGATCCCTTCCGAATAATAGGATTTGTCCAAGTCTGCAAAATATCCATTAGTGTCTGCAATCACCTCCTCGTTTGAATAAAATCTTTGTCCCGCCAGCCATTTCTTCAAATTCGGGAACAAATAGTAGTCCGAGGGAGCCAAGTCTGGAGAATAGGGGGGATGTGAAACGAGTTGGAATCCTATTTTCATTAATTTTGCGACCACAACTGCTGAGGTGTGTGCTGGTGCGTCGTCGTGATGGAAAAGGACTTTCTTGTGGGCCAATCGCGGGCGTTTTTCTTGCAGCTCGGTTTTCAAACGGTCCAATAACGATGAATAATATTCACCTGTAATAGTTTTACCCTTTTCCAGATAGTCGATGAGGATTATCCCTTGCGAATCCCAAAAGACAGTCGCCATAACCTTTCCGGCCGAAGAAAGGGTCTTCGCCTTTTTGGTGCAGATTCCCCCTTGGTAACCCATTGTTTAGATTGTTGTTTGGTCTCAGGAGTATAGTAATGTATCCATGTTTCATCCACAGTGACGAAACGACGCTTAAAGTCCTCCGGATTCTTCTGGAACAGCTGCAAACCATCCTTGCAACACTTCAGACTATTCCGTTTTTGGTCGAGCGTGAGCAATCGCGGCACCCTTCTTGCGGATAGCTTTCTCATGTCCAAATGTTTATGCAAAATATTATGTACCCGTTCAGTCGAGATGCCCACAGCACTAGCAATCTCACGCACCTTAACTCTTCTGTCATCCATCACCATATCATGGATTTGGTCAATGATTTCTGGAGTAGTAACCTCCACAGGCCGTCCAGAAAGTTCAGCATCACTTGTGCTCATATGGCCAGTCCGAAAATTTTGAAACCACTTATAAACTGTTCTAATCGAAGGTGCAGAGTCACCATAATGTTTATCAAGCTTCTCTTTAGTCTCCTGAGGCGTTTTGCCTTTCATAAAGTAATGTTTAATCACCACACGAAATTCTTTTTCGTCCATTTCTTGAAAATTACTCGACTTCCTTGATTCACACGAATGCCAAACACAAAGAAACAGACCAATATGGCTGAAACTTGGTGTGCGTTCATTCAAGAGATGCTACTAACTAAACATGACCTCGATACGCGCCGGTGGTGCCATCTCTCGGACTTTGCACGGACTTTTCAAACCAGCCTCGTAAAAAAGCCTATATATGGCTTCATAACTTTTACTATATTACCTCTGCTCCTTTCTTATCATAGTCATAAAATGTAAATGAGGGTTCAACGGTAGCATAGCCGTCCGAGCGTAACCTGCTTTTAGTGTTTAATAAATAAAATTATCTTAAAAATAAAGTTATAGAAATATAAGATTTATTACCAAAAATTTTTTAATCTATAAATCTATGTTAATAAACAAATTCACAATTCACGATATATAAGTACTTTAATTACGATCAAAAACAATCATCACCTTCAAAATCTGAAGACACGACTTCTCTTAAATTGATAATTAAGGGTTCTATTTCCACAGTTTTTTCGTTGTATTCGTCAAGTTTCCACATTTTATTTTATTCTTCTATAACATGTCGAATGACATTTTTCCAATTATCCTCTTTGATGCTCTCTATTCCGGCGAGTAACAATTGCCTTACATCTTGAAGTTTGAACGTGGTGTTTTCCCTTGCAACGAAATATTTCATTTGTGCCCAAATTAGCTCTATGGGATTCAATTCGCAATGATATGGAGGTCATCTAAGCACTGTGATATTCCGTTCCTTTGCGATCTCATCGACTGCAGATTTCTTGAACTGTGCCTTATTTTGTTTAGTAATTTTGAGAAGTCCCGTTTTTAACATACCATCTTTATGTTTGAGATTTTTGTCTCTTATCCATTGAAGAATATCCGTTTTCTTCCATGAATTTATCAGGAGTCGTTCTAATAATCAAGAATGGTGTAGGGGCGTTGTCTAATATTATAACTGATTCTGCTGGTGTACATTCAATCATTTGTTGGAAGTACTCCTCAAAAACATCGGCCGTCATCTCTTCATGGTAATCTTTAGTTGACTTTGATTCGAATTCTAACAAGCCACCATGGAGAAATCCGTTTTTCACTACCGATATGTGCTATAATTAGCCTAGCTTGTTTGGCACTCTTAATGTTTTTGTTAATCCAGAATTTTTTCACTGTGTGTCCCTCATTAACCCAAGTTTGATCTAAATAAAAAATATTTCTTTCTTCGGCTCGAAATTTTCTGATTGCTCGTAGATATTCTCTTCTCCAACAAATTATTTCTGTTTTATCGATAAGAACAGATTTTCTATTGTTTTTCCCACACGAAAATTCAGGTTATGAAGGATTTTCCATAATTTCAATTTTTTAAAATCTGGTAAGTCCTAGTCTTCTCTGATTTCTTATAAAACTTTATGTAGTGTAGGTATTTCTTTCTTAATAAAAAAATGGTGTACTTTTCTTTTTATTGTGTTTTTAAAGTCTTCATCGACCTCTATGGGGTCCTCTCCTTTGTGATTCTCTCTTTTAGGAATCTATAAATAGTTGCTGATCCAACTCCCGTCATGTTGGCACAGGTTTCCACAATTTCACGGACTTGGCTTGCTGGTTGTTGATGCACTAGGGCATCGTAGACGTTAAGTATCATTGTTTTTTCTCGCAGGGAAAATGCAGATTTACAAACTCCGCGAAGTTTGATCGGAGCAAAACTGAAAGTTGAAGCCATCGCTGTTCTGATTTGAACTAAGTATATTATAGGTTTTTTGCCTTATTTTTATTGCATATTTAGGTACTTAGGCACGGATAAGTACTTTATTGTATCATTAAGCTTTATAACACTGTAGATTTCTAGTTCTTAAGAATTGTTAATTGCACTCGTTTAGGCCTTTATCATACAAATAAGATTTTTTCGTATCATCATTTACTCATTAAAATAAACTTTGAAATGCGTCGATTTATATAGCTGATTGTAAAGTTTAGAAGGCATGTAATAAAATATTTTTTAGAAAAAGGTCGCACTGTTGTATAGAGATAGAAAATAAAGGTGATGAAAACTAAAAATGCAAATAATTGATAGAGAAATATCGGACGCTTATGGTTTACGAAATTTTAATATTTATACCCATGTTTTGTGCTATCAACTCCAAACAAACGGACTATATGTGCTTGCGAGATAAGTACTTTACCTATTTATTGATAACATACTTGACACCTGAAAAATTACCTTTTTGATATTTCAGCTGCAGCCAGCGACTCGACCTTCCAAGCTAAAATAAATTGGCACATACATTTTATTTATTTTATTTATACTTAAGTCATCGACAGTAAGTATTCAACTCTTGAGTTTAAGCATTAGCTCTAACATTTAGATATATTATAGGATTTAAATATAAAATTACAATATACAATTCGATCGTAGTTTTTTGTATTCACAACAGAAGTAACCAAAAACATAATTTTGATTTTTTGAAATGTGAACTGCATTTTTATATCATTTTATTTAATTTCACCAAATCATGTGATACGTCTATAAGATAGTAACAATAAATACAAAACTTTAAAAAAACATACATATAACATTTCCAAACATTTTATTCCAGTTTATTTTATGATGAATCTTACCAATGGAAATGTAATTTCATTGTAAACATCCGTGAAACTGTTTTATATTTGTAAAATTTAGCATTGCTCTTAAAATAACCATAAACGAATTTCGCAACTTCTTAATTTTTTTTTTTAATTCTAGATCTAACTAGGTATTAAATATTTACTTACATACATATATTGTGTCACACTCCGATCACTTCCTAGTGAGAATTATATACAGGGGAGAAAGTCATAAAAGTCACAAAGGGAAGGGCGTATAATGTGAGTAGTCTCCAAGATCAAAAAAAGAAGGAAAATGAAAAGGAAGAAATAAGTAAAGTCCTACATCAGCAGGAAACAAGTACGCAAGTAGAACGAATATGGGAGCAAACAAAAACAGCAGTGAAACTAGCGAGTGACGCAACGTTAAAAGGAAAAAAGAGATAAGTAAAAACCAAAGATTGGTTCGACGGCGAATGCAGCGACTAGCAGAGGCCAAGAAAAAAGCACGGCAGACGATGATAACGAACTTAAATAAAGACAATATTCAGGAAAATAAAAAAGTACGAGGGATGCTCAAACAAACATGCAGAAGACTGAAAAGGTAATACAATGAAAAAAAATTGACAAACATAGAGGAGAGATTTGTTAATAAGGAATCAAGAAGCTTTTATCAGGAGGTAAAACGAATGAACAAAGGATACTATAGCCAAGCCAGCTACCTCAAAACTAATACAGGAGTACTAATAAGAGCCAGACAAAATAATGGATGAGTGGAAGGGGTATTTCGAGGTATTGTTAAATGGGGGGGAGAAACAGGGAATGAGGTGGAGGAGCGAACAATGGATGATGATGAGAATATGGTAAGCAAACCGACAAGAGGAGAAATCAAAGCTATAATTAATGAAACGAAAAACAACAAAAAAACCAGGTGAAAGCGAAATAAGTGCTGAAATGTTAAAGACAGGAGGCGAACAGCTGAATGAGAAACTATTTCTATTAATAAAGCAACTGTGGAAACAGGAAGCAATGCCAAAGGAATGGGCCAAGGCTCTTATAAGTCCACTACACAAAAAGGTGATAAAATGCTACGCAAAAATTATAGAGGAATAGCTCTGTTAGATACATGCTATAAGATTCTGGCAAAGGTACTCCGGAAGAGACTGAACGGGTATGCAGAAGAAAGAATGGAGGAATACCAAGCTCCAGAACAGATCAGATATTCACGTTTAAAGAAATTACATGTTATGAGCATAAAGCATAGCGTTACATATCCTTTCTATAGACTTCCGGTAGGCTTATGATAGAATTATGAGAGACAGAATGTATCAAGCATTGTCCCAATTAGAGATACCAAGAAAACTAATCAGATTAGTTAAAATGACTTTACAAAAAACGACCAATAAAATAGTGTGAAATGGCCTGGAATCAGGGGATTTTATAGTGGAAAGGGGATTACGACTGGGTGACCCACTGTCTGCGACGTTATTTAACTTAATTTTTGAGAGGATAATAAAAGAGAGCAGCCTAGAGGTTAACTGTACAATTTTAAATAAAGAGCACCAGTGCATAGCATTTCCGGATGATTTGACTTTGACAGCAAAATCTAGCAGAGAACTGGTAAAAAGAACGAAAAGACTAATAAAAGAGGCATGTAAGTATGGATTAGAAATCAACTCCGAGAAAACGAAATATATGATAGCAGGAAGCACAGAAATTAAAGAAGAAAAAGAACTTAATGTAGTGGCCTACGATGGAAAAGAATATAAATTTGAGAGAGTGGATAGATTTGTATATTTGGGGGTACTGTTGGAAGAAAACGGGCAAACGGGAGCGAGTTGAAGGCACGACTAGCAAAGGGCAACCAAAAATGTGAGAGCCTGAACGCTTTAATGAAATCAAAATACGTCTCCAGAAAAACAAAACTAAGGATTTATACATCGGTCATAAGACCTACTGTCACCAACGGATGTGAATGGGTAATGAACAAATTAGAGGAAGATACGCTGGAGAGGTGGGAAAGAAGGATGATGAGAGTGATCTAAGGAGGAAGACACACACCGGAAGGGTGGGCTAGACTTACAAATCAGGAAATGGAGAACTTATATGACGGACCTAGAACCACATCTTTTACAAGAGCGCAAAGAATGAGATGATTAGGACATGTACAACCTCTGACAAGAGAGAGAGACTGCCGAAAATGATGCTGGCAATGAGACCTGTGGGTGCGAGAAGGAGGGGAAGGCCGAGGATGAGGTGGTTGCAACGTGTTGAGGAGGAATTAAGAGCCATAGGAGTTAGAAACTGGAGGACGGAGGTGCAGAACAGAATAGAGTAGAGACATGCGATCCAACAATACTTGGACGCCGGATGATGGAAGAGGGAAATGGATACAAGTTAACTAATGTCTTACTAATTTTGACGCTACATTTCTACTAACGATAAAGATAAAAAAAATCGTAAAAGTGATTTACCCCTATCATTTTCATCTTCTTCCCTTGACGCGATACTGCTGAAAAAGCTCCTTTCTTAGATCAGGTAGTACAAGTGTACCAAATTTGAAATTGATCTCTCATTTTATTTGAGAGTTATCGTGCCAACAATCATACAGACAGAGTGAAAAATCGACGGAGATTTGAAATTAGATTTTTCGTGATCTGTGGACCCTGAAACGCAAATAAATGTAAGTCTCGACACCTGTTTTGTTCACGACTAACATATTTCCCTTATCGCGAGAAACCAAAATAAATCATAGCTTCTGAACATAAACGACGTTCTTGAATTTATTATCTATTATCACAGACGAATGATTGAATCTAGAGCTATCATTTAAATGAGAACTACTCAACGGGATTTAAACATTCCTCTTTTAGTATTATTTTTTTATGGAAGTAGCAGACGTGCAAAAAAATTCTTAAAGCGCTACAGGAACGACGCGTTTGCCAAAAAAGCTATTCACGTTAGTCTTGAATAGCTGTAAATTGTACTCGGTGGGCAAATTATTCCAAAGTTTCGGGATCTTCAATTAGGCGAACAGCTTTCTTTTGAACCGACTTCAGCGAATGCAGTGTATGTTTGGGAGCAGAGCCGCAAGCATGAGAGCAGTATTCTATAGTTGGTCGAATATGAGCTTTATACAGAATTAAAAGTTATTGTGGGCAGTAAAGCTTTCCAGTTTGAAATAACATGCCCGGCTTTCGAGAAGTTCTTTTTGAAGAAAAACAGCAGGGGACAAAGCGAAGATTTGGGGCACACCGGCGTTGACAGTGTAGGTATTAGAAAGAAACCCATCAACTGCCGCTCATAAAGAAAGCTCTCCGAGAAAACACAAGGGCAATAAAAAACCTTTCAGATATAAGATATATACCATAAGACTGTAGTTTAACCCTTTGAGGCCGGAGAAAAAAAAATAAAAGATATGAAGAATTTTTTTGAAAAAATGTATTCAACCAACATCAAAAACAAAGTAAAAGTTCATTTCACGTAAAAAAATATCCTGGATTATCCTGCAGGATGTGGTTTCTAGCACTAACCACTAGGAATTAAGGCACTCAAAACTAATTTTCGTGAAATTTAAAGAAGCAATTTCTCTCCTTATTGAGGCAGAGACCAACATCACAGGTTGAACATTTCCAGGTCGTTCGATGCACATGCTTCGCTGTGCTACAATGAGCACATCTGAGAGATCCACATCTAAGAGGCATATGTGCAGCACGATCATGACGTACCTCAGTGGGAATGATTTTTTTGTATTTGTTAGGTGCTTGTTCTGCTGATCTTCTTTTTTTTTAAATCGAATTAACGGCACCAATTAATCCTCGAGCAACCGATACACGAAATTGTTTCAATGTAATACATCGTGAGTCACTTCTATTTTGAAATAAAATGAACGCGTTCACAACACAAACATCTACAAAGTAAAAAAAAAAAATGCGGTGCCACCACTTGTGGGCTTTTCGATCGATTTCATAGATACTTTTCAGCATGTCAAATCGATCTACGTATCCCATATGTTTATTATAATGTTTGACCATAACAGGACATGGGATTTCTTCTGTATTGCCATTTTTCTGTTTTCTAGAGACAACTTCCATGATGAATGGGTCATGATAGTTTCCTAAAAACAAAACGGTTCTTCGATCCATCCACTTCAGTGCTGCTAATCCATCTGTAGAAACTCTCCAATCTATGTCGCCCCTTTTCATGTGTTTAACCACTTTGAGCTCTGGATAATATTTCCTTCCTTTACGCACAGTTCCACATGCATAGATGCCATCAGCTAACAAGTCTCTTTGCAGTTCTACAGAGTTGAAAAAATTGTCGAAGAATACTTTGTGGTGCTTGCCAACTAAAGCCCTTGTTAGATCTTTTACTACGCGATGTCCCAATTTTTTCTCAACTGACTGATCAACTTTCCCCGTATAAATTTGGTACTCAGATACAAATCCAGTAGAATCAGCCCGAATCCATACCTTGTAGCCTCGTTTCGTGGGCTTCATTGGCATATACTGGCGAAGACTACTTCTCCCCTTGAATTTGATCATAGATTCATCGATTGATTGAAATTCACCAGGATTCAAAGCAGAGCCAAGAGTTTGTGTCAATTTAGAAAGTAATGGCCTGATTTTGTACAATTTATCATAATTGGCCTCACCTTTTTTTAGCTGTACTGAGTTATCATTTACGTGAAGATTACTTAGAAGCCAGGTGAATCTGTCACGAGATAAAACAGAACTTATAAAATAATCCCTAAGTTCTTCTCTCGAGGACCAGTAGTCTCTATAACTTGGCATTTTTTTCAAGCTCATTAGCATGTTTACACTCAAAAATGATTTTATTTCTTTGTTGGTGGTTGGAATAAAGTAGTTGCTGCCACCATTTTTTTGTAAGGCATACAAATTTATCTGAAAAACAATTTCAGATATGAAACAATCCGGAAACAAATACAAAAACATATCGGTAGGAGTTTCAACGTAGTCAGGAACATTAGGCCCTGCCTGAGACACAAATTGGTTTACGCGTGTTGCATGAGTGACATCATTTGTCCAAACAACTGATTTTTTTCTAAGTTCTTCTTGACGAATTACTTCTAACGGTAACTCATCCTCACTGTCCCATTCTTTAGTGACTTTCGCTTGCTCATTATCTTCGAAAATGAATGGAATATCTTCTATATCAAAAAGTTTATCCCTTCCATCATAAAGTAAATAATCTATGGGGGCTTCGTTGTCCATAGTACTCTCCACATCTGATGCAATGGACTCACAGTCACTGGGAATTTCATCCAAAATCGCGAAAACATCTGTGCTATTCATTGCTTCAAGTTCGCCAAAAGACCAACATTTTTTTTTGGAACCTGTAAAAAATGAACAAACAAAAATTAGAAAAATTATGCATAATAGTAATAGCAATATGCGTCACTTAAAAAAAAAACACTTTCACTAAAAAAAAAACATATAGTCCTAGTGGTTAGCATTTGTAACCACCACAAATAAATCTATTTATAAACTTAGCAAAACAAAAATTGCACTTGATATATATTCATATGTAGCAAATAGATATATCTTAAGTACTTACCGGACATTTTCTTAAAGAATAACCAGCTATAAGAAAAATAACAGCCTAATTGGTACTGCAAAACTCACAACTACCTACGACGTGCAATTACAAATGTAAACTAAACGCTGGTGGACATTTCAAACCCTAAGCATGCTAGATTAGACTTCTTCATACGTTAGGCAAACAATTTAACATCGTGGTTTACTGGAGAAACCGGTAGGAAAGCTACAATATAATTTTTAAAAGGTGGTTATCAGTGGTAACCACTTGTCCTTAAAGGGTTAACCAACTATTCGTCAAAATGTTCAATTGCATAGTTTCAAACACGGATGCTATAAATTAGAAGATCTCTTGTTGATCTTTGCTTAAGAAAGCTATACTGGTGGTCGCTAATAAGCAACTACTAATGGCAGCCGCACTTTTGAGTTATTCGAAGATACCGTTTTTTGCAAAGATAACACGCAGGCTGAAAAGTTTTTGGTCTGACACATAGATGTCGTCTTTTCAAAAAATCCATATGATTTTTAGGCAGTACCAACCTGCAAAGGATACGCGTCAAAATTTCATGACATTTCAACGATTAGTTTACAAGTTACAGTGGTTTTAGTGAGGCTTCTTTTGATATTTTCAAAACAATGGAAAAAATCGAATTTCGTGTGTTCATCAAACACGGTTTTTGATGGGAAAAAATACCGTTCAAGCAAAGCAATGACTTAACAAATGTATGGGGACTCCGCCCCTGGAAACTCACTCACCAGTTACTGGTATGCTGAATTTAAACGCGGGCGTACAGATATAAGTGATGCTGAACGCTCTGGACGCCCAAATGAGGTGGTTACACCGGAAAACATTAAAAAAAAACACAAAATTGTTTTGGATGACCGTAAAGTGAAACTGCGTGAGATAGCTGACACCCTAGACATATCAAAAGAACATGTCGGTCATATTTTGCATGAACATTTGGGCATGAGAAAGATCTGTTCAAAATGGGTACCGCGTTTGCGACAACGGATGAAACATGGATCCACCACTATACACCGGAATCAGCTAAGTGGATAGCAGCCGGTGAAAGCCGCCCGAAGCGACCAAAGACACAGCAGTCGGCTGGGAAGGTTTTGGCCTCTGTACTTTGGGATGCGCTTAGAAGAATTTTCATGGACTATGCTGAGAAGGGAAAAACCATCCACAGCGAATATTATATAAAGTTAATGGTGCGTTTGAAGGCAGAAATCGCAAAGAAAGGGTTCCAAATAAACAAGAAAAAAGTGCTCCTTCATAAAGACAATGCACCGTGTCACAAGTCAATGGTTACGATGTCAAATTTGCATGAACTGAAGTTCGAACTGCTTCCTCATCCCCCACCACTACACAGATTTGGCTCCAATGAAGAAGTTATCAACGAAACAGGCCTATTTTGAAGGCAAAGACAAATTCTTCTACAAGAAAGCCATAGAAATGTTAGAAAAGTGTTGGACTGATTGTATCACTCTTGAAGGAGACTATATTGATGAATAAAGTCGAATTTTGCAAAAAAAATGTGTTTTAAGTAGATAGGCCAAAAACTACGAGTTATGTTCATTTTAAGTATGCAAAATAAAATTTTATAATAAACAAGCCTTGCCTGCAGCTTCGCTCGCGTAGACTTGATTCACTATTATCGTCACTACTTATTCCTTATGTTACCTAACATAATAAAATAAATCCTATAACCTGGCCAGAGAACATATGTATTTTATAGAAAAACACGTAAATCGGATAAGTGGTTCTTTAGTGCTAAGCGCACTAACGGACAGACAGATATGCAGTCAGAGAGACGTTGACACGTTTCACAAGGTATATCCTTTATTACTTTTTTTCTAATTCAACCACTGACACGCTTAAAGTAGGAGAAATATTTTATGCCCTTATTTTTGATTTAACTTGATGCCAAATATGTTCAATTGGATTAAACACACAATAATACGGAGGAAGCTGCAAAACAGTGTGTTCCATTTTCTTGGCCATACTATCACAAAGATATTTCTTTTTCAATTTATAGTCTTTCAAAACTTCCAAAAGATCACTTTTTTATAACTAAAGTCAAAATAAATGTCATTTTCCGTGTATTTCCGATTTGGTGTTGGCTGCATTAGGAACCTTATTTAGTAGGCGACTATGGTAACTTGCATTGTCCATAACTATAACACTCTGTTCGGGACCGTTTGGCGAAAGGGAATTTTGAAACCAATTTTCAACCCTTTGGGCCGCGTTCAGCGCCAGCGTGTTTAGAACTAATAACGGGATTGAGGCTTTTCATTCAAAAATTGGAAAGGATAGTCGTTCGCCTCATCTGAATTTTCACGAATTTTTAGAGGTCATCAAGGGTTTCCAGACTGAAACATACGCGAAAATCAACGCTGTGCAAACCAGTACACCAAAGTGCTCGACTAATAAGTATAATTCAGCATTTTTAGAAAATAAGATAATTCAATATGTACAGGGTGAGTCAACGATAGAGTAAAGTTCATTATTTCATTTGTTTCGGGAATGACGAAGAATACAATAGTTTTAGGGAATGTTAAGGTGCACAGTTTAAAATTATTTTTCAGTATACAGGGTATTTCAAACAAGTGTGGCCGATATAACATCTGTTTTTTTTTTTAAATGGAACATCCTATTTTCTAATTTATTTTTAAATTCTACGTAAAATTTTATAACTTTTTTATTAATAATGTTATGTACCTAAACCTAGTAGTTTTTCTAATATTTCAATTTTTTTTTTAAATACTAGTTTTCAGTTTTGTAAAAAATTGCCAGTAGCGCCATTGTTTCTGAAGGTGGAATACTCATAATTGGTAGAAGCGTCCTATGGAGATAAAAAAAAGATATATGTAAAGAAATTTAAGTTAGACGCTACAGGGTATTTAAAATAAATGGCATATATATATATATATATGGTAAAATGTAAGATCATGTTACGACACTGTTTTTTTCCCTATAATTTATATTTTATTATATTTTTATATTTATTGCAGTGATTTCAATTCTTGAGCAGTGTAGCTTAAAAGTGCTGTAAATTTTTGAGCAGTTTAATTTAAACCGGCAGTGTGTAACGCGTGTTGACTTGACTTATTTAGTTTGCATTAATTTTTCGCCCGGAAGTGAGCCATTTTAAAGACGTCACTTTAAGAAAGGGACAAAGATATTTAAGCAGATGGAATTTTTAAGAGTGGCTTTTTTCCACCATGAAGCAGTAGCGGCTTTTTCGACCATGAAGCCGTAGTGGCTTTCTTCTCCAGCACGCCAGAGTGTTTTTTTTTGTGATGTAGTAGTGCAGTAACGGTTTCTAGCTCTCAAGTTTAAAGCATTTTTCCTTTCTGGAAATATCCTGCTCATCCTCAGGCATTTTGGGTCAAAAAGTGTTTAGCAGCCCAAATGAAACTAGGGTTGTAATGGTTGGGACAATATTTTTATGAGAGTCTCACCAAAAGAGGCCAAGTAACTTGGAAAACCGACGAAGAGGAACCAGTCGTAAGTCATAAGCACACCAGTCTAAAAATCTCACTTCCTGTCTACATCAACTACTCAACTCGTGTAATTCGCGGAGTTAATTTTAAAAACTTTTAATATCGAGTTTTATCAAGCCTTTTATTAAAAATTTAATAAAGACTCTGCCATAGTGTACACTCTTCTAGCTTAAGGGGTTTTTATTTAGTAGAAGTAACTTTTAAGAGAGTAATAAAGTTAGAAATTTTTATTTTGCTAATAAACTCTTCTTTATTTAAATGTGTAATGTTTCACTGAACTACCCACCACGGTTGTACTCAACTAACTAATTTTATTTCAACAATTAATTATCTCTTTAGTACTTTTTCATTTTTAGAGCTGAATCTTTTTATTTTTAAAATGAATGGTGCCCAAAATCTTTACAACCAAATTTTTAAACAACTATAGAGACTATTTTCAAAAGACGTACAACAATTATCTCTTATCCATAATCTCTCCAAACAAAACGAGCTCTCAATCCATTCTCAAAATTAAGATATACATAAGGGGCAAATAACGGCTTCTATTTAATAAATAAAATATTTATTAAAAGTAAAGAAAGTCAAGATGTTTCAATGTATGAATTAAAAAATAAACACGTAAATCGGATAAATGGTTCTCCAGTGATAAGCGCACTAACGGACAGACAGACAGAGAGACGTTGCATTTTACATATAATATAGATATTCTTCGCAACATGATATTGTTCCATATTTAATGGTTTAGGCAGTGTATTGCAAGAGAACGCGCTAGCGGCAAACTTTTTAGTGTTCTGTACGAAACACTTACTTGGATATCTGTCTATCCATTTGTCTGTCTGTCCGTCCGTCTGTCTGTCCATCTGCCACACCCGATTTTCTCCGAAACTATTTAACGTAGAAAGTTGAAACTTGGTACTACTATATAGAAATTGATGGCCTCATCAGAGCCGTGTAGTTTTGAAAGTTAAATTTTGACTTAAGGGGTTAGTTTTTGGGGGGGGGGGGGTGAAATCGGAAGTGAAAAAAAAATTTCCTAGGTCATCGAGTAGGATGTCAAATGAAAGCTTGTAAAAACACGAGTTCAAAAATATATATTATGTCTTACATGCGCACACTTTTCTTGGTATTATTTTGAAAAAATCGCGAAAAATCGCTATCCCCCCTCTATAAAAGTACTGATCCAAAAATTTTGAAAAAATTCTGGAATATTCTCCACGGAGTGTAGATTGGACGAAAATTATCACGAGTGCATTACCTTTAATAATTTATCTGGTATATAAAAAAAAATAAAAAAATTCAAGGTCATCAGTTTTCAGTAACGATCGGAAACAAACTTTGTTGAAAACTCATTTGGGGTTGTGTTTTGTGAAGTCACTGATCATTTTATACCTCCGTAACAAAAATTTTTATTTCAGAAGCAATCAACGTACGGAACACTAATTGCGCAAGTTCAACCCACTCTTGACCGTTTTTTTTCCGATTTGATTCACTATTATCGTCACTGCTTATTCTTTATGTTACCTAACGTAACAAAATATAGCCTATAACCTGGCCAGATAACATATGTATGTTTAAAAAAAAAAGCACGTAAATCGGATAAGTGGTCCTCCAGTGATAAGCGCACTAACGAACAGACCGACAGACAGACAGAGAAACGCTGAATTTTATATATATTATAGATTACACAGGGCAACAAAAAAATATTTTTGTTTTGGTGCCTGGGATTTTAGAGCTGATTTTAACTATATTTGGGACGCTAAATCTATACATGCAATCCGTTTTTCTCTATCAGCTCTACTTTTTTAGATACATCAACTTATCTACCAATGTGGTTTTTATTCAGTATATTCATTTATGAGAGTTCTAAAATTATTTATATATTCATTAGTGTAGGTACAATGGTTTTATTGTCAGTCTGTAATTGAGTAAATTCCAGGTAAATCTATAAATAGTGGAACCATTGCCTATCAGGTACCTGAACTGACCCTTTTAATCACCTAACTCGGGTAAGTCTCGTCAGTTTGTGCGTTCTTACTAATGAGAGTAGATCGAATTCGGCGTGTTATTTTATGTTAAGAAAAGAGTGTTTTTGTGTTATTGAACAGAATTAAAATGAGTTCAGGTTCCAGTTCAAGAAGAAGTTGTGTAAATCAACCTGATGTGTTTTGCTATATATGCGGAGAATACATGTTTTCAACAAAACAGACAAACTATTACTGACTTTGTAAAGCGAGCGTATCTTGGGTACTTTGGAGTTAAGCTTGGTGATCAGGACAAAACGTGGGCCCCGCATCTCGTATGTAAAACTTGTACAGAGCATTTACGGCAGTGGACTACCGGGAAAAGAAAATGTCTAAAATTCGGCGTACCAATGGTTTGGAGAGAACCAAAAAACCACTTCAATGATTGTTATTTCTGTTTAGTAAATACTAATGGAATCAATCGAAATAACCGCAGTAAGTGGACTTATCCCAATTTAGACTCGGCAATACGCCCTATCCCGCACTCAGATGAAATACCGATTCCAACATTTCATCAGCTACCACATATCTCTGATGACGAGTATTTTCCCTCTGATCGCTCTTCTGATGCTAATAAAAGTTCTGATGCCAATGAAACTAACAGTGACTATGAGGGGACGTCATCAGTTCCTCAACGCTTCAATCAAAATGAATTAAATGATCTCACCAGGGATCTCAATTTATCGAAAAAAGCTTCTGAAGTACTGACTTCTAGGTTGAACGACAAAAATTTACTGGAACAAGGAACCAAAATTACCTTTTACCGTACAAGAGAAAAAGATCTGCTACCATTCGTTTCTCAAGAAGACAATCTTGTATTTTGTCACGAAATTAGGGGACTCATGAAAGAAATGGGACTTTCTGAATATATTCCAGATGATTGGCGCCTATTTATTGACAGTTCAAAGCGAAGTTTAAAATATGTCCTTCTACATAATGGGAATAAATATGGTTCAATACCACTAGCTCACTCAACGAAACTGAAAGAAGAATATAATACCATAGCTTTGGTCTTGCAGAAGATAAAGTATTACGAACATCAATGGATGATTTGTGTAGACTTAAAAATGGTAAACTTTCTTCTTGGGCAGCAAAGTGGTTACACGAAATATCCGTGTTTCTTGTGCCTCTGGGATAGTAGGGACAAAAGACACCACTGGGTTAGAAAAGATTGGCCTCAGAGAGAAAACATGGACGTTGGGGAAAAGAATGTCATTAACGACGCTTTGGTTGAAAGAGAAAAAATCATACTTCCTCCGTTACATATAAAGTTGGGCTTAATGAAGCAATTTGTAAAGGCTCTTGATAAGAATGGGTCTTGTTTTGCATATATAGGGGTAAAAATGCATCAGTTGAGCACAGAAAAACTCAAAGCAGGGATATTTGACGGCCCACAAATAAGACAATTAATTAAGGATCCTGCCTTCATAAATTCAATGAATCAAGTTGAACGAGAAGCTTGGACATCATTTGTTGCAGTTGTAGAAAATTTTCTAGGCAAACATAAAGCTCAAAACTATGTTGAAATGGTTAACAAGATGCTTAATAGTTTCAAATCCTTAGGGTGCAATATGAGTATTAAAATACACTATTTACACAGCCACTTAGACCGTTTTCCAGAAAATTTAGGAGACATGAGTGAGGAACAAGGTGAAAGATTTCACCAAGATATTAAAGTTATGGAGGACCGCTACCAAGGAAGATGGGACATGCACATGATGGCAGATTACTGCTGGAGTTTAAAAAGGGACTGTTTTAAAAAAACATTCAAGAATGTCGCGGAAAAGAAGCTTTCCAAGTGTTGAGTGACTATTTCATTTCTTCAATGTTTTTTTTTTTGTTTGTAAGTACGACATAATATTGTATTTTGTATAACTAAAATAAAAATTTCGTATCTACTTTTGTTTACTACACTTACGGATTTGAGTTACAATAATGTAACTTATATTTCTCTAAAATTGTATATCTTAAAAATTTGAGCTCCTAGGTACAAATGAATACGTTATTTGAATTCAGGACATCAAATTGATATAGAATCAGCTCAAAAAACCTCGACACCAAAACAGCTGTTCCCCTGTGTTATAGATAATAATTATGCTTATTATTATAAATTTATCAATATGACACATCACTTATCGAATATTCTACAACACATAACATTTTTCATACTCACTTTACTAATTAGTTTTAAGTAATAGAGTCAATAAATTTGCACAACGTTTTCATGTTTACCATCCTTGACGAAAAATCATTGCTAATTACTGTAACCATCTAGTTTACGTTGGAGTTTTTCCCCATTGTTTATTTAGTTGAATGGTCTTATGTACATAAACCACGCTATATTTACATACGTGATTTAATGATTGTGTTAAGTCGGGAAAGAGAATTTACTGAATTTATTCTTTTCGATTTTTTAACCTCCAGAAATGTTATAATCTTTGAGCTTATTTGGCGAATGAGATTCAAGAAGTCATTGTTTACATGTTTCAGTTCTTGATTCTAATTCTCATTTGAATCTAATACGCAGCTGGATCGTGGGAGAATCTCAGAAATGAAAACGACATTCATGAGCATCCTATTATAAAGCACCATTTTTTAAAATAGATCACTAACCATGTCAGAACATTATGTCTTCAATATAATCATTCGAATACAGTAAGGCAATGTCATTTGCAAATTTTTCCCCGTAATCTGAAGTTGCAAAGATCGTTGGCATATACAATAAATAGTAGTGGACCAAGACCAGACTCCTAATCTCTATTAATCTGTACTGACTCATTTGATCTTTATTTCGAACAATCCGACTTCTAGCAGTAAGATAAAGTTGAAACCATCTGATAACTACACCTCTCACATCCGCCTTATTAAATTTGAAAAGCAGCATGCTATGGGAAATAATATGAATTGCTTCTACCTATCTATCTATACTCTATCCGTTTGCAAGGCGAAGTAATAAATCATGTAAAATTATGCAAAATAGTAATAAAAGTTACCCAGTGGGTAATAAACCAAATGCGGGTTGTTTTACCTGATGGGGTTAATTTGGATTATAAACCGTATCGAGGGTAGTTTCTCAGTTTATTTTCTCACGTAACACGTAGTGCATCAGTTTAGAACAATAAACAAAATGTCAAAAAATAACGGCTTTAAACTGAAATGAAAAGATTATAATTAGGAACGTGTTGAATTACATCAAAAGTGATGAAAACCTTAATTTAAGTGTCGACGATAGTGTTCAAAAGTGTTCCCTAATGCCTGGAGTTGGAAAAACAACTATCTATCGAATTTTGAAGGAAGAAAGGGCAGGAGGAGTTACTGCGCCAAAGCTGAAACCAGGTAAAAAAAACTGGAGCTGACAGAAGATGTAAAAAATTCCCTGCGAAGAATCATTCACGGGTTTTTCATTAAAAAGAATCCCAACTTTGGACTTAATTCTAGAGGCTGTTAAAAGTAATCCACAGATACCAACGATGGGCAGGACCAAGTTGTGGGACGTTTTAAAATCAATCAATTTTCGTTGGGAAAAATTTCAAAGAAAATCCTTGTTAATTGATTATCTGAGAAAAATTAGACATAAGCGTTCTCAAGGAACACGTATTTATTATGATGATGGGTACACCGTAAATAAGTTTTGGCGGGACAAAACGTTTTGAGTTCAAGACAAGCTTTTATGGAAGGTTGGTCAACCGACCTCCGTCCACCATCTGGAAAAGGACGCCGATTAATTATAACACATATAGGGAGTATCCACAGTTTCGTTAATGGCTGTCTGCTTACGTTCGAATCGAAAAAAAACAGGAAATTACCACGAGGATATGAATTCTGATGTGTTTGAAGAATGGTTTACGCAGATGATAGATTTGATTCCCCGAAGCTCAATAATTGTCACGGATAATGCAAGTTACCATTCCAAAAAAGTTGAACGTGTTCCCACGATGGGATGACTTAAACGTGATATACAGTCTTGGTTAACTCAGCGATATATATTATTCTATGATGAAAATGTTAAACGCGAGATAATACAATTAGTCAAATATGAAGTTTTAATAAACAAAAGTAAGTACAATAAGTACGTTATCGGCGAAATTGCCAAAACTCGGGATATAACTGTTCTTTGCTTGCCACCATACCGCTGTGAGCTTAATCCTATAGAACTTGTTTGGGCTCAAGTAAAAAGCGAAGTGGCTAGAAACAACGTGACCTACAAATTACCAGGCCTTAAAAGTCTATTTGTAAAAGCAATATGTAATGTCACATCAGAAAACTGGCAAAAATATGTTACACGTAATTAAAGAAGATAAGATGTGGACACTAGATTCATCAATGGACCAAATTGTAGAACCATTAGTTATACCATTAGGTACAGATGATGCTATGTCAGATTTTAGTTCGGATATGTCTGACATGTCGCATATATAGAAGGTGTTTAAGATTAACATAGCACTAGGGCTAGATATAATAATTTCATTTTGTCCTTAAATTTAAGTTATAGTTTAAGGTGTTACTTTATAAATGATAAACTTTTAATTCTTACCCTCAGTGTTAAATGGGCATGTCCCGTGGATAAATAAATAAATAAATATTAATAAAAATAAAAAACCAGTCAACATACAGTTATTGGGTCTTCCCTGTGTGACATTTGTATATGTTTCTCTTTTAGATTTGAGGCTTTAAATAGTGTTTTGTAAAGGCACATACAGGAGCATACACCTAGGTGCGTTTATATTTTGAAACTTGTTTATAAGTAATTAATTTCCTATTTATTTGTAAATTTATATGTTTTGATAAATAAATTTGATTTGATCTGAACTATCATATTGTTTTGTATGCATATATTATGCAGGTAGGTAATCATCTGGCATCGATGGGCGCCGTTCTGTCATCTTATTATAATTCCCCAATTTTGTTTAATACTAGTTTTACTCTTGTAATATTATTGTAACATCTGTAATATTTTGTAATATATTTTTTTAATATAACAAACCTTTATTATAGCTATAATTAATACAAAAAAAATCAGCCGATACGCCACTGCTCGGTCATTCTCGAGATTTTCAAGGCAAAATGCCATAATTCTATAAATGTTAGTCCAAGCTAATACTACCGGTACAAATAATCTTGTAACTTTTTTGCGTAAAATTTACTGTGCGGTACCGAGACTCGTACTATCGCGTAAAGTTAATTTGCATAATTTTACATGATTTATTACTTCGCCTTGCAAACGGATAGAGTGTAATAAGCCTTCTTCCATCCAGTGTCCTCTTCCATCCTTCTCGATTTTGGGTCTTTCTGATCCATCCTAAACCAGCCGTTCTTTTCAAGTCATGTTTCCATCTTGTTTAGGGCCTTCCTCTGGGCCTTTGTTCCAGCCATGACCCCCATTCTTGTATTCTTTGTTGTTGTTTTTTGTTGTCTCATTGTGTGACCTGCCCATCTCCATTTCAAATCTGCTATCTGTTCTCTTACGTCTATCACTTTGGTCTTTTGTCTTATACTTTCGTTTCTGATTCTGTCTTGTAATTTTATATCCAGCATCTGGCCTTCCATTGCTCTCTGTGTTTTACTCAGTTGGTCCATTATCTTCTCAGTCAATGTCTATGTCTGGGCCGCGTATGTAAGAACCGGTAGAATACATTAATTGAATACCATTTTTCATAGTTTCAGAGGAATTCTTTTATTGGTTAGTATTTTTTTTGTTTCCAAATGCTGCTCATGCCAGTTTGATACTTCTCTGTACTTCTGCCATTTGATTTGCTTTTCCATACTTTATTATTGGCCCTAGGTAAATGTATTTCTCTACGTATTCAAGTATTCTGCTCTCTATTCTCAAGTCTCGCGGACTATCTTCGTTTGTCATAGCCTTTGTCTTATCTCTATTCAGCAGTAGTCCTACCCTCTCTGATTTGTTTTGTAGTTCAGTAATGTCATCAAAATTATCACTATATCATCAGCATAACGCAGATGATTTAACTTTTGTCCATTTATACTGATCCCTTTTTTTCACATTCGAGTTCCTTGAAAATTTCTTCTAATGCTGCTATAAATAGTTTTGGGCTCATGGAATCTCCCTGCCTTACTCCGCGTTTGATAGACGTAGGGTTGTTTCCACTATCATTTGAGCCTTCTTGTAAATTGTTCTTATGAACTGAGTATACCTTTAGTCTATTCTGCTGTTATACAAGGCTCTTTCACGACCCAACTCTCGATACTATCAAAAGCCTTTTGATAACCTATAAATACCAGGTACAACTTTAAGTTATATTCTGTTGCTTTCTCTATTAAGGTTCTAATAGTTAAGAGATGATCACAAGTACTAAAACTCTTCCTAAAAACCAGCCTGTTCTGCCGATTGGTTTAATTCCAGCTTGTTTCCCAATCTATAAATTATTATTTTGGTAAACCATTTATATATTTGTCAAAGTAATGATATTGGACGTTAATTGTCTAACTTAGTTTTATCACCTTTTTTTAAAAAGTAAAATTGTTGAGCTGTATTCCAATCTTCTCTTCTTCTAGACATTTATTAAATAAGAGGTTCAGCTTTAGTGTTGTTAATATTTCTTCATTTGTTATCTCTGATATTTCTTCTGAGTTAACAATAATTATTATCTTTTTATTTCGACGTTCTTTGAGATCATTTGGTGTACAGTTTTTTTTGTTCATACAGGTTTTGATAGTATGTTTGAATCATGTGTGTTATTGTTTCTCGATCTTTCACCTCTTCTCCATTTTTATCTTTTAAGTTGTGTATGAAATGCTTATTTATGTCAATATTCGGCGTCCTCTTTGCTAACTAAATAAAATTGATTTGGATAGCGTCAATGTCAAATTGATGTATGTACTGGTCTTGATAGCGTAGTGGGTTAAGAGCCTGTATTTGAAACCGATAGTCGCTGGTTCGATTACGGCAATCGGCTGGGTATGTGTCTATTTTTAGGTAGTTGTTGATGGAGAAATGCAATAACGCCCGTTGTCTTAAAAAAAAACGACGTTGACGGATATTATGACTGCCGGCAATTAGCTAAAACTGCATATGACTTCTTATTTTTAGATCTTTACTTCTCAAGATTATTTTCAATAAATTAATTCGGTTAGGGGGGAACTTGACTTTACTGACTATTCTCCTGTTTTCTATAATTATGTAACTTTCATTTCATTTCAATTTAATGTTTTCCTGAAGAGTGCTGCAGGTGATAACACTATTTAACGTTTAAAGTATTTATACTTGCCATCCTTTGTTATAATGGAAACTGGGAATACAATTTCCAGGAACTTTTGTAGCAAATTAAAATTATGAAGCTTTGCAGTGACTTGTCAGAGGAAAAATATAAATAGCCACAGACCGAATAAATTATAGTTTTTTTAGCATTTTGCTTTTTGTCGAAGAAGTTTTGAAACTTCCAACTTCATTCTTTGACGAAACTTGTTTATCCTGCTTGAAATATAACTTAAAATACTTTATACGTCAATTAATCAGCACATCATATATAAAGGGTGGGCCATCTATCGGTTTAAATTTGAACCACCGGTTATTTCGAATCTGGCAATACTTATGTCATTCTATTCTGTCACAAAATTCAGTATATTATCTCCACTGAACGAAATGAATCGATTTACGCTTAAGCAACGTTGGGATTTATTGGAAATTTATTTCCAAAACAAAGACAATTGGTCGGAAATTGCACGAAAATGTCGTACAAAATTTGGTCGCAGAGAAGGACCAACAGTGCCCGGTATACACAAGTTTATTGCTAAAGTTCGTGAAACTGGTTTCATTGTTGATGCGCCAAGACGTGAGCGTGCTCGTACAGCACGTCATTGGCAGCAACATCATTGGCCCATATTTCTTTGAAAATGAGGACGGCGTAACCATTACGGTCAATGGAGACACCTATCGCACCATGATAACCGATTTTTTTGTGCCCGCTCTTCATGGTATTGATGTGAACGATGTTTGGTTTCAACAGGATGGTGCAACTTGCCACACATTTCATGCCACAATCGATTTATTGCGATGGCCGTTTAATTAGCCGAAATGGTGATGTCAATTGGCCGCCAAGAAGCTGCGATTTGACACCGTTGGACTATTTTCTGTGGGGCGCCGTTAAAGACAAGTGTTATGCCGACAAACCAGAGACAATTGAGCATTTGAAGGCCAACATTCGTGATGCCATTGCCGAGATACGACACCATACACTCGAAAAAGTGCTCGAAAATTGGTCCGATCGAATGGGGTACTGTGAGGCCAGCCGCGGCAGCCATATGAATGAAATAATATTCGATGAAATTATTCCATGCGCATCCCAAAATACAGAGGGCAAAAACCTTCCCAGATGACTGTTGTGTCTTTGGTCGCTTCGGGCGGCTTTCACCGGCTGCTGTCCACTCAGCTGACTGCCGATAAAATTCCAGTGTGTAGTGGTGGATCCATGTTTCATCTATCGTCACATATTGCATGAAAAAAACATTTTTATTGCCCTTAAACAGGTCCAAACAGCGTTCAGAATCATCAACACGTTGTTGTTCTTGATCCACTGTGAGCAAAGGCGGTACTCATTTCGAACAGAGCTTTCTCATGCCCGAATATTCATGCAAAATATGACCAATACGTTATTTTGATATTTTTAGGGTGTCAGCTATCTCACGCAATTTCACTTTACGGTCATCTAAAACAATTTTGTTGATTTTTTTGATGTTTTCCGGTATACGAGGCTGGTTTGAAAAATCCGTGCAAAGTCCGAGAGATGGCACCACCGGCGCGTATCGAGGTCATGTTTAGTTAGTAGCATCTCTTGAATGAACGCACACCAAGTTTCAGCCATATTGGTCTATTTCTTTGTGTTTGGCATTCGTGTGAATCAAGGAAGTCGAGTGATTTTCAAGAAATGGACGAAAAAAAATTTCGTGTGGTGATTAAATATTACTTTATGAAAGGCAAAACGCCTCAGGAGACTAAAGAGAAGCTTGATAAACATTATGGTGACTCCGCACCTTCGATTAGAACAGTTTATAAGTGGTTTCAAAATTTTCGGACTGGCCATATGGGCACAAGTGACGCTGAACGTTCTGGACGGCCTGTGGAGGTTACGACTCCAGAAATCATTGATCAAATCCATGATATGGTGATGGATGACAGAAGAGTTAAGGTGCGTGAGATTGCTAGTGCTGTGGGCATCTCGACTGTACGGGTACATAATATTTTGCATAAACATTTGGACATGAGAAAGCTATCCGCAAGATGGGTGCCGCGATTGCTCACGCTTGACCAAAAACGGAATCGTGTGAAGTGTTGCAAGGATGGTTTGCAGCTGTTCGAGAAGAATCCGGAGGACTTTAAGCGTCGGTTCGTCACTATGGATGAAACATGGATACATTACTATACTCCTGAGACCAAACAACAATCTAAACAATGGGTTACCAAGGGGGAATCTGCACCAAAAAAGGCGAAGACCGTTCCTTCGGCCGGAAAGGTTATGGCGACTGTCTTTTGGGATTCGCAAGGGATAATCCTCATCGACTATCTGGAAAAGGGTAAAACTATTACAGGTGAATATTATTCATCGTTATTGGACCGTTTGAAAACCGAGCTGCAAGAAAAAACGCCCGCGATTGGCCCACAAGAAAGTCCTTTTCCATCACGACAACGCACCAGCACACACCTCAGCAGTTGTGGTCGCAAAATTAATGGAAATAGGATTCCAACTCGTTTCACATCCCCCCTATTCTCCAGACTTGGCTCCCTCGGACTACTATTTGTTCCCCAATTTGAAGAAATGGCTGGCGGGACAAAGATTTTATTCAGACGAGGAGGTGATTGCAGTCACTTAGATATTTTGCAGACTTGGACAAATCCTATTATTCGGAAGGGATCAACAAACTAGAACATCGTTGGACGAAGTGTATAAGCCTAAAAGGAGACTATGTCGAAAAATAAAAAAGGTTTACCCCAAACACATAAGTAGTTTTTATTTTTGCACGGACTTTTCAAACCAGCCTCGTAAGTACCTCAATTGGGAGTCCAGAGCGTTCAGCATCATTTGTGTCTGTACGACCGCGTTTTAAATTCAGTATACCTTACTGGTATGAGTTATTTTCCGGGGGCAGAGTCCCCGTAACTTCTCAAGCCATTACTTTGCTTGAACGGTATTTTTTCCCATCAAAACACAGTGTTTAATCAACACACGAAATTCGATTTATTCCGTTGTTTTGAAAATATCAAAAGTAACGTCACTAAAACCACCATAACTTGTAGTTTACAAGTCGTCGAAATACTATGAAATTTTGACACGTATCGTTCGAAGGTTGGTACTTGCTAAAAATCATATGGATTTTTTGAAAAGGGCGACATCTATGTGTCGGACCAAAAACTCTTCAGCCTACGTGTTATATCGGCTATGTTTCACAAAGAATAGCAAGCAATCTAACCGCAATGGAAACAGATAATCATTAAAGACGAGAGCGAAAGGAATCCTAGAACAGCAATTATTAAAGGTTATATTTTCTATAATCCGAATCCACGGAACAAGCACCGTATCTTTTTGACTAATTTACTATCTTTTAATAAATAAAATAAAGCCACTTCTCCAAGTTTAATAAAAACTACGCTGGGCTTGATAACTTATTCACATATAATATGATAACTGCTAAGTGATTGCCGAAAAAAGGCGACAACCCCACTTTTTTACGAGGTTAAGCACTTTACCGTTAATCGTATTTACCATTTTGTACTTCAATAGCTCTAGCCTGGTCATGAATTGAAATTTTTCAAATTGTTTTCACAAATCTTAAAAAGGCTTTCTTTATTATCTTTTAATACTGTCCCCTTGTACACCAACGCTAAGCCACTCAGATATTCTCTACTTACTGCTTTTTTATATATATTACGAAAAGTAAATCAAATGATTAAACAGAGACAACTCAGACTGAATAAAAGCAACTATTTGCTTGTTATTGTTAAAAACTTGTTAAACTTTCTTATGTGCTATGATACAGTTCAAGTTATAAATAATTTGTATCGCATAAACCAAATGACTAGATTTTAAAACTATTACACGGTCGTTTAGGCGAGAAATCCTTTACCAAAACTTAAACATATTCTATAGACACCTACTCCATTTCTGATTTAGCCTACAAGTCACGAATTTCTTCGTGTTTGTCAACGTTTACTTGTAACAAGCATCTCCTTGCTTTAATCTGAAATATACAGAATTATTACCCTAAAAGTCTATGTCAATCTGATTACAATAAACTACTTTTTAGCCGATAAGAGAGACTGTCTGCATCCATAAATCAATATGTACATATTATGTATGTATATATATATATATATATATATATATATATATATATATATATATATATATATATATATATATAAAGGGTGTTTTTTATAGAGGTATAGAACTTTGAAATGGAATAAAACAAAGATGAATTTTTAAATTGACATGAAATTTACTTTATTCGAAAGATAATCTTCTGGTATTATAATTTAAATATGACTTCTGGCATATGACCGCCACAGCTGGCTCGGACGTAGTCTAATCTGGAGGTCCAATTTTAAATGACTTTTTTCCAACATTTGTGGCCGTATATCGGCAATAACGCGGCGAATGTTGTCCTCCAAGTGGTCAATCGTTTCGGGCTTATCGGCGTAGACTAGCGACTTCACACATCCCCACAGAAAATAGTCTAGCGGCGTTAAATCGCACGATCTTGGAGGCCAATTCACGGGTGCGAACTATGCGGTTACCAAACGTTTCCTTCAATAAAGCAATTGTGGCACGAGCTGTGTGACATGTTACGACGTCTTGTTGAAACCACAGCCCCTGCACATCATGGTTGTTCAACTGATGAACGAAAAAGTCAGTAATCATGGCTCTATAGCGGTCACCATTGACTGTAACGTTCTGACCAGCATTGTTTTTAAAGAAGTACGGACCAATGATTCCACCAGCCCATGAAGTACACCAAACAGTCAGTTTTTCTGGATGTAACGGTGTCTCAACATACACTTGAGGATTATCATCACTCCAAATACGGCAGTTTTGTTTATTGACGTATCCATTCAAACAAAAGTGAGCTTCATCGCTAAACAAAATTCGCTTATGAAAATCGGGATCAACGGCAATCTTGTTTTGGGCCTATTCACCGAATCTACGCCTTGCTAGGCTTCAATTGTTGCACGAGTTGGATTTTGTAAGCACGCAAACCAAGATCTTTCCGCAAAATCTTCCATAAAGTGGATGGACACATATCCAATTCCTGTGCACGATGGCGGATAGACTGATTCGGGTCTTCCCCTACGCTACGCTCTACAGCAGCAATGACTTCTTCTGTACGCACTGTACGACGTCTCTGTGGATGCGTATTATCATTTAGAGTAAACGTGGTGCGAAAACGTTCCATAGTTAATCGAATTAATTGCTCTGATGGACAATTATGTTGACCGTAAAATGGACGTAGTGCGCGATACGTATTTCGAACAGAACCATGATTTTCTAAATAAATTTGCACAATTTGGAAGCGTTGTTCAGGCGTCAGTCTATTCATGTTGAAATGCCAAACCAAACTAAACATAAATCACTTGACAGCTGACAAAATGGCCGCCAGTTAAAAAAGTGTTGCCAACTTAAAGTTTTATACCTCTATAAAAAACACCCTTTATTTATTTATTATATATATATATATATATATATATATATATATAATTATATATATATATATATATATATATATATATATATATATATATAATTATTATATATATATATATATATATATATATATATATATATATATATATATAATTATACATATATATATATATATATATATATATATATATATATATATATATATATATACAGGGTGCCCCATATGTATGGAATAATGATTCCACAGTTCCACACACGCACATTCCATAATTAATCAGTGTATCAAAACAATGTTTAAATAAAAGTTATAGGTTGTTGTGTAACAATTGCTCCAAATGTCTACCGTTAACAACGAGGCAATGACCCAATCTGTCATAAAGAGCCTGAACAGAGTTTGCAGAGAATCGGGGTGATCTGTGCTACTTCATATTGAATTCTTTGTTGTAAATCTTCTACAGTTTCAGGTCGACTTCGGTAAACTTTGGCTTTCAAATTACTCCATAAAAAATCGAATGGCGTAAGGTCAGGACTCCTTGCAGACCATTCTACAGCATCTCTTCTGCCTATCCATTGATTAGGAAAAATGGCATCCAAATATGTATTCATAGTAAGGAGGTGCTCCGTCCTGTTGATACCACGGATTCCTGTTAGGGGTATCCAAATTGTTTTCATCGGGAAAAAGACCTACACAAGTTGGAATAACTTACTCTTGGAGTAGCTGTAAATACCGCTGTCCTGTAAGATTTCCATCGATAAAAGAGGGCCCAATGATATCACGTCTACAAATCCCTGCCCACACGTTTATCTTTTGTGGTCTTTGAGAATGACTGTCGATTATCCAGTGGGAATTTTCAGTAGACCAGTACCGGCAGTTATGTCTGTTAACTCTTCCGTTAAGACAAAATGTGGCCTCGTCAAAACAAACAATATGATGAATTAGGTTAGGCTCATTATTGATTCGTTCCATCATGACCTCGTAAAATTCAATGCGTCTATCGTAGTCATCTTCAGATAAGTCTTGCAATAGAATGGGTTTGTATGGATGCAATTTTTCTTCATTCAGTACACGACTTAAGTTACCTTTACTCATGTTGTGGTCTAGGCAAAGTTGACGAGTGGCTGTATGTGGATTTTCTGTAATAATTGACGCGTTAGGTCGTTACCTGACAGTAAATGTTTGACACAACCCAGCTTAATTTTGTTTTAATTTGAATATTTTATATTAATTCAAATATCAATAATTCCAAAACAATTCAATGTAGACATAATTAAACAAATAATATGTAGAATTTTTAGTAGGACTTAAAAATAAAATAATATACAGGGCTTTCCATTTAAAAAAAATTAAGATGGCTTAATTTCTTCGATCTGACAGTTCACAACATTTTATTGTCTGCGTCAGCATGGGCGCCGTATAACACCCGTCTCACTTTGGCCGATCGGAACCGGCAGTAAACTGCAGGTCCCCGTTGTCTACGGAATACTTAAAAAGGCACCAACCACAGGCAAAGACGAGAGGGTCCCTCTACGTTCGTATCGGATATGGCACTTCAAGAAGATAGTAAAATATATATGTAGTTAAAGGGGTTGACTAACAGGTTAGAGGGGTTGCTTAGTATATATTGTATTATAGGTCATTTTCAAAGGATCGAGGAATGTGAAAATTAATTACTTCCCATTTTTTTTTTATTAATATTTCACTATAAAGTGGATTGTATAAAGTTATTCTTTAGTGCGAAATAGTCAAATTTATTTTGGAACTGCACGTTTGCAGAGAAAGTACTGGGCACATCATTTTACCAAATTTTTACTATCAAATTGAAAGTCATTTCTACTGCCAAAAAAAAGTTTTAAAAGTATATTTAATAATTTTCCCTCAACAGAAATGAATTATTTGCTACAAAGCCCGAACTTGTAGATACTTAATGCATATTTACTATAACTTTATTTAAAGTAAACTTTCATTCGAAATATGTAAATCCCTCGAAAAGCCTTAGCCAAAAGCCGTTATTCAAGTTGGTACACACATAAGCAGCAGAGCAATATAGCTTCATGGAAAAGAGGTGAAGCGGTAAGAATTCTTGTATATATTATTATGAGAATCTTTTCTGGTTTTTAATTGAGATATTGAATAAATTTTAAGCTAATTATTTGTGATTAAAAAGTTAAAAGGATGAGGTAAGAGTAGAGGGATTATTTAGTTTGGTGTTGTAAGCCCTTCTCAGGGTTCTTTGGATCGAAAAATCTGAAAATTGTGTTTTTCTTCCCTTGCTAAATATGGACAGACTGTCAATGTGTTGGTCCGTCCATCTGTCAATCTGCCTGCCTGTTGGCATGATAATAACTAAACGAAATAATATCTCGGTTTCAAACTTGGCACACAATAAAACATTTGACGTAGGGATGGAACTTATAGTTTTAAGGCAATAATGCTAAAGGGGGGTGAATTACATAATTATGAGAATTTATCTTGATTCTTGTTGATATAATATATATATATATATATATATATATATATATATATATATATATATATATATATATATATATTCTTTACTTACTTAATCCTTATGCCTTTCTACCTCTTTTGTTAGGAGTGTAAGGCCCGTGAAGTTGAGTTATTCTATATTTGTCTTTTCCATATTTCCTTCTATATCCTTCCATCTTGTTTAAATTGCCGATTGTCTCTATTGTTTCTTCTGTATTAGCTTCTTCTGTTTGTGTGGGTTCTGTATCTTGTTCCGGTATTATGTCTCTAGGTTGATTTTTGTATGCTATGTCATTCCCATCTGATAGATCTTTATAGTATTCCCTCCATATTTCCATAATTTTGTCTTCTTCTTTTATGACCTTTCCTTCTAATTTTTTGCATCCATTTCCTTTTCTTTCTGTTTCTATGATTCCTACATAATGTATTTGTTGTTCTTCTGTCATTTCATCCTTTTTTCCGTTTATACCCCTATTATTCCGTGTTCTCAAACTAATAACTCGATAATTATTTTCCATTTCTTTCTTCCTATCTGTTTCTTTGATTATCTTCTTATTTGTATTCCTTTTACTAGTCCTTTCTTCCGTATCCTTTATCTTTGCCAGGGTCGTCGTCAATCTACCGATCTCTCTCCTTTTCCTCAGTTTTTTGACTTGATAGTCGTAGTATCCTTTGTTTGTTCTTTCAGTTTTTCTTCCTCAATGTCCCATTTATATTCTCTTCCTTCGATTACGATTTTTTGGTATCCTATTTTCACCCTTTTTCATTCTTTCTCTCGTTCTCTGCTATCTGCTTCAATTTCTTTTCAATTTCCTGTTCATCTTTTGTTAAATCGTTGTTTATGTAAATTCTCTCTCTTAGGTTTCTCAGTTTGTTTTTATTTTTCATTACAGTTTCTGTATCTCCCGTGTTTCCAAGTTCTATCTTGTATATAGTCGCTCCTATTTTTATCACATCTTTAATCTGTACTTTTGTGTCCATACTCCTCTCCATAAAATGTTCTACACCTATTTTCAGATCTGGTTGGCTATTCTCTTCAAATTTCACTTGCGATATTACAATATTATAACTTACGTTGCCTTTTCCCAGTCTACTCATCTTCAAATCCATACTTCTCATGTTTTCTCTAATTATCTTATTTTCCTCTTTCAATACTTCATTCTCCTTTCTTAGTTCCTTCAGCTCTTGTTGGTATCTCTTCTAAATTATTTATAGTCAAACATATACGGGGTTAAAGGGGTGGGAGGGGGTGATAGAGAGGTTGATTCAAATATTTTGTGTTACACGTTCTTTTCAGGGTTCTTGGAGAACGAACATTTTGAGAATTGTTTTTTAAAAATATTTTGAATTATTCATGATCGAATATATAAGTAATTAATGAGATAGGGAGAGATTCAGAGGGGCTATTTCCTATATATCGTATTATAAGTCATTTTCAGGATTTTTGGAGTCAAGCAATTTGAAAATTGTGTTATTTTTTCCTTGATTTCACTTAATTGAACATACAATGAGTTATTGAGATACGGGAGGAGGTTGAAAGAGTTGTTTCGAATATATTACGTTATACATCCATTTCAGGATACTTGAAGTCGACGAATCTGTGTTTTGAATATTTTCAATTCGTCAAACATGTAAGAGGAATAATAAGGAGGGGGGGAGGTTAAAGGCACTGTTTCGTATATACCGTATTCATTGTTCTTAAAGTCAAGAAATCTGAAAATCATCTTATTTTGATTTGGCATCCGCCATACTTGATTTGTCATTTTAAGTCAATTGTTGAAACATATTTATAATTAACAACCTTAAAGAGATTATTTATGCAAATGTTATGGATATAAAATAATAATGGTACGTTTATTCATATTTATAATACTTTTATTGTTCATGGCAGCCATTTAGGGTTCATTATTATTAATCTTGTAACTGTGATATTAGATATATTATCTGCGACATAAAAAAAACATACATACACGCATTTTAGCACAACTTGGTTTGAAACTGTAAGCGTTTTCTGTGTCTCAGTCGCTATATAATCAGAAACCGCCATTTTGAAGACGTCCGCCATTTTGAAACAAAAGTTTAATTGCAAAATCGGCTCCGACAACTTTGTTCGGAATTTAATAAGCTTTAATTTAAAAAAAAAATCGTCCAAATCGAACCAAAATTGAAGGCTCTAGACAATTTTGAAACACGACTTTTCGTTTTTCCCCACTGTGCGACGGACTGTTGGCTTAGCTACGCTTTTATGGTATGTCTGAAAAGTTCTGTTTGTGGCTCTCATGTTTCCTCAGAGAGCGTTCTTTACGACGGATTTCTTTCTAACACCTTCACTATCAACGCCGGTGTGCCCCAAGGCTCCATACTGTCCCCTACTCTTTTTCTTATTTACATTAACGATCTGCTGGAAAAGACCGGGAATCCAATCTACAGCTTTGCAGATGACAGTACGCTTATTTCTTCATTCACTTTGAACGCTCGGACATCGGCTACTCAGGCGAATATAGGCAGGCAGCAGGAGGTCGTTCAACTTAACAAGAACCTGGAAGGAATTCTATCTTGGAGTGACAGTAACCAAGTGGAATTTAACGCTACAAAAACCCAGGCGGCAGTTTTTTCTAAAAAAATTAACGTTGCTGAACCCGATATAGTCATGTCGGAGCACTACATTCCCCTAGCATCGTCACTCAATTTGTTGGGCGTTAATTTGGGAGCAAATATGTCTTGGCATGAACATGTTGCAGGTATAGCAAGGAGAGCTTCGCAAAAGTTGGGAATATTATTTCGAACCAGAAAGCTTTACACTCCACAACAACTGTTAATTCTTTACAAAGCTCAAATTCGACCAACTATGGAATACTGCTCCCATGTTTGGAGCTCCGCTCCCAAACGCCCACTGCATTTGTTGGATTCTGTTCAGAGAAGAGCTGTTCGTCTGATTGGAGACCAGGAACTGACCGGCGGCCTTGATTCGCTGGAACATCGAAGAACGGTTGGCGACTTGAGTCTGTTCTACAAGTATTTTCATGGAAAGTGTTCGAAGAATGTAGCCCGCTTAATTCCTCCCAAAGCGGTGCATGTTAGAAATACAAGTCGCGCTGATACTTCACATCCGTATAAGGTTCAGCTTGTTACTCCGCGTAACTCCCTTTTCAAGCAATCTTTCATATGGAGAACATCATCCCTATGGAATAATTTGCCCAGCGCTGTTTCCTACCGAGTACAGACCCCATAAAAAATACATCCGTTTTAGGGTTCTTGGAATAGAGAAATTTCAAAAATTGTGTTCTTCTATATAGAGAAGACGGATTTGGTTACGAATAACTTCAAAAAAATGATTAGTACTATTCTACCGTTTAATTAGTTTTGGTTAGACAGAACAGCTAATTTTATCGGCAATCATTCCCTCATATACAGAGTGATTAAAAGGTGGACCTCGATTATGCGATTGATATGTCACCATAACGTATCATTTCCTTCTTTAAAATGTGGGATAGTAATAATTATTCTTTAGTGTAAAAAACTGAAATGGAATTTATTTTACAACTTCTCTTTCTGAGGAAATTCTGGGTAAATAGCTACCAATTTCGGTCTCTACGCATGAAAAAACTCCGGGTACTTGCATTTATTTGATCCCTTTGTTTGTACCGAAAATATATTAAAATGTTATTCCTAAAAGCTTTAAACAAATATGTGTACTGCACGTTTAAAGTTTAATTTATTTACCTAAATTCTTCTTGCTAGTAGTATTTCAATTTATCAACCGACATTAGTGTGAATTTTAAATTAATATTTAATTTACTTAAGATCAACAAAAACAGTTAGTAATTAAAGAGCCAATTATTCTCACTGAATCTTTTTTTAGAATAATGTTGTCTATTTTACTGCGGTTCTAAATAGCATTCTAAAAATAACTTCCAGTTGCTTGCATGATTTAAAAATGTTTCAAAATTATTAAATGGATAGATAAATATTTATACATTGCAATTTTATGGAAATCCACATTTTCTCGAATAAATATTATTAATGAGAAATTAATGTACTTTTTT
>CM032450.1:25184380-25224380 GCA_019049505.1 Pachyrhynchus sulphureomaculatus | reverse complement strand
GCAAGCGTTAGTCAGGAGGACTGTGACATTTGGACTGAAAACTGTTTTAAAAAGTGCATTGAAAAAGTACGAGCCAAAAAACGTTTACAATTGTGATGAAACCGGTTTGTTTTTTAAATGTTTGCCAAATAAAACTTTTGCTTTTAAAAGTGATAAATGTTTTGGTGTTAAAACAAGTAAAGAAAGGGTGACACTTATAGTTGGAGCAAACATGGATGGCTCAGAAAAACTGAAATTACTGCTCATAGGTGAAAGCAAAAATCCCCGTTGTTTAAAAGGAGTTAAATCTCTGGAGTTAGATTACGCCAATAATAAAAAGGCATGGATGACTTCTGAGATTTTCGAAAAATGGATCAAAGAACTGGACACGAAAATGAAAAGCCAAAAGCGAAAGATTCTGATGTTTATAGACAATTGTCCTGTACATCCAGTTACTGTAAGTGAAAAATTAAGGAATATTGAATTGATCTTTTTTCCACCAAACATGACCTCCAAATTGCAACTTATGGACCAGGGTATTATAAAAAACATAAAACATCATTACCGAAACAGAATTGTTCACAAAATTGTTAATGCGATTGATAACAACCTTCCAGTCCAAAAATTGATTACCCTTAAAGAGTGTATAACCGAAGTCGCTAAAATATGGAGTGAAAATGTTTCTCAGAGAACTATCAAAAACTGCTTTTCTAAAGCAGGTTTTACTGAAAAAATTGACGAATGGGAAGAAGAAGACGAAATGGATCTCGCTACCTTAAAAAGGCAAGGGGTATTCTACAAAAAACTGCTACCGTCGACGCAGATTTTTTACTTGAAAATTTCTTAGAAATCGACAATGATGTTGGCACGACAGATCTCCCAACTGACCAAGACATAATTGACGATATAAAAAGTATAGAAGATCATGAAGAAGAAACTGAAACCGGGGAATGTCCTGCTAAATTTAGTGAAAATCAAATAAAAAATGCATTTGACATTATGCGACCTACTCTCAGGGGCCAGGAGAGTGTACCTGATCAAATCTTTATGCATTTGAATAAATGCGAGAATTTTGTTGAGCAACAATTATTTTTCAAAAGTAATGTTCAAAAGAAAATAACTGATTATTTTTCCTAGTACGTATGTACGTAGTATGTACATATGTATTAACAGATTTTGTATTATTCTTTTTATTTCGTATGTAGTGCATACATACATAAAGTCCGTAAGTTATATCTTTACACGTGCGTCATAGTTTTCAGGCAATATCCCAGACGACTATTATATTTTTTGTCTCTTTTTACCAATACCTACGATTTATTGGTGAAAAGAGACAAATAATATACTAGTAGTCTGTTATATGGCCTGAAAACTATGACGCACGGGTAAAGTTATAACGTACGGACTTTAGGTATGTATTTAGCCCTGTACATGCTATGTACTATTTCAACTTTCAAATGTTTAATAAAATCTTTTCTAATAATTCAATTTTACAATTTTTTTTGTTGTTTGTACCTTATAAAATACAAGTAAATGATTACCAATATAAATATATACATAGCAATATATACGGATTTTTTCTTTATATAGTGAAAAACTTTCTATAGTGAAATTTCGGTCAACATTTTGGTCTTTCACTATATAGAGTGTCGACTGTATATATATATATATATATATATATATATATATATATATATATATATATATATATATATATATATATATATATATATATATATATATATATATAGTATGTATACTGTCGGTCACCGATTTCTACTTGCTTGTCAGGATGGTGTAATTAATACATGGATGTATCGTACTCGATTTACCGATTTGGTGAACGTTAAGTATAAAGTTTGTAGCGAAAAGCCTGAATCACTTATGCATTTACTTCCTGGCGGCCCAGTTCACGCTGTATCATCGTACGTTTATTGTCCTAATGCAGCTTTTCGTGTCATACATTTAGTACTTTTCTTGAGAATACCCGGTTCTAAAATAAACACTGAATTTGACTTTCTCACAAATAATATCTTAATCCAGACAGTATTTTACAAAAAATTGCACTTTAGGGAGATTTATTTAAAAAAAAGTTGTGGAATATGATAGGGACACAATTACTGGAATTTTGTCCCCAAATATAGTAATCAGAGAGGAGGAAAAACATTGTGAGTGTAAGGATTTACAATATGAACTTCGCGCTCAGAGATTTAGGGGGCATTAACAACACATTCTCACAAAATCAGAAGAAGATACATTGTCGTTTTAGTCTTAGTAAAGGACGTTAGTTTTTATTAGCTGAAAGAAAAAGAAAAATCCGACGTGACAATTCCTGTGGCTCTGACTGTTACGCGATATGGTTAGATAATGATGATCACTCCTTATCATCACAAACTCATCTTTCTGGGCAATTTGAAAGAACTAAGGTTAACGGTTCTCTGCATCTTCATTGCAAATGAATCAGCCGAGAGGGAGCAAGTTGATGTCTTCCTCAGGTTTTCTAGGAATGTGTTTTTAATTCCTCCTAAAACCTTAATTATTATTGCTATTACAAATCGTGGAAACAGCGCGAAGTTCGTAGCAGAAATATTTGTACTTAGAACGCTTGTCCGCGCTCCTCACATGATTTTCCGATCTGTGGACTTCTCTGAAAACCCTCCTCCACTCTTTTGTATTAAATATAAATATTGAACCCGAAAACTTGTTCATTCTCTTAAACAGAAACAAGAAGAAATTCCTATTAGTTTATCGAAATACTATAGTATTTAATTTATGGACTTTAGTAAAGGGTGTTTTTTATAGAGGTATAGAACTTTAAAATGGAATAAAACAAAGATGAATTTTTTAAATTGACATGAAATTTACTTTATTCGAAAGATAATCTTCTGGCATTATAATTTAAATATGACTTCTGGCATATGACCGCAACGGCTGGCTAGGACGTAGTCTAATCTGAACGTCCAATTTTCGATGACTTTTTCCAACATTTGTGGCCGTATATCGGCAATAACGCGGCGAATGTTGTCCTCCAAGTGGTCAATCGTTTCGGGCTTATCGGCGTAGACTAGCGACTTCACACATCCCCACAGAAAATAGTCTAGCGGCGTTAAATCGCACGATCTTGGAGGCCAATTCACGGGTCCGAAACGTGAAACTATGCAGTTACCAAACGTTTCCTTCAATAAATCAATTGTGGCACGAGCTGTGTGACATGTTGCACCGTCTTGTTGAAACCACAGCTCCTGCACATCATGGTTGTTCAATTGATGAACGAAAAAGTAAGTAATCATGGCTCTATAGCGGTCACCATTGACTGTAACGTTCTGACCAGCATCGTTTTTTTAAAGAAGTACGGACCAATGATTCCACCAGCCCATAAAGCACACCAACCAGTCAGTTTTTCTGGATGTAACGGTGTCTCAACATACACTTGAGGATTATCATCACTCCAAATACGGCAGTTTTGTTTATTGACGTATCCATTCAAACAAAAGTGAGCTTCATCGCTAAACAAAATTCGCTTATGAAAATCGGGATCAACGGCAATCTTGTTTTGGGCCCATTCACCGAATCTACGCCTTGCTAGGTGATCGTGTGGCTTCAATTGTTGCACGAGTTGGATTTTGTAAGCACGCAAACCAAGATCTTTCCGCAAAATCTTCCATAAAGTGGATGGACACATATCCAATTCCTGTGCACGATGGCGGATAGACTGATTCGGGTCTTCCTCTACGCTACGCTCTACAGCAGCAATGACTTCTCCTGTACGCACTGTACGACGTCTCTGTGGATGCGTATTATCATTTAGAGTAAACGTGGTGCGAAAACGTTCCATAGTTAATCGAATTAATTGCTCTGATGGACGATTATGTTGACCGTAAAATGGACGTAGTGCGCGATACGTATTTCGAACAGAACCATGATTTTCAAAATAAATTTGCACAATTTGGAAGCGTTGTTCAGACGTCAGTCTATTCATGTTGAAATGCCAAACTAAACTAAACATAAATCACTTGACAGCTGACAAAATGGCCGCCAGTTAAAAAAGTGTTGCCAACTTAAAGTTTTATACCTCTATAAAAAACACCCTTTAGTTTTAAAAATTGGAACTTATGATTTCGATGATATATTTACTTAGTTATTTATTTATTTGAGAATATACGGGTACACCTCTTTTTAGAATGTATTTATAATACTTTACAATATAACCATATCAATAACAAAACGGGCGAAAACATGGTATGAAACACAAGAACGGCTTCCACTCCTACCGCGAAACAATCAACGCCAGAGCATCCCTTCTGAAGGAAGGGGGGAACTTGAAAAAATGTTCAGCTCCCGGCACTGGTTCATGAATCTCATAGCCCTCAGCAGTGGTAAATGATAACCATAATCCGTTCTGTGGAAGTCAGTAAAAAACAATTCAGGTTGCTTTAAAAATCTTTGAGGTACGTTAAATTTTACGAATGACAATAAAGTAGGACAATCTATCAACCCGTTAATTATCTTATACAGAAAATACTGATCACTCACCAAACGTCTATGAGCTAACAGATTCAAGTTCATATGGCCCCTAATAATAGTATAATCATGGTCTGCTATTGCCATATCACTCTTATCAGCACATAGTCGTAGAAACCTGTTCTGAATTTTTTCGAGATTGCACTTATGTACTTCAAACATTGGCGACCAGACAACCGCTGAACACTCCAGAACAGACCTCACCAAAGTGCAGTACAGGACCCTTAATGAGGACAATGACAAATCCCTGACATTTCTATATATAAATCCCAAAATCTTACTGGACTTGTTAATTATATATACGTAATGATCACCGAAAGAGAGGCGATAATCAAATATTACTCCTAGATCCTTCACTTTGCCCAAACTGTCCAACACTATTCCATTAATAACATAATTACTACTGACATTCTTTATGTCCTCGAAAGGAGCTAACAGATTTACATTTAGATGCATTAAGCTAAAGACAGTTTGTCTCAGCTCAATTTACAAGTCTATCTAAGTCCGCCTGCAAGTCCCGGACGTCCTGCACATTCAAAACCTTCTTAAACACTTTAAGATCATCGGCGAACATAAGGAAATCAGAGCTCAGTACATGACCGGCAATATCATTGAAAAACAAATTGAAAAGGAGCGGAGAGCAATGGGCGCCCTGTGGCACTTCAGAAACTGCAATAAAACTATTTAATAGCACATTGCCAACTTTTACCTGATATTCACGCCCTTCCAGATATGTCTTCAACCATCCCAGGAGAGAATCGTTGAATCCCAATACCTCAAGCTTAGCTAATAATAGGTCGTGATTAACCCTACCAAATGCCTTGGAAAAGTCGGTATAGACAGCATCCACCAGCGATTTCTTTCACCAATATCATACTTTCCATAACGATGGTGATAAAATAATTGCTAACAGTTAAACACATACTTGAGGTTCACATTAAAAACAATTAAATACTGACCTCATACTAAAAAATACCTTAATTCAAGCATTACAAGTCCATATTTTAACTGATAAGGGAGCAGAGGAAGAGCTTCACAGATTTTTTTTTTATGGGTCTAGAATTTTATTTATTTAGAAATTAAATCTGATATTTCCCTCTACATACTACCGTTAAAATTCAAAATAATACAAGAATAACACTGTTTTCAGATCCTCCAATTCCAAGAACCCTAAAAGCGATATAGAACCCAATATACATGAAACAATCTGTCTAACTCTCTCCCTCACCCTTTTAACTATTATATGTTTAACTAAAAACAATTCCGTTTAAAATTTATTCAGTATCCAATCAAATACCAGGAAAAATCTAAAAATATATGGTACATATGCTAAAAGCTTCCATTTCCACTTCAATTTGAAATCGCTGTTTTATTTCGGTCAAAAGTTTTCATAACAAAATACAAATAGACAGACCGACCGGAATGGGATACTAGACTTTTCGTGATGGGCCCTGAAACGTGAATGCAAACATATTTCATTTTTTGACAACTCCAATAGTTTTCTTAACAGAAGTAATAAAATCATAATTCTCGCCCCATTGATCAATTATTATTTATATTAATTCTTCAAAATAATCGGCTCATCAAATTAACAATGATGATTTTCAACAAATATCCGCAGTCTTCTAGTACAGTTACTTAGTCACTGAGGGTATCAAAACGAAAGAATTTAGCAACTGCCACTAACAAAAATCGATCTCTGAGGACACGAGAGAGACGTTACAATATCTTTTAGATATGTTACACGAGCGAAGTTTAGCCAATAACACGCCATCCAAAAGCCTTCGATATAACAAGCCTAACTAAACAAAACATTACATATTGCTCAATTATGTATTACCTGGGCTAGATCTGTTATACTAGATAACTAGCACAATATCTGATGATAATGTTCCGACAGCGTTTTCTATGAAAGGGGAGCAAGAAACATATATTTGTTAAACTTTATAGACGCTGCCTACGACTCTGGAATTCGAGAAAAATAACAACTTTTGTACGTGATTTATTTTCAGCAATAAAAATATGCATATACTTTGAGATTTATGAATCTGTAACGTATGTTTATGAGTAGGAAATGAAATAAAATAACCGTTTTTAATTTCTGAATAATAAAGTTATTACGTGTCTGCAACGGTTAATTTTCCACGAAAAATTTAATTAGAAACGCATTAATAGCCTATTGACGTAAACCAAGATCAAATCGGTACTAAAAATTTTTATGGTTAAGTACTGTTAATTGTATTCGGGATATTTCTGTTTTCCAAAATCAAATTATTTGGCAACAATTCGTCATATTCTTTTTCTTTAGCAAACAAGTTTTCAACTATGTGGAAATTTGTGTTTGATTAACTCCTTTATTTTCAATTAATCAAGAGTTTAGTACTATTATATTAGTATTACCTTTTATGAATATAATTCATTTTTTAGGAGTAAAGTTTTTTTTCTTGGATTCAGTCCTTTTCAACCAATCATAATTCCAATAAGAATTGCCTATAAATTTTAATTGTATTTGTAATTTTCAGGTACGGAGACATGGTACCCGCCACAATAGCAGGAAAAATAGTGGGCGGCGTATGTTCACTAAGTGGAGTACTGGTAATCGCACTGCCAGTACCTGTTATAGTATCTAATTTTAGTAGAATATACCATCAGAACCAACGGGCTGATAAACGAAAAGCCCAAAGGGTAAGTCAAAGATAAATAACAGGGCACAAATAGATAATAGGGGATTATTATTTTATTTATTCAACAACATTCCATAACTTCTCAAGATGAAATATGTTCAATTGCTGTCGATGCCTTATACATCACTAAAAAATTGTAGGACGGTAACTTTTGTAAAGGGCAAATCTGTTTTCCCCTTCAAATCCATGTCTTCAAAACTGCCGATGTATGTTACCTACACCTACGGAATCTAAAATTGTCCAGTTTTCCAATGACCTCAAACACGTAAAAAATTTTTACCTGTGGATATAACATCCGTATATCTTATTTAATACTAAACTATTATCACATTTTTAAACGTCTCTTCTTTGTGGAATTATCAGAGATTGAGTATAGTAAAGTCCGTTTGTCTTGCAATATCAAAGTAAACCTGTTTTTTCTCAAATATAAGGCATAATTACAATTTTTGTTTACATTTCTATCCGTGTCATTTAAGGAGATAAATAAAACATCGATGATGATTGATGTTTTATAAATGTTGGCATTTGGTTCATTTTTAGTATTCCGTACGGAACACTTATAAGATCACTTCGGTGTCTGTCTGTCTGTCCGTCTGTCTGTCTGTCTGTCCGTCTGTCTGTCTGTCTGTCCGTCCGTCACACCCGATTTTTCTCCGAAACTATTTGACATAGAAAGTTGAAATTTGGTACTAATATAGAAATTAATGGCCTCATCAGAGCCGTGTAGTTTTGAAAGTTAAATTTTGATTTAAGGAATTAGTTTTGGGGGTGAAATCGGAAGTAAAAAAAAAAATTTTACTAGGTCATCGACCCCACTCATCGACAACAAATGAAAGCTTGTAAACACCCGAGTAAATATATATATATATATATATATATATATATATATATATATATATATATATATATATATATATATATACATATATATATATATATATATATATATATATATATATATATATATATATATTTTCAAGGGAAATTCATTTTTTATTTATTTAAAATATTGGCCATTGGCTTTTACACACTTCGCCCATCTTTCAGGTAAATTATGAATACCATGCCAGAAAAACTGCTTGTCTTTTGCGGCATTCGTCGAACCATTTTCCAATTTCCTCGCGCGATGGCGCCAGGTCGGGAGAGTACGGCGGGTGCGGAAGGATGTCCCATCCAAGCGATTTCAAGATGTCTTTCACTGGTTTTGCTGTGTGAGACGGTGCATTGTCGTGTAACAACAACACTTTGCCATGTCTTCTGGCCCATTCCGGTCGTCTTTCGATCAATGCGTGATTTAAATTAATCATTTGTTGGCGATAGTGTTGTGCAGTAAGGGTTTCGCCGGGCTTCAAGAGTTCATAATACACAATACCGCTCTGGTCCTACCAGACACAAAGCATGGTCTTCTTGCCGAAGTGACTGCCACGATTTTATCCGCTTCGGGTTTTCAAAATAAATCCATTTTTCGTCACCCGTCACAATTCGGTGCTGAAATGATTTTCTTTCGTGGCGTTGAAGCAGCATTTCACAAGTGATTTTACGATTTTCCATTTGCTGTTCATTCAAATCGTGTGGGACCCATTTACCGAGTTTATTGATCTTCCCCATTGTTCGTAAACGTCTGCTGATTGTTTTCTTGTGACACATTTAATGCTTTTGCCAACTGCTGTTGTGTTTGAGTTGGGTCATCATCCAGTAACGCCTGCGGTCTACCAGAGCGCGCACAACATTGAAATCACCACGTTTAAATTGTCGAAACCATGTCTCACATGTTCTAATCGATGGAGCGTGTTCATCATATGTTTCTACTAGCAAACGATGACTTTCAGCAGCATTTTTCTTTTGATTAAATAAGAAAAGCAATGCGTGCAGCAAATGTTCTTTTTCAGGCACAAAAGTCGACATAATCACTGAACGATACAATACAGACGCTAATGTTTGGCGGACTCAACTTGTGTATGTTGGTTAGGTTAATGTCAGACGAACAAACTGATGTATATAACATAAACATAAATTCAGTGCATCAACACCTGCAATCAGATAAACCTCATGTACTCGCTATGTGAAACCAAGGTCAGTCCATCGACCAGCACGGTCAACTATCTTTATCCTGGGTACGACTTCTATTCCCGATTTAGGCGTAACTTTGGTATCTGTCTTTTTGTCAGAAGCGACCTCTTTTGTCAACGAGAAGAAGCTCTGGAGCCCCCAAACTTTGATGTTATGTGGTTAAAAATAACGACTCAACAAACCACAAGGTTTATCTGTATCCTGTATCGACCACCAAGTGATACCAATTTTCGAACACTTTTCGCTTCTCTTGCAGACACCATCGATCATTTACAAAGTAACTATCCAAGTGCCGAAATTGCCATCCTGGGCGACTTTAATGTCCACAATATCAACTGGCTCAAATATTCAAATACTACCGACGAACAAGGTCGTGAAGCTGAATCATTCTCAATCAGTTGTGGCTTAACTCAGCTTATTGACGAACCAACACGGATCCCTGATCGAGACGGGGAGTTCGCCAGTCTTCTTGATCTGTTTTTTTAACGACCAATCCGGAGATTTACACGGTCACCGTAAATTCGCCGTTAGGTTCTTCCGACCATAAACTGCTTTCGACATCGAGTATCCTGCCAATCAGTGACAGAGAGGCGCCTAGGCCGCGCAAGATTTGGCACTACAAATCTGCTAAATGGGAAGATCTCATGGAATACTTTCGAACTTTCCCTTGGATGGACGTTTGTTTTCGATCCGATAACCCATCTGACTGCGCCAGGGAGGTCTCCGATGTTATTTTGGCTGGTATGGAAGCTTACATCCCTTTTTCGAAGAAATGCTCCTCCAACGGCAAGCCTTGGTTCGACCGAAAATGCAAAGAAGCTGTAGCTTCTAAACATATTGCCTACCGACAATGGCGTGAAAATCCTAACACCGTAAATCGAAACATCTTTGTTCATGCCCGGAACAGATGCAAGGGAATTATCGACGAAACCAAGGAGGCACACAATCAACGAATTAGAAACAAACTTCTCGCTTGTCCCAACAATTCCAGGTCCTTTTGGGCAGTCGCTAAGGCAGTTAGTCAAAATTTTACCAAATCCACCATACCACCACTCACACGGCCAGATAATTCCATTGCAACCACACCTGTTGAGAGAGCGAACTTGTTGGCTGAACTCTTTGCTTCACATTCTACTGTCGATTTCCAAGGAAAAACACCACCTGCTATTCCCATATTGCAGTCAAGGATGCCCGATGTTGTCTTTAGACAGTGCATCATAAAGCGTATTTTAATGAAACTAGACACCAAGAAGGCTTCTGGCGCTGACGGAATACCTGCCATAGTTCTCAAAAACTGTGCAAGGGAACTAACACCAGTTTTCTGTAGACTTTTTAACCTATCCTACAGAAAGGGAATATTTCCGTCCTGCTGGAAATGTGCCACGGTTCAGCCGATACCTAAAAAAGGTAAGAAGACCTCGCCAAATAACTACCGACCAGTTGCATTGCTTTCAATAATATCGAAAGTCATGGAAAAGGTTATCAATGAGCATCTTCTAAAATATCTTGAACGATTCAATATTATTAGCGATCACCAATATGGTTTTCGTAAACATAGATCAACAGGAGATCTTCTGACTTATGTAACACATGTTTGGAACAACGCAATTGAACACTTTGGAGAATCTCGAGCGGTTGCTCTTGACATATCCAAGGCATTCGACCGTGTTTGGCACGATGGACTGTTGGCTAAGTTGCGCTCTTATGGTATGACTGATAGGTTCTGTTTGTGGCTCTCATGTTTCCTCAGAGAGCGTTCTTTACGAGTGGCGGTCGACGGATTTCTTTCTAACACCCTCACTATCAACGCTGGTGTGCCCCAGGGCTCCATACTGTCTCCTACTCTCTTTCTTATTTACATTAACGATCTGCTGGAAAAGACCGGGAATCCAATCTATAGCTTTGCAGATGACAGTACGCTTGTCTCTTCATTCACCTTGAACGCTCGGACATCGGCTGCTCAGGCGAATATCTGCAGACAGCAGGAGGTCGTTCAACTTAACAAAGACCTGAAAGAAATTCTATCTTGGGGTGACAGTAACCAAGTGGAATTTAACGCTACAAAAACCCAAGCGGCAGTTTTTTCTAAAAAAGTTAACGTTGCTGAACCCGACATAGTTATGTCGGGGCACTCCATTCCCCTAGCATCGTCGCTCAATTTGTTGGGCGTTAGTTTAGGAGCAAATATGTCTTGGCATGAACATGTTGCAGGCATAGCAAGGAGAGCTTCTCAAAAGTTGGGAATATTATTTAGAACCAGAAAGATTTACACCCCACAGCAACTGTTAATTCTTTACAAAGCCCAAATTCGACCAACTATGGAATACTGCTCCCACGTTTGGGGCTCCGCTCCCAAACATACACTGCATTTGTTGGATTCTGTTCAGAGAAGAGCGGTCCGTCTGATTGGGGACCCGGAATTGACCGGCGGCCTTGATTCGCTGGAACATCGAAGAACGGTTGGCGACTTGAGTCTGTTCTACAAGTATTTTCATGGAAAGTGTTCGAAGGATGTAGCCCGCTTAATTCCTCCCAAAGCGGTGCATGTTAGAAATACACGTCGCGCTGGTGCTTCGCATCCGTTGAGGTTCAGCTTGTTACTCCGCGTACAACGCTTTTCAAGCAATCTTTTATATGGAGAACGTCATCCCTTTGGAATAATTTGCCCAGCGCTGTGTTTCCCACCGAGTACAATTTACAGCGATTCAAGAACAACGTGAATCGCTTTTTCCGCACTCGTGCCGCTCCTGGAGCGCTTTAGGGACTTCCCTGCAGCACGTGTGCTAGACCAATAAAAAAAAAAAAACTGATGTATCTATCAAATTCATACACTGCGTACAGTTCGCTAGTGCCATCTCTTAGTGAAACCGGCAAAAACTTATGCATACACCTGGTATATATAATGTAATACTTGCGCACACTTTTCCTTGCATTATTTTTAAAAAATCGCGAAAACTTGTTGTCCACCCCCCTTATCTCAAAAAGTGATCAAAACATTTTGAAAAAATTCTGGAATATTCGCTATGGGGTGTAGATTGAACGAAAATTATCACCTTTAACAATTCATCTGGTACATTTAAAAAAAAAATTCAAGGTCATCAGTTTTCAGTAAAGATTGGAAAGAAACTTTGTTGAAAACTCATTTGCGGTGTGTTTTGTGAAGTCACTGATCATTTTATACCTACGTAACAAAATTTTTTATTTTAAAAGCAATCAATGTACGGAACACTAATTGCGCAAGTTCAACTTGCACTTGACCTGTTATTAATCCTTATTTTTACTTATTAACGACGAACTTTCTGTAATAATAAAAAAACCGGTCAAGTGCAAGTTAAACTTGCGCAATTAGTGTTCCGTACGTTGATTGCTTTTAAAATAAAAACAGTTACAGAGGTATAAAATGATCAATGACTTCACAAAACACACCCCAAATGAGTTTTCAACAAAGTTTGTTTCCAATCTTTACTGAAATCTGATGCCCTTGAAATTTTTCTTTTTTTTTTATATACCATATAAATTATTAAAGGTAATGCACTCGTGATAATTTTCGTTCAATCTACACCCCGTGGAGAATATTCCAGAATTTTTTCGAAATTCTTTGATAAGTACTTTTCGAGATAAGGCCCGGGACAGCGATTTTTCGCGAATTTTTAAAAATAATACAAAGAAAAGTGCGCGCAAGTATAATATTATATATATTTTTTACTCGTGTTTTCACAAGCTTTCATTTGATACCACACTCGATGACCTAGTAAAAAATTTTTTTTAAACTTCCGACTTCACCCCCCAAAACTAACCCCTTAAGTCAAAATTTAATTCTCAAAACTACATGGCTCTGATGAGGCCATCAATTCCTATATTATTACCAAATTTCACCTTTCTATGTCAAATAGTTTCGGAGAAAATCGGGTGTGACAGACAGACAGACAGACAGACAGACACCGAAGTGATCTTATAAGTGTTCCGTACGGAACACTAAAAAGAAATATTACATCAAACAATGGTTATATGGAAAATAATTATAAAAAGAAAGATGGAAAACCTTTTTACAAACAAACTTTTTCGCAAATATTTTTGAAATCAAAAAAATTGGTAAAATTATTTACCTAGTACTTCCCTGGCGAACACGTAGTTCTAAAATAAACACTGAATTTGACTTTCTCACAAAACAGAATAACCTAAACCAAGCATTTACAACCCGGTATTTGACATAACAAGTACTTCGCCTTTATTGTTCTCTTTTGTTCGCTAAAAACACTTTCATTGATTCCATCCCTCCGTCCATTAAATCTGGCTACATCCCTGAATGTCTTAAATAAAATGTGATACAAGAACAACAAAACTGAAAATTTTAGTGATATATTGTTTATTTTATAATACCGTGAAGTCTGCTTATAACGAACGCGTTTATAGTGAATTTCCGGTTAAAACGAATTATTTTATAATGCACGAAAAAACTTCCAAGACCAATGCAAATTTTTATCGGTTATAATAAACCCGGTTATAACGAACTTCCGGATAAAGCGAACCAAATTTGGATGTTTTGTGTGCGTTTATAATGAACCTGCCACTCCCTGTGCTCGATATCGCGTGACTTGATCTAAGGAATTCACCGAAACTCGCTGGGAACCCTTATTCCACTTGTTTCCGCAGCGTCGCTAGTTCGAGCAGTATTCTTTTCAATTCACTTGTAGTAGCAAAATAAATGTTTAAGTTTTTATTTTAAAATGAGTACACAGTTGAATTTAACTAAATCTACGGTTTCTATCATATGGAAGAAGAGGCAAGAAATCTTATCAATCTATGTTAAAAGAAACTTTAGTTGCAAAAAAGTAAGAAAATCTACACATGATCACGTCGATAAAGGACTCCTTAAATGGTTTAGTAAAAAACGACATGAACATATTCCTATTACCGGCTATATTTTACAAGAGAAAGCTAGTGAATTGGGAAGGAAAATAGAGAACACCGAGTTTAACTCCTCTAGAAATTGGATTGAACGATTTAAAAAGCGACATAATATTAGTGGGGGTACCATAGTCGGAGAAACTGCAGGAGTGGATATGACTGTTGTTGATCAGTGGCTGGTCAATGTGTGGCCGGAAATTCGAGAAAGTTATGAACATGTAGACATTTTTAATGCGGATGAAACGGGTTTGTTTTACAAGATGACGCCTGATATGACATTAAAGTTTGTCAGAGAGAATTGTGCTGGTGGAAAAATATCACAAGTTAGGATTACTGTGTTGGTAACTGCAAATATGTCTGGAACAGAGAAAAGAAAATTGTTAGTGACAGGAAAGTCCGCCAATCCCAGGTGTTTTAAAAACAAACATTTACCAGTAAAGTAAAAATCAAACAGTAAAGCCTGGATGACATCAGAAATTTTTAAAAACGAACTGATCGAATGGGACAAAGAATTAAAATTTACATACAGAAAAATATTACTTTTGATTGAGAATTGTCCAGCGCACCCTGAAGTTGATCTACAGCAAATAAAATTGGTTTTTATGCCTCCAAACACAAGTGCAAAGCTCCAGCCTATGGATCAAGGTGTGAACATTCTTTAAAATGTCATTATAGAAAGATTTTACTTATGAAAATGTTAGAGACGATCGATAAAGGTAACATTTTTTCTGTAACTCTCTTAGACGCTATAAACTTTATCCATATGGCTTGGCAAGGAGTGAGTACAGAAACCATTGCAAACTGTTTTAAGCATGGCTGATTTTTAAGGAAGGAACGTAGATATGACTCGGATGATGAGCTACCGTTGGCTCAGTGGATTGAAAAACATCGAGAAGATCCTACTGACTGTCTAGAATTTGTTTACGATGCTGACATTCTACAAAGTACAGTGGAAATCGAGATTAAAAACATGTTTAATCACTTTAATTTTGAAGAATATGTATGTGTTGATAATGAATTAATAACGAGAGAAATATTAACTGATGATCAAATTGTGACATCAGTTACTTCTGGAAAGATTTTAAGCGATAATGACCGCGAAGACAGCGTAGAGAAGGAGATAATATTTATGTTCTATCCATTTCTGAAATGACTACGAAAATGACTGAAACTCGCAATTTTTTGGAATCTCGTGGAGTTCCTGAACATATATGGAGTAGTTTTTGTGACCTTGACAATTATATAAATACCATTTCTTTTTCGAGTAAAATTGTACAAAGGAAAATGTTATTGTATAAACTAAGTATTTTAATGTTTTCGTTTATATTCGTATATGTACCAACATACATAGTAACTTTATTTTTCTTTGAACGTTTTGTTTTAATACCTATTATTGTGTATTTTTCTAGGCATTAGTGCCTAATCTAAATAAAAAAGTAGTGAAAAATGATATTAGATTTTGTTTACTGTTTGGAACCAACTTCGGATATAGCGAACCATTTTTAGTGATTTTTTAGAGTTCGTTATAAACGGACTTCACTGTAGTTGCGTTATGACTATTCGGTATAATAGCGATTTAATGTCAAAAAATTATCAGTTTTATATACTACTGGTAACGGTAAATATTATATCGAGAAAACCTACATACATTTTTATAAAATAACTAGCACAAGAGGAACTTAGAACAACAAATGAATTGGGATTTATTTTCCACATATCAAACTTCATAATATATTAGCAAATATATGAAATATAGTCCTCTCCAGACCTATGTTCTACATACATAACTGTCTATTTATTCCTGCGTTCTCTACATATTATTGTATAACGTATAATGTAGTATTAGTTTTATGTATAATCTACGTATATCGGGGAAAATCTCTACCTATTTTTCTATATAATTCTATATGGTTGGGAGAAAAGCAGTGACACTAATGACCGGCGAATGCCAGTGATTTATATTATTCTCGACAACCCCTGTTTTCTTTCCTCTTTAGCCTATTCGCCAACATTCTTGACGTAGATTTACGAAGATTTTTCTTTTTTATTTCAGAAAGCCCGATTGGCTCGTATCCGCATCGCTAAGGCATCGTCAGGTGCTGCTTTTGTTAGTAAAAAGAAGGCTGCAGAAGCACGCTTAGCAGCACAGGAGTCAGGTATTGAATTGGATGACAACTATCGAGAGGAAGATATTTTCGAACTTCAACATCATCACCTTTTACGCTGTTTGGAGAAGACTACTGACAGAGAATTTGTTGAACTAGAGGTAAGAGTTTAAACAGTGATTTCAGTATGTACAAGAAAAAGGGTAAATTTATCTCAAGAGTCTTTGGATTAAGCAGTAACTAATGGTATCGAGGACGTGCGTGGGCCTTGACAATAAATCATAGTGTTAAAAAAGTGACTCATTTTCGTACTCTACCAGTGACCAGCTTACCGTACTGATTCCGGTGCTTTTAGAGTATTTTCAGCTTGTTACTCCTCGTACAACCCTTTTCAAGTAGTCTTTTATATGGAGAACCTCATCCGTTTGGAATAATTTCCCAGGACTGTGTTTCCCACTGAGTACAATTTACAGCGATTCAAGATCAACGTGAATCACTTTTTCCGTACAGGTGTCGCTCCTGTAGCGCTTTAGGGATTTCCCTACACCCTTAAAAAATTATATAAATACTTGAAGAGTTGTATTTTTTTTATTGAATTTATACGATGGTTGCGATTATACCGACCAAAAGAAAACCATATTTTCGAATATGGTTGTACTTAAATTTAACCTTTAAAACTAAAGAAACAGAAATTTCATAAATTGTAGCACGGAGTTTTCCACTGTATACAAGCACAAAAGACACAAGATAAATGGTTACCTTTTAACATTCATATAAATAGGCAATACAGTAATATTATAGTAATTTTTAAAGCTTGTAAGAATATTATACGATAAACAGGCAATACACTAATAGTATAGTAATTTTTAAAGCTTGTAAGAATATTATACGATAAAGTATTAAGTTTAGAAATTTATAGGGTTGGGATCACTCAAAGGAAACACCACTCTGATATGCTACCATTACTAGGTTACTTGGTATTATTATAATTATATTATAAATTCAATTAAAGGCATCACCTTGGCACTCGGAAAAATAGGTATAAAAAGAAAAAAAATGTTTTGACGCAGCTATTAAATATATAAAATAATTCTTCTTTTACACATATACTCGTACATAGTAGTTTTATGAGTAATTTGAAATAATAAAATAAATATAAAATGACGGAGATATGAGCCATCAAATAGGACCCTCTTTTGAAAATCCTTGCTGATGGTGTTCTTATTTTCTCTGTCAGGCATCGTCTGAAAAATAAAAAATAATTTTTTTCTTATTTAAAAAGGTAATAGCTAAGATGTAGCATAGGAAAAAATTTTTAAAATTTTTTTTGAAGAAATGACCCTGATTTTTATCGAAATTTTGAGTTTAAAAAATTTATAACTTATGAACGTGGCACCCAATCAAAAAATCCTATGCTACATCTTAGATAATATTATAAAGAATATGCGTTGTAAATTTTAACAAAATCGGTTAAGTAGATCTTCAGATATCTTGTACACCAGTTTGAAAAAAACGCAAAAGAAAAAGCAGTATGGCGTCAGCGTTTTAAAGCCAAATATTTTTTTAAATTACCTTCAATCTGCAATTCCTGGACCGTACATGAGGTCTTCCATTGTTGCCGCGATGTCCTCCGACTCCTTTTGAGCAGCTCTTTTCAATTTCCTGGCCTCTTTAGTCTCCTCTTGGGCTCTCATGTTGGCTATAGATATTCGTTGAGAATCCGAGTTCTCGGTAAATCGCAGCGCGCTTGGGCCAATTACAAGGATTAATAATTGCATCATTTGTAATACACTAGTATATCCATCATTAAATATACTACCTGCAATATAAGATGCAATCTCAACAATTTGTATGCCACTGTAATGCACTTTCGGAGCCATAGACTAAATGACAGCGTTTAGACTTTCGTTATTATTCTGAGTGTATCCTTCTAAACACCGTTCTAACAAATCGGTATCAGTTAATCTATCGTATACTGGTTTAATTACTTTTTGGACAACTACAGGAATAGAATTTTTATGCTTATAAGAATCCAAAGTTCCAGAGGCCTTCGCTTTCTGATACGAACACCAGGTATCTTCGCCGGGGGGGCACTTGTCATGCTGTGGCTTTTCATCAGTGGATATTTTATGGTAATAAGTTGCCTATATCGCATTTTTCATTGTTTCAACTGATATATTTATACTCCTTCTAATTGCAAGACCATAGTAAACTGTCAACTTATCAATAAGTATGGCTGTCAACTTCCCTCTGCCACCTATATCAGAATTATCTTTCTTTTACTTTACGTAATAGGATGCCCATTAGCTTTTGCACGTGACCTATATATTCCTTTTTTTAACACCTAAATTTTCATATGGATTTGAGTCAACAATTCCTTTATAAGTCTTACTGTCTCCACCGCCTACGTAATTACCATATCGTACGTCATAAAGTGTTTCGGATCTTTTGAACATTTCTACAATACTATCCACTTCCATTTTTGAACTTTTTAGTATAAGATCAAGAACTATTCCTGAGTAAAATGATATAAGAGTAGAAACGCCTAAAAGGGATGAGAAACCACGTTTCATGCAAATTCTATCCTCTGAAACGGTGAGTTCTATTGCGTTATTCAATTCTTTTGCCTCTTGAACATCAGTTTTTATGGACAATTCAGAAATATTTTTTGTAGCAGTGTTAATGTCATTTACGGCTTTATCGTAGAATGATTGGAAAATTGATTTAGTAAGTCCATGATTCCACAAAATTTCTCTATTCCTACTAAACTACTACTAAGAAGTCTGAACGCAAAAACTAATCGTCTATTCACATCATATGCGCTACCACTGATAAGAGGGCATGAGTTTATTAGAACTGGTTCATATTCAGCACGATTCATTTTAGTTTAAAACTAAGACCACGAAGAGAAGTTTGGGTAAATATCACCGCCGCACTCTTTACACTTTTCCACTTCACTTATAGCAGAAAAAACCGATACAAAATTAATTAATCGGTACCCGAAAGATGCATCCACATCAAAATCAACGGTTTCACTGCTCTTTCATTTTTTAGCTGATGTACTGGTGCTAGCTTCCTCTCTTTCCATCAAATCACGATTTATCGGGTGATGTCGTTTCTTCCTGCTCCGACAAAAACATCCAACTGCTTGTCGACTACCTTTTTTTATCAAGGTATACTTGTTTCGACATTTTAATCATAGTTTTCGATTAAGAAATAATAAAAAAAATATAATTTTGTAATACACGTGGCGATATGTACACTACTGCGTCGCAAATGATTCCGTGACGTTGAATGTTCAGCAAGTCTAAATTAGTTCCAACTTTGTGTACCTGAGTCACTTTTAGCTTCGGAAATTTCCCATAGGAATTATTGGTATAAAGGACTGACTAAAAAAACAATATCCTTTGTCAAGGCTTTGACCGCTCGTGCCAGTCCGATCGCTACCCGCGTTTCGGGCGGACTTTCTGCCGCGCTCACTTCTAACTGCTATAACTTCGGAAATAATTTGAATTTTGAAATGGTTAAACGTTTAAAATATCCTTAAAAGTATAAACAATTTATCTAGCCAAAAAAAAAAAATTGATTTTTTGAAAATCTCAAGGTGGTGTAACCCCTTAAAAGTCGTCCTTCGCTACTCATTCACCTGACGAATCTTCCACTCCATCTCTCCATAAACAAGGCTTTTGCCAAGATAAGAATACTGAAAAGTTATTTTGAGTCAACAATTTGTTATAAGTTTTAAAACTTCGCTTGTCTTGCTGGTAATATTCTTTTTTTTTATATTGTTTTTATATTATTATGTATTTCTTTCTGCCACTATTTCTAAAAAAAAAACAATAAGAATATTGGTTACTACAAATTTATTACAAGTTATAGTTGTTTCTCCACAAAAAATCGTTTTAAGGAAATGATTACCTATTTTTAATAATAGCAATTATTAACTTATTAGTTAGTCGTCGTAGCACAATCCATTATATAATTAATTATAACATACTAATAAGCATCTTCTCCATTACTACTCGTACTATTCAATGTTACTCCCGTGACTCACTTTACAATAAATTATTCAAGTAGACTTACTTGACTTGACATAACTTTGGAATCTGTCTTTTTGTCAGAAGCGACCTCTCTTGCCAACAAGAAGAGGCTCTGGAACCCCGAAACTTTGATGTTATGTAGTTAAAAATAACGATTCAACAAACCACAAGGTTCATCTGTATCCTCTATCGACCATCAAGTGATACTAACTTTAGAACACTTTTCGCCTCTCTTGCAGGCACCATCGATCATTTACAAATTAACTATCCAAATACCGAATTTGCCATCTGGGTGACTTTAATGTACACAACATCAACTGGCTTAAATATTCAAATACTACCGACGAGTAAGGTCGTGAAGCCGAATCATTTTCAATCAGTTGTGGTTTAACTCAGCTTATTGACGAACCAACACGGATCCCTGATCGAGACGGGGAGTTCGCCAGTCTTCTTGATCTGTTTTTACCCACCAATCCGGAGATTTACACGGTCAGCGTAAATCCGCCGTTAAGTTCTTTTAACCATAAACTACTTTCGACATCGAGTATCCTACCAGAGAGGCGCCTAAACCGCGCAAGATTTGGCACTACAAATCTGCTAAATGGGAAGATCTCATGAAATATTTTCGAACTTTCCCTTGGTTAGACGTTTGTTTTCGATCCGACGACCCATCTGACTGTGCCAGGGAGGTTTCCGATGTTATTTTGGCCAGTATGGAGGCTTACATCCCTTTTTCGAAGAAATGCCTTTCCAACGACAAGCCTTGGTTTGACCGAAAATGCAAAGAAGCTGTTGCTTCTAAACATCTTGCCTACAGACAATGCCGTGAAAATCCTAACACCATAAACCGTAACACCTTTGTTCGTGCCAGGAACAGATGCAAAGAAATTATCGACGAAACCAAGGAGGCACACAATCAACGAATTAGAAACAAACTTCTCGCTTGTCCCAACAATTCCAGGTCCTTTTGGTCAGTCGCTAAGGCAGTCAGTCAAAATTTCACCAAATCCACCATACCACCACTCACACAGCCAGATAATTCTATTGCAACGACACCTGTTGAGAAAGCGAACTTGTTGGCTGAACTCTTTGCTTCACATTCTACTGTCGATTTCCAAGGAAAAACATCACCTACTATTCCCATAGTGCAGTCAAGGATGCCCGATATTGTCTTCAGACAGCGTATCATAAAACGTATTTTAATGAAGCTAGACTCCAAAAAAGCTTCTGGCGCTGACGGAATACCTGCCATAGTTCTCAAAAACTATGCGAGGGAACTAACACTAGTTTTCTGTAGACTTTTCAACCTATCCTACAGAAAGGGAATATTTCCTTAATGCTGGAAATGTGCCACAGTTCAGCCGATACCTAAAAAAGGCAAGAAGACCTTGCCAAATAACTACCGACCAATCGCACTGCTTTCAATAATATTGAAAGTAATGGAAAAGGTTATCAATCAGCATCTTCTAAAATATCTTGAAGAATTCAACATTATTAGCAATCATCAATATGGCTTTCATAAAAATAGATCAACAGGAGATCTTCTGACTTATGTAACACATGTTTGGAACAACACAATTGAACACTTTGGAGAATCTCGAGCGGTTGCTCTTGACATATCCAAGGCATTCGACCGTGTTTGGCACGATAGGCTGTTGGCTAAGCTACGCTCTTATGATATGTCTGAAAAGTTCTGTTTGTGGCTCTCATGTTTCCTCAGAGAGCGAGTGGCAGTCGACGGATTTCTTTCTAACACCTTCACTATCAACGCCAGTGTACCCCAAGGCTCCATACTGTCTCCTACTCTTTTTCTCATTTACATTAACAATCTGCTGGAAAAGACCGAGAATCCAATCTACAGCTTTGCAGATGACAGTACGCTTATCTCTTCATTCACTTTGAACGCTCGGACATCGGCTACTCAGACGAATATCCGCAGACAGCAGGAAGTCATTCAACTTAACAAAGACCTGGAAGAAATTTTATTTTGGGGTGACAGTAGTAACCAAGTGGAATTTAACGCTACAAAAACCTAGGGGCGGCAGTTTTTTTCTAAAAAAGTTAACGTTGCTGAACCCGACATAGTTATGTCGGGGCACTCCATTCCCCTAACATCGTCACTCAATTTGTTGGGCGTTAATTTGGGAGCAAATATGTCCTAGCATGAACATGTTGCAGGCACAGCAAGGAGAGCTTCTCGAAAGTTGGGAATATTATTTCGAACCAGAAAGTTTTACACACTCCACAACAACTGTTAATTCTTTACAAAGCTTCATGGAAAGTGTTCGAAGGATGTGGCCCGCTTAATTCCTCCCAGAGCGGTGCATATTAGAAGTACACGTCGCGCTAATACTTCACATCCGTATGAGGTTCAGCTTGTTACTCCTCATACAACGCTTTTCAAGCAGTCTTTTATATGGAGAACATCATCCCTTTGGAATAATTTGCCCAGGACTGTGTTTCTCACCGAGTACAATTTACAGCGATTCAAGAACAACGTGAATCGCTTTTTCCGCACACGTGCCGCTCCTGTAGCGCTTTAGGGACTTCTTCCCTGCAGCACGTGTGCTAGACCCATAAAAAAAACTTATTAATTACTTCATAGTGACTTATTAGCAATTTTCCTTTTTTATGGTTTAGTAATAATTACGCTTGACATGGATCGGAAACTTACAACTTTAATTAAATGAAGAATCATGGTCCTGAAGATTAGAGTTTGTCATATTGGAATTACTTTCCGACATTTTGCTTGATCGAGTCAGAGCTTGAGGAATCTCTACTCTTTAAGATGTCTCGTGCAACTGTAGGCAAAATATCTAAAAGTCAGTCCAATCTGATCAGATCTAACCACAAGATCTATGATTTTTCAGTATTTTGTTTTCTGTTATGAAGAATCCTCGACTCTCTGCAGTGGGTTTGTTCTTACAATGCAAGAAACTTTGTGAGCTAAAATAATAAAATATTTATTAATTTGAATATACCGGGTGTTATGAAAATCGTTTAATTTTTTAAACCGATAAATTCCTGTGTCTAAATGAACTTACAAAAATAGTGATTAATGGTGCTTCGCTATAACTAATGAGAAAATCGACTCTGAAGATTTTTGTTTTTTCACCATGTACGGTTGTAGCAAATATATACACTGGACTACAATTTAGATAATAAACTGGATTGTTGCAATATAACCACGTACAACAGGGTAAAGGAATTGTACCCTTTTAATGGTAAAAAATGCAACTAATGTCGAAAAAATTAACTACATCTGAAGTTTAGCGAATTATTCTTGTCGATTAAATTAAAAAATATGGATTTGACTTACTGCTAGTTTAATTAAATACTGTTTAATGGGCATATAGTTAGAAATCGTACACTGGAATGTACGAGGGTAAATAAAATATAGACGAGAAAATCACCCTAGAGCCGAGAGATGACGGAACTGAAGAACGTGAGATTGATAGCTTGTTGGTGGGGACGTGCGGAGGGGATACACAGTCAAAATGCGTGACTGGGTCTGTTGGTACATGTACTACACGCTGAGCGAGTTATGTTGCGCTACATATCGTGATAAAATTTCTGACCGGGGATAGGAGTTAGACCATCTGATATTCTCCAAAGATTACGTGCACAATTTGGGGAATCCACCCTCTCACAGGCCATGTTTTTCAATGGCGCAAAACTTTCTCTGAAAGGTGGGAGAGAGATGAAAATTAAAACCAAACTCGGCGTCCAAGGTCAACTCGAATGGAAGAGAACATCTGTAAAGGCAAAGACTGACCGTCACCACGAGATTCTAAAAGTCGCTGCTCAACTCGAAAGCAGCTTTAGTAGTGTACAAAAAATTATTTCGGATGAGTTCACCAACGTGTCAGCATACCAGTAAAAAAAATGTTCGTCTGAACATCAGTCAACGGCTTCCGGAGCGTTATAAGAATGAGGGTGATTCTTTTTTTTTGGACCGCATAGTGACCTGTGATAAGACGTATATCCACCATTACACCCTAAAAAGCAAGAAGGCTACTATATAATAGCGAAAGGAGAGACAGTGCCAGCGAAAGCCAATACTAGCTTGTCTGCTGTTTTGGTCACTTTTTCTTTTGTATTTTCGCAATAGCCAAAGAATGATTAATGCAGCGTGCTACTGTCAAGTTCTCAAACAAGCAAAGGCTGCTTATCGCACCAAAAGACGAAGTCTACCGATAATAATAATAATAGCAATTTCCTCCTAGACGAAGCAAGGTTCCACACGGTAAAAAGTACAAGACAATTTCTTAGGTAGCACTTGAGCATCCTTCCTACAGTCCTGACTTAAGTGCACGTGACTTTCATATGTTTAACCTCCTTATGGTGGTTATGCGGGGAACGCTTCAATTGGCCCATAACGTCACAGCTCTTTCTACAGTGATGAACGAAAAAAAATGCCGATGCGATGAGGAAAATATGTTTCCGAAGGGAGGGGAGGCGTGCAGAAAAATAGTGTGATTGTTTGGTATTTTTAAATTTCACATAAAAAGAATAATTAGCAAATTGTCGTTAACAGTTGATCCACCCTAATTTTTACTATTATATTAGGCTCATTTTTAGTGTTCCATACGGAACACTTATAAGATCACTTCGGTGTCTGTCTGTCTGTCTGTCTGTCTGTCACACCCGATTTTCTCCGAAACTATTTGACATAGAAAGGTGAAATTTGGTAACAATATAGGAATTGATGGCCTCATCAGAGCCATGTAGTTTTGAGAATTAAATTTTGACTTAAGGGGTTAGTTTTTGGGGGGTGAAGTCGGAAGTGAAAAAAAAATTTTTTTTACTAGGTCATCGAGTGTGGTGTCAAATGAAAGCTTGTGAAAACACGAGTAAAAAAATATATATATAATATTATACTTGCGCGCACTTTTCTTTGTATTATTTTTAAAAATTCGCGAAAAATCGCTGTCCCGGGCCTTATCTCGAAAAGTACTTATCAAAAAATTTCGAAAAAATTCTGGAATATTCTCCACGGGGGTGTAGATTGAACGAAAATTATCACGAGTGCAAAACCTTTAATAATTTATATGGTATATAAAAAAAACAAAAAATTTCAAGGTCATCCGATTTCAGTAAAGATTGGAAACAAACTTTGTTGAAAAGTCATTTGGGGTGTGTTTTGTGAAGTTATTGATCATTTTATACTACCGTAACATAAATTTTGACTTAAGGGGTTCGTTTTGAGTGGTGAAATCGGAAGTGAAAAAATTTTTTTTTACTAGGTCATCGAGTGTGGTGTCAAATGAAAGCTTGTGAAAACACGAGTAAAAAAATATATATATAATGTAATACTTGCGCACACTTTTCTTCGTATTACTTTTAAAAAATCGCTGACCCCTACCTTATCTCGAAAAGTACTGATCAAAAAATTTTGAAAAAATTCTGGAATATTCTCCACGGGGTATAGATTGAACGAAAATTATCACGAGTGCATTACCTTTAATAATTTATTTGGTATATAAAAAAAAAAAAAAATTCCAGGTCACCAGTTTTCAGTAAAGATTGGAAACAAACTTTGTTGAAAACTCATTTGGGTGTGTGTTTTGTGAAGTCACTGATCATTTTATACCATCCTAACAAAAATTTTTATTTTAAAACAATCAACGTACGGAACACTAATTGTGCAAGTTCAACTTGCACTTGACCCGTTTTTTTGCCTAGTAATACTTCTAAGAACAGCATTTGATTGTAATAACAACCCTAATCGTTATTAAGTAAAAATATAATAGAGGTTTACGATCCCAGATTTGAACTTGTAAATAAATGAGGCATCAAAGCGAAGAGAATTAATCCACAAAGTGTGCGTCAAAGGCCAACCCACACCCACTAACTGTAAGATATTTGATGTGATCGATCAGAACTATTTAAATACAAATATTTCAAAATAAAAGCACTAGAAACTACTTAATATTTATGGAATACTACTTATTACTTAAACTATAGGAAGATGAAAGACCATGCTTTATACTCTTGTCAATATAACAAAAAAATCAAAGCTTATAACCATGTAGAAATGGGAAGGATATAAAATAAAAAATTAAAAGTTATAGATCTCTATTAAAAAAATCACACAATACATTTCATTAAGCTTAATTTGAATTAACAACCCATTTCGTCGCAGCAACGCAACAATTATTATTCACAGTTTTGTATTCCTATTTCATTCCTTCTATAAATGCAGATTTTTATCGTTAAAACCTAGTTATATACAAAAGCGTTTATAGTCTTTAAATCGCACAGTTTACGACATTTTTATAAAATTCTGCCATTATCGGATCTCTCGTTCTATCGTTTTACGCTATAATCGGCACAACTTATCGGGTAGTTTTTACCCATAATACGCGCCTAGCTCATAAAAAGAAAGGAAATCCCCCCAGTCTTCCAATCTAGAAGAATAAAGAGCTCTCCCAATCGTAGACGAAACAGTGAAAAAGTTACTTCAAACTAACATGGTCAAACGATTTCCACATATTTAGCCGGTGACATATTTGTTTTAGGAAGGTTAAAAGATGACAATTAATTCAACTTTTAGCCGGTGACATATTTGTTTTAGGAAGGTTAAAAGATGATAATTAATTCAACTTTCATAAAGTTCTAAGCTGTCCAAAAGGTCCTCAGAACTACCACTACTGATATTAAGAGAAAAATAGAAACTAGTGTCTAAAATGAATTTGAAAATTTTTGATTAAAACTATTTGAGAACTTCGCAATACAACCTGACGAATTATTTGGTGATAAAACTTTTCCACTGACCAAAAATTTTGTATACAAATATATAATATCAGAATATTACTACCGAATATATGCATCAAGTGTTTTCGGGTAGATCTTCGGAACTTAAGGGGTTGCAGCGTGATAATCTGTATAATATTTGAACGATATAATCTATTTTACAGGTACCCTACAATGGACACCCTAAGAGGCCGGGATCACCTTCACCTTTGGCTAGTCCTGCTCATTCAGCTGTTTCCATAGGACTGTTACAGTCTTGCTGTGGGCGTTGTTGCCCCAGAAGGTACCAACAAACTTGTGGAAAATACATGCCCGCAGCATCTACAGCACAAGCTAACCAAACAGGCAGTGGTATGGACGGAACTTATCTAGTAGAAGCGTCTTTTTAGACATATCACCGAAATATTATGCCTTTAGAAATATCTCATACTTAATATAGACGAGATCATGTTTCAGAGGCTCACTGAAATATGATCAAGTTAAAATGGAAGTGACGAAATCTAATCTTCAATCGGAACAACTATACATATAAAGCAGAATAACTATATACCACGTATAATGTCCTAAAAACTGGTTCCTCTGCTTATTCTTGTTACTACAATGGTGTAAATTGTGTAGCATATTACACTGTAACATAGACATCTCACAGAAAATTTATAACATGTAGTGTGTAATCAAAATTGTATCAAATTTTATTCCTTTTGAAAATTATTTTAAAGCAACAAATTCTCTAAAGAACTATATATACATATATATTATATATTATATATATATATATATATATATATATATATATATATATATATATATATATGTATGTATGTATGTATATATATATATATATATATATATATATATATATATATATATATACATACACTCGACACTCTATATAGTGAAAGACCAAAATATTGACCGAAATTTCACTATAGAGAGTTTTTCACTATATAAAGAGAAAATCCGTATATATTGCTATGTATGTAAGATATTCTAGGTCTTGAAAAAACTGCACTATAAAGAGTTTTTCACTATATAGAGTTTCACTATAAACAGTGTCGACTGTATATATATATATATATATATATATATATATATATATATATATATATATATATATATATATATATATATATATGTAATACATTAAAATTCCGGGTTTCAATCCGTTCGTCTAAAAATGAATTTGCATGACGTTTCGCCAAAATTTCATTTGGCATTTTCAAGTGCTCTTGCTGCTACTGCCGCTCGAAACTAATTACTAACTAGTTAGCTTCGAGCGGCAGCAACAGCAAGATCATAGTATCCAGTAGCAGCAAGAGTACTTTAAAATGTCAAATGAGATTTTGGCGAAACGTAGTGCAAATTCATTGTTAGACGAACGGATTGAAACCCCAAATTTTAATGTATTCACATGTATATACATATATACACATATATACGTATATATATATATATATATATATATATATATATATATATATATATATATATATATATATATTAGTTTCAAGAATGTTAATACTCGCATTTCTTGTACACTTTGTACTGACGAAATCTCATAAGTACACGGAATGAAAATATTATCAAAGGTGATAATTAATTTGACTAAAAAAAACGATGCTTAGTTTAATTAATATTAATTATTGAGAATAATTTTTCGTATTTAGTATGCAACGAAGTCACTGTATGTCAATGTAGGTAATACAACATACCGTTTTGTGATAGTACTTAAATTACTACTTTCAGCTTGTCTAATCGTTCCTTTAAATATATTTTAAAATATTGTTGGCGTATTTTTAATAGCTAAAAATACTGAATAGAACATAGTGCAACAAAGCAATCGTTTCTGTCAGGTCTAACAAAATAATAAGAACACACTCTAACAACTCTAGAGGTGAAACAACGTCAATTTAACATTTTGGCCATAGACTTTCGTAACACAGAAAATTTTACACTGAACCACGATTAATCTAACGTGCACCCAAAATTGGTTGATTGCATCGACTATAAACAAATCGATTAGATTGTTAATATTATCAGACCACAAAAATTCAAAGGACTCCTTGGTTCAGCGTAACCTAATGAAGTAAAATTATTGTGCATGATTTTATGCAATAAAGAAGTAAATAAATAATATTAGCTTTATAACCAGCTGAATACTTTTTAAATTCGTATTTAAATAAGTTATTACAAACAACTATTAAAATTAACAAAACAGTCAATCAGTTTTTCAGTTTTCTATTCGTCGTGGCATAGAAGTAGAAGGAAGTAATTTTTTGCATAACATTATGATAGTTTTCTGCTTACTTGCTGTACTCATTGATATTCTAAGTGATTATTTGAGCGGGCAAGGATTTTACGAATTATGTGATTTATCTCCCAGAGAGTCTATGTATGTAACCTTCCATTATTTTCCAAAATATGCTGGCTAATGTGTCGGGGTATGCTTATATATAACGTACAGATTTGTAATGAACCACAAAGAACGCTGACTTTCCATAAAGAGAAGTAACCTGAGAATGGGTGTAACTGTTAAAAATCTTCCTTAGGTTCCTATGATCAGTTGAGGACTGGAGCACCATTATACAGGGTTCAAATTCGCAGTCGCTGTCCCCAAAAGTCACTATGTTCTTTTTAAAGTGTTAATGAGAAAAAACAATAGTTTTTTTCACCGGTAATTTTTTACTGGAAATATTAAAAAAAACTTTTTCTTTTTTAGTTTATTTGCATACCAACTTGCGAAAGAAAACGAAAATAATAATAATAATTACGTGATATTTTCCTACTACAAATAAAATGTAGTATGTTAAAATTTTATTGTTAACTGTAGAAAAACATAGTATTAATGAAAATTGATGTATCGGAAATAATACGACGAAAATCATAGGTCAATCTTCGTACCACTGTTTTTACAGAAAGTCTGTGTTGTTATCTTTGTTTAGAATTTTCGTGGAAACAATAAAGGCTATTTATAAAAAAAATGAATATCCTAGGCAGCTTGTTTTACAATATCAGTTCATCGACACAAATTATACACACAGGCAGTCGAAAGAAAAAGTTGCCTTGGGCAGACTACCTAGGTGTATAACTTCAGAAAAAAAAATACTTGTAAGATTAAAAACATGAAAAATTTTATTACAATAATTAATTTATTCATTATTAATATTATTATTTCACATTATTTCCATATACATACTTCTAAACATACAGTAAAGGAAAAATAAACAGTTTGTCAAGGTACCTAGACACTTAAAATCAATAAGTCCCCAAAAAGTCTGTACGTCCTTTAAGACATCTCAATAAATCCGGTTACGGATTTTGAATATATAGGGCCTCCAAATGTCATAACAGCATTTGGAAATAAGAAGAACCCAATGCACAAATAATTAGTTTACTTAATTTTAGAGTGAGGATACCCGGCCTTTTCACGGTTGCCGGGTTTTTATGGGAAAAGTTTTCTTTTTTATTATAAGGAACGAATTTATAAAAATATATTTTTTAAATGGGATACCCTGTATATTTTTCCTTATCCGAATAGAGCTTTAAATTAACATTCTAAAAATATAGCACACTGTATATTTTGCTCAAATCTACTTCAAAATATAAAGGTTTTCCGTTTTTACGCGAGTTTTTAAATGCACATTTTGTGAAGTAGGCTTTGGACGGAGCGACAATATCAATTGTTGACCGATAGCAGTCAAATCGTAAAAAAAAATTCCCACAACTAACTCTAAGAGTCATAATTACAATGAAATTTACTAAATGCTATAGTACTTTAAACTATGTAGAAAATAAAACAAAACAACAATAAAACAATTTATTCCGAGTAGAGCAAACTAAAATAAAACAATTTTCTATAAGAGATGTTCGAAATGTCGACCAGTTTCATTTACACATAGGCGGCACCTTTTCTGGACACTTCTTACCGAGTTGATTAGTTCAAGAACAGTGAGAGCTGCAAAACTTTGTATCACTGCGACTTCTAACTCTTGCCTTCCCCCAAAGATAGAAGTCCATGGGTGTTAAATCCGGTGACCTTGCCGGCCAACGGTTCGGACTTTGGTTTTATTATCCAGTTATTGTCGAAACTGGCTAATAAAAAATTACTAATAATTGCAGCGTTGTGAGGGGGTGCCCCGTCATGTTGAAAAAACATATTTCTACGGTCCATTAACAGCAGTTCATCAACAAGAGGTTCTATTTGCTGTTGCTATTTGACTGCTATCGGTAAACAATTGATATTGCTGCTCTGTCCAAAGCCTACTTCAAAATGTGCATTTAAAACTCGCGTAAAAACTGAAAACCTTTATATTTTGAAGTAGATTTAAACAAAATATAAAGTGTGCTATATTTTTTTAGAATCGTAATTTAAAGCTCTATTCGGATAAGGAAAAATATACAGGGTATCCCATTTAAAAAATATATTTTTGCGTTAATAACTCTTAAAATATTAGTTGTTAAGAAATGTAACTTGCACTGTTGAAATCCACGTGAAAAAGTGCTTCGAGAATGTTTTTACAGAAATCAAAAATTTTCAATAGGAAAAGAATTACATTTTTCCAAAATGCAGATTTTTGAAAAACACCCTGTATATCTGAAACGGTACTAGATATCGATATACGGTTTTCACCATTGAGATCATTAAAATTGAGCCTGAGACACCGACATCAGAGTTCGTCTATCTCCTTTAGATAAAGGGGTTTACCTTTAAAAGTGTCCAATTTGGACCACCCTGTACATTAATTAAACATTACAGCCATTTTATAACCATGGAACTACTTTTTTGCGCCTTTTTCTGACATGGAACGGTGTTGGAAAAATAAGAAATCGTTCTTCTTCTTTTTCTGTTACAGTTTTTTTTTAAAACACACTACACTAACAAGAAATATTATTTCGCTTTTAGTTGTTTTTGATGAGCAGTTTCTAATTGTTAGTAACTATTCTCAATGTGTTGACGGCGGCCTTGTCTATTATATTCATATTTCTCAAATTCTCCAATAATCTTAACAATAGTGCCAAAGCTTTAGTCTCTACATATGTCTTTTCATAATTCTCTAAGTTGAAAACTCTAAGAATCGTGTTATTTTTTTCATTATTTTCAATTACAATACATGAATGGTTGAAGGGCTGGGAATGGTATTAGGGAGGTTGCTATAATCATTCACTCATATAAATGGTTCCTATATTTTGTGATTGATGACCACCATTCCTTACTTTCTTTATTGAACCTTACCACCCCAACGTGGTAAGGATGGTTCTTTAGCGTCAAAAACTCAAACTCCGTATTTAATTCTTTGATTTTTGTAATAAAATGCTAATTTATTGTCTGTGTCAATTCTCTGGCATTGTATGCAAGGTGCATATACAAATATATAAAAATGTATGTACATATATAATGTTTGTGTAAATTTTTTATTTGGCTAATAAAGTTCAGTCAAATATAAGCTTATTTATATAGATATGAACACTTAAAACTTATGTACTTTTAAAGCTTTAGGTAAACTATATAAAATTATAGGAATAGCCTTGACATTTTTGCACTTACAAAATCTTTAGCTCAAATAGTACTGGGTATTTACATGAAACCTGTCGATGGTAAATAGAAATTTCCCAAAGCTACCTAGGATACCAAATTTATCAATGTTATCTTTGTACAATAAACTTTAATCCATTTTTAGCTGTATATTGTATTTGTAAATTTACAGATATCTTCTCAAGTAATAGCCATGCTGTAATATATTTGCATATTTTTCATTGATATTGTATATTAAACCTTTTAATTAAATTCCAATACATGTACAGCACTATGCGTGTATGTACATCAAGACTATTTATTTTTAATGAAAATTTCAAATAAATAGGCAGATTAAGAAACTTTCTGAAATTATATAAACTTCATAAACAAGACAAAACCGTATTTCTAGATTAGTAGGTTTGAATTTTTAAACATATACGAATGTTTAGGCATAAATATTTGTTCACTAACGAAACCTTCAGATAGATTAACTATTACATGTTAAAGATAGAATTGGGAGTTTTAATCATAATGCATCTACTTTGAAAAGTATTACACAAATGTAATCATAATGCTAAATATTAATTACATGGTAATTCTTTCAAAATACTTGCTAATCTCGTACGCCAACTTTAAAAAGAGCTAGGGTTCCTTAATCCACCATGGTGATACACGAGACCAGATGCCAAATTACAGCAAAAAAGGTTTTGTATCATGTGGCAGTTAATGTAGATAAAGTAACATAAGGATCTAAAAGGTAAACACTATGATTAAATCCATTATCACTATGCAAAATTACACATCAAAATAAGCTAAACCAAGCAGAAAATTATCTCCCACTTTAATTTGTATCTGATCTTACTTAATGTGTGTACTATACTGAGAGTCAAACTGAAGGCAACCATTTCCATCAGATCAAGTTTGATTGATGTATAGTTTGGTTCTTGAACCCAAAATATGAAGAAAAATAGGCATCAATTTCTCTGGAAACATTTTGTGAATGATGGAAACATTTTGTGAATGATATGTTACAAAGGGGCCAATTGAGGTATGTCACCAGAACCAAATTCTTACAATCTCAACCTGGTAATACCAATATTTGTAAGGTATTTTGAAAGGGATAATGTAAAAAGTAAGAGATATACTTTTTCTTGAATTATCTTAGTTAGGTTTGACAATATTTGAATAGAATACTACCCACATTGTCATGTGCTTAACAAAGCGCAAGTCATTTTAAAGTAGGTAATCTCAAATTTTTATACATCCTTTTTTTAATGTTGGCTTGGGCAGTTCTGCCATATAGCCAGTCATACATCATTAATTATTATTATTATAAATTCTTTAAAATTCCACTTTACTGAAGATCATATATACCTTTACTGAATTAATCTATAACAATGCTTACATAACATAAATAGATAAAAAAAAGAAATACATAAATAAAATCATAAAACTACTGTAAAACTTTGTAGTATCAAAATAGGTTTCCTATATTTTCATTTCTGGTGCTTTATTCATTAATAATTATAATTCTAGTATAAGAATTGTGATAAATTTACCTTGTTAAGTTTTAAGTAATTTTTTAAACATGTTTTTAGTCCTGTCTGTAAAATTTTATAAGTGACAAAATGACGCTTTCTATGTTGTGGGATGATAACGACCAGGGTTTTAAATTTAAAAAAAAAAACACTACACAGAGTTGTCTATTACACTTCTTTTTCTCATAATTCAAAACAAAATACACAAGTATATCACAATCCTAAATAATTCTATGTTTATCAGCAACCTGCTATATTAAGCCGAAATACTTAGTGCCACTAAAAAACCTGGATCATCCCACAACCTTATCGACCTTATTCTAAACAAGTAGGAAGTAGATACGAATATATCTGTAGTTAATTTAAGAAATTACTATACATTAGAATAAGGTTGATTACCATTAAATTAGGCTAACTAGACACTAAACATAAATTAATTTAGGACAATGGCCAAACTTTTTCTCTTATATTCTAAAATTCTGATCCTTATAAGGCGTTATTGTAGGTATAGATACTCACTAGGCGTCAATGAGAACTATACATAGAAACTCCAATTAGGTAATAAATAATATAAAAATGTAGTTATTGTAAAATTTCAAATAATACAGAAGATGGTATCTTTGCAAAGAATAATTTAATTATTGAAGGTTAAACTATTATAAATAAATCACTAGTACTTGAACGAAAATTCTTTTTTTGTATAATTATCGTTACTTCTTCATATTCTATCATTTCTAATTTATTGTAAAACAATAAATTTTCAATAAGAATATTTGATTTTTACTGAATTTTCAAATAATCCATATATACTCCTTCAAAGTATTTATATACATGATCTACTGGGAAAGACCGGGAATCCAATCTACAGCTTTGCAGATGACAGTACGCTTATCTCTTCATTCACTTTAAACGCTCGGAAATTGGCTACTCAGACGAATATCCGCAGACAGCAGGAAGTCATTCAACTCAACAAAGACCTGGAAGAAATTCTATCTTGGGGTGTCAGTAATCAAGTGGAATTTAACGCTACAAAAACCCAGGTGGTAGTTTTTTCTAAAAAAGTTAATGTTGCTGAACCCGACATAGTTATGTCAGAGCACTCCATTCCTCTAGCATCGTCATTCAATTTGTTGGGCGTTAATTTGGAAGCAAATATGTCCTGGTATGAACATGTTGCAGGCATAGTAAGGAGAGCTTCTCAAAAGTTGGGAATATTATTTCGAACCAGAAAGTTTTACACTCCACAACAACTGTTAATTCTTTACAATGCTCAAATTCGACCAACTATGGAATACTGCTCCCATGTTTGAGGCTCCGCACCCAAAAATACACTGAATTTGTTGGATTCTATTCAGAAGAGAGCTGTTGGAGAACCGGAACTGACCGGCAGCCTTGATTTGCTCGAACATCGAAGAACGGTTGGCGAATTGAGCCTATTCTACAAGTATTTTCATAGAAAATGTTCGAAGGATGTAGCTTGCCTAATTTCTCCCAGAGCGGTGCATGTTAGAAATACACGTCGCGCTAATACTTCATATCTGTATGAGGTTCAGCTTGTTACTCCTTGTACAGCACTTTTCAAGCAGTCTTTTATATGGAGAACATCATCCCTTTGGAATAATTTGCCCAGGACTGTGTTTCCTACCAAGTACAATTTACAGCGATTCAAGAACATTGCTTTTTCCGCACACGTGTCGCTCCTGTAGCGCTTTAAGGATTTCCCTGCAGCATGTGTGCTACATCCATAAAAAAAAAATGACATTCTTATGCATTTTGGCTCACCACAACTGAGAAGAAACTAAAACTGAGAAACTGACCGTCACAAATACTTTACTTGTGTCAAAAAATGATGGAAAGTCGTGTTTACTCTACAAGCAGAACTGTCGGTATTTCAGTTAGAATAACTGAAGAAAAATATGAAAAGTAATCCAATTATTTAATTGATTTATGGCAATAAGAGATTGACAGATTTGTATACACCATGAAAAATTAAAAAATATCTATGTCACATTACTTTAAAAGGCACTTGTCAAAGTTAAAAAAAAATTAAAATTTTAAAAGTCGATATACCAAAAACTAACAATATTAGTAGTTAGCTTACGTTTATATATATATATATATATATATATATATATATATATATATATATATATATATATATACACAATTTAACTTTACCACTAGCTAGTAGCATACCTTTCGATATGACTTCTTCCTATTCTCAAAGATGAGAAAAACCATAAAAGGACAATGGTTTGCCAACCTTAAACAGAGAAAGACAAAATTGCTGAAGGAGGTAAATGCCATACCGAAAATTGAGTTCCACAAAAGCTTTGAAGATTGGAAAAGGCACTGGCACAAGTATACTGCATCTGGTGCGGACTACTTATATATATATATATATATATATATATATATATATATATATATATATATATATATATATATATATATATATATATATATATATATATATATATATACATATATATAAAATTCAGAGTTTCAATCCGTTCGTCTCTACTCAGTTAGCTTCGAGCGGCAGCAGTAACAAGATTACAGTATCGAGTAGCAGCAGCAGCAAAAGCACTTGAAAATGCCAAAGAGATTTTTGCGAAACGTCATTCAGATTCACTGTTAGACCAATGGATTGAAGCTCGGAATTTTAATGTATTATGTTCCACCATCCGTGAAAACCTTTATAGTAACATATATAATATATATATACATTTATATATATATATATATATATATATATATATATATATATATATATATATATATATATATATATATATATATATATATATATATATATATATATATATATATATATATATATATATATATATATATATATATATATATATATATATAATATATATATATATATATATATATATATATATATATATATATATATATATATATATATATATATATATATATATATATATACATATATACATATATACATATATACATATATATACATATATACATATATACATATATATATATATATATATATATATATATATATATATATATATATATATATATATATATATATGTGCTATTTTTATAGGTAAATTAACCGGATTTTTAATTTAAAAATACAAAAAAATATAGGTAATATAATAATAATAGTTAATATCTACCAAACACATATTATTTCAATCAAATATGTATAACAAATATTTAAAATCATAGTTACTTTATTTTTCTCACATTTAACAAGTTTCAGTAAAAAAATATTTAAAAATAAGACCCAAAACATATTTTTTATATATGTGTACATGTCTCCTATCTCTAAGAAAAAAACTAACCTTATGAAGCCACTGAGAAACACAGTGTTAACATGAAGTACATGTGGATTCTCACCCTTTATTAACAAACACTAGAAGCATTTCTAAAACTATTATTTTTAGTACACACACAAAAAATAAACTTTAACATTTCTATTATGTTCGGTATTACAAACTTAGGCTGGGAATGGTTAAAGTATCGATAGACTATAAATAAAATTTGCATTTAAATGTTCGTTTCTATTATTACGTAAAAAAAATAATAAAAAAACATAAAATACATAAATGAATTAGAAATGCATTAAATTTAAATAATAATAAAAGCAAACACAGACTGGATGGAATAATAATGAATTTTAGCGATAAATATAACTACCGTCTTTGTAAATGAAAAATATAGAGATGTTCTATATTTGTCTACCTAGTGAACCACCTCAGCTTCAGATCTGTTTTATATGGAGAACATCATCCCTTTGGAATAATTTGCCCAGGACTGTGTTTCCTACCAAGTACAATTTACAGCGATTCAAGAACATCGCTTTTTCCGCACACGTGTCGCTCCTGTAGCGCTTTAAGGATTTTTCCCTGCAGCATGTGTGCTACATCCATAAAAAAAAAATGACATTCTTATGCATTTTGGCTCACCACAACTGAGAAGAAACTAAAACTGAGAAACTGACCGTCACAAATACTTTACTTGTGTCAAAAAATGATGGAAAGTCGTGTTTACTCTACAAGCAGAACTGTCGGTATTTCAGTTAGAATAACTGAAGAAAAATATGAAAAGTAATCCAATTATTTAATTGATTTATGGCAATAAGGGATATTGAAAAGGTGTATAGATAGTTCAACACGTCAGTAAATATCCTCGCGTTAAAAAGCTCGTCTGTCACAGACTAACGCATTCGTTACCAAAATTCAATATAAGATTAAGAATTCAGAAAAAAATGGTGACTGAACAGTCCGAAACACGGTATTTGATGAAGAAACTTATAATTAATGGAAATCTGGGGAAGAGTTTAGTGTTCTTAAACTTCTCGTATCTCCGCTCTTTGAGGGTAAGACAAGACAATTGTGCATTTTACCTTTTTTCACAATATCACAATATATGATTTGTAGCCATTTTGAAGAGGATTCATTTTTTGGATCGAATGGTAATTATGAATAAAATGTGGGTGCATCATAATCAAGAGACAAAAGAACAGTCGAAGAAATAAAAACATGCTGGCTCAACTCGCCCCAAGATTTTTCGCTTACGAAAATCAGTAGGAAAAAATCTTGCTTCCGTTTTTTGAGGCAAAACAGTGACTGAAGAATATTACTTTTCATTATTAACTGAACTTCCCTAAAAAATTGTGGGAAATACGCCAAGGGGTGCTGTTTTAGGAAAGACAATGCGCCTGTTCATTAATCGCTGTTAGTTTTGCAAAAAATTAACATATTATGCTTTGAAGTGATTTATTATTCCCCATATTCCCCTGATTTAGCGCCCTCGGATTATTACCTATTCCCAAAACTGAAAAAACATTTGAAAGGATACAAAGACAATTTTTTTTTAACGGTGTGGATTTACTTTATAACCGTATAAGTATACAAATCTGAAAGATATTACGTTAAATAAACAATTTTTGTTTTTGCGATATCCTTGCTCTTTCTATGTTAGGCTGGAAACTCATAAATAAATAAATAAATAAAAATACATACTTACACTTAAATACATAAAAATACTTTTTTGTTAGCTAATGTCTTAATGTTTACGCAAGAACGCCATAAAAAGGCCCATGATAAAGTAAGTTTTCAAAATAGTTATAAAAAAGGCTAAAAGCAGAGGTTTGCACTATTTACTTACCTGTTTTTTATGAATATTACATTTTAATATGTATGTATATATAGCCTTGGCCAAAAGTATTAGGCACCCTACAATTTACTACATTTCTTGAGTTCAGGGTAAAAAATTAAATTGGTATGTTATTTTAAAATCATATATTGAGGTAAAATTATGAAATAAAATAATATTTGATGTGTCCGCCTTTAGCTTTAATTACAGCAGCAATTCTTTAGGGCATGCTGCGTACAAGCCTAGTACATTCAGTTGTACTTATGGCATCCCACTCATCCATCAAAGTGCTGCTTTTGATGTTATGCTATGCTCCTGTATCTTGCGCTTCAGAATACCCCAGTTTAGATCTGGAGATTGTGCCAGCCAATTCAACAAGACAATATTATTGTCTCTAAACCAGCGAATCCTAGACATTTTATCTTCTTTTGGCTGTTCATGCGGCCTTCACAAACGAACATTTTGCTGACACCTTTAGCAGCCATGCAGCCCCAGATCATAATGCTGTCTCCTCCGTGTTTTACAGTAGGTACCACGCAATCTGAATGGTATTCCTCACTGACACTCTCCCTTACGAATGTCACACATGACATTCCGAATAGCTGTAAGAATAGAAAAAATACTAGATTAAAAAATTAGTTATTATTTTGATTAAAATAGATTAAATCAAGAGTAATTGTATGTAGTTATTTGTTAAAATAAATCATATAAAAACTTACCTCAAAGTTCGATTCGTCAG
>CM032450.1:25171880-25181880 GCA_019049505.1 Pachyrhynchus sulphureomaculatus | reverse complement strand
ATATATATATATATATATATATATATATTTTCTCTAGTGTGATTTATTTTCTATTCATTTTTCAATTTATATATAATTTTGTGGTCTCAAAAGATTTCAGGAACGAAACAGTAGCTCCATAAATATAGTTTTTTTTTGATTTTACAGACCTCATTGAAAAGAAAGCGTCCAGATGACAAGCCAAAATATAAAGATTTAAAAAATGGATTAAGAATAGTGAAAAAAGATCCCTTCAAATTTTACAATGATAATATGTATCAAGAAATACCAAAGATTACATTACCAAGGAATGATAATTCAGATAAATTTTGGGCTTCCATTGAACCATATTGTGCGCCAGTAAACAAAGATGATGTAGCAGTAAGTAATACAATGGAGCTGTTTCTTCCAAAATCAACAGATAACATACTTAATTTTACAGTATTTTTCATTCAGTTTTTTTTTTTAGTTTTTAGACTCACTTATACAAGAATTTTCAAAAGAAATCGACATCAAAATACCAGAAATTGGTGAGCATTATGCTAGTTCTTGGTCAGATGAACTTATAAATGATGAGCAAAATTTGGGAAAGTCTCCTGTTAAGAAACCAACTAGTGGTGATTTTAAGAAAAATGGTTTACACACGTAAGTAGAATAATACCTTCTAAAATAGTTTTGGCGTATAGTTTTGACATAAAAAAAACTAGTCTTTTTTTATAGGTCTACTTCAGACGTTTTTACTCAAATTTTAGCTTCAGAATGTGAAGAAATGTAATACTTGATACTCTTAATAAATAAATAATAGTTTATTTGCATGGATAAATCAAATCCTAACCTGCACACAAAATTTAAATTGAAATACTTGTATTTGGTTAAAATATTGAGACATTGAAAGATCTAAAATTTCAGATAAAAATTGAGATTAAAATAGTCACTAGATCTAGCACAGTTACAATAATCTTATAAGAAGCGGTGTATTCTTATATTCAGTGATGGATCCATCTAGCATTACTTTCTTTTTTCAGTTATCTGGTGAAATATCAAACTTATTTTTAAATTGACTATTATTTCCATAAGAAACCAGTGATGACTCAGAGTTCTCACTGTGCTTTCTAGTTGATGAAAGAGTAATTTAATGGATAAAACATAACCTCAAAGTAGAAATTTTTGTGGAAAAAAAATTACGTTAATTATTGTAAACTGATTCTTAAATCTTAGTACAAAATTTGGAAATAGATACAGAAAAATTACACAGCCATGCGTATTTGAAAATATAAAGGACAGTTAACTTTCTCATTGTATTACGATGCCACTATCATAAATATGCTGGTAATTCTTTAGTAAAATATTACTTATTATATCAGTAAGGACTAGAAAAGTTAAAATATTTCCAGATACTCTCTAAATATCAATAAATGAATATATTGCAATTTTTAGTCATGCTAGGTGATTTTTTTTTTTATGGGTCTAGCACACATGCTGCAGGGAAGTCTCTAAAGCGGGAGCGACACGTGTGCGGAGAAAGCGATTCACGTTGTTCTTGAATTGCTGTAAATTGTACTTGGTGGAAAACACAGTCCTGGGCAAATTATTCCAAAGGGATGATGTTCTCTATATAAAAGACTGCCTGAAAAGCGTTGTACGAGGAGTAACAAGCTGAACCTCATATGGACGTGAAGTATTAGCGCGACGTGTACTTCTAACATGCACTGCTCTGGGAGGAATTAAGCGGGTCACATCCTTCGAACACTTTCCATGAAAATACTTGTAGAATAGGCTCAAGTCGCCTACCGTTCTTCGATGTTCCAGCAAATCAAGGCCGCCCGTCAGTTCCGGGTCTCCAATCAGACGAACAGCTCTTCTCTGAATAGAATCCAACAAATGCAGTGTATGTTTGGGAGCGAAGCCCCAAACGCGGGAGCAGTATTCCATAGTTGGTTGAATTTGAGCTTTGTAAAGAATTAACAGTTGTTGTGGAGTGTAAAGCTATCTGGTTCGAAATAATATTCCCAACTTTTGAGAAGCTCTCCTTGCTATGCCTGCAACATGTTCATGCCAGAACATATTTGCGCCCAAACTAACGCCCAACAAATTGAGTGACGACGCTAGAGGAATGGAGTGCCCCGACATAACTATGTCGGGTTCAGCAACGTTAACTTTTTTAGAAAAAACTGCCGCCTGGGTTTTTGTAGCGTTAAATTCCACTTGGTTACTGTCACCCCAAGATAGTATTTCTTCCAGGTCTTTGTTAAGTTGAATGACTTCCTGCTGTCTGCGGATATTTGTCTGAGTAGCCGATGTCCGAGCGTTCAGAGTGAATGAAGAGATAAGCTTACTGTCATCTGCAAAGCTGTAGATTGGATTCTCGGTCTTTTCCAGCAGATCGTTAATGTAAATGAGAAAGAGAGTAGGGGCAGTATGGAGCCTTGAGGTACACCGGCGTTGATAGTGAAAGTGTTAGAAAGAAATCCGTCGACTGCCACTCATACAGAACGCTCTCTGAAGAAACATGAGAGCCACAAGCAGAACTTTTCAGACATACCACAAGAGCGTAGCTTAGCCAACAGCCCATCGTGCCAAACACGGTCGAATGCCTTGGATATGTCAAGAGCAACCACTCGAAATTCTCCAAAGTATTCAATTGCGTTGTTCCAAACGTGTGTTACATAAGTCAGTAGTTGATCTATTTTTATGAAAGCCATATTGGTGATCGCTAATAATGTGGAATCCTTCAAGATATTTTAGAAGATGCTGATTGATAGCCTTTTCCATGACTTTCGATATTATTGAAAGCAGTGCGATTGGTCGGTAGTTATTTGGCAAGGTCTTCTTGCCTTTTTTAGGTATCGGCTGAACTGTGGCACATTTCCAGAAGGAAGGTAATATTCCCTTGGTGTAGGATAGGTTGAAAAGTCTACAGAAAACTGGTTTAGTTTCCTTGCACAGTTTTTGAGGACTAGGGCAGGTATTCCGTCAGCGCCAGAAGCTTTTTTGGTGTCTAGCTTCATTAAAATACGCTTTATGATATGCTGTCTGAAGACAATATCGGGCATCCCTGACTGCACTGTGGGAATAGTAGGTGGTGTTTTTCCTTGGAGATCGACTGTAGAATGTGAAGCAAAGAGTTCAGCCAACAAAATCGCTTTCTCAACAGGTGTCGCTGCAATAGAATTATCTGGCCGTGTGAGTGGTGGTATGGTGGATTTGGTGAAATTTGACTAACTGCCTTAGCGACTGACCAAAAGGACCTGGAATTGTTGGGACAAGCGAGAAGTTTGTTCCTAATTCGTTGATTGTGTGCCTCCCTGATTTCGTCGATAATTTCTTTCCTGACACGAACAAGGGTGTTACGGTTTATGGTGTTAGGATTTTCGTGTCATTGTCGGTAGGCAAGATGTTTAGAAGCAACAGCTTCTTTGCAGTTTCGGTCAAACCAAGGCTTGCCGTTGGAAGGGCATTTCTTCGAAAAAGTACTGCGGCACGCTAAATGACCTAGTTGTCGACGCGCCCAAGACCTAAAACACCATCATCATCATCTTCGAAAAAGGGATGTAAGCCTCCATACCGACCAAAATAACATCGGAAACCTCCCTGGCGCAGTCAGATGGGTCATCGGATCGAAAAGAAACGTCTAACCAAGGGAAAGTTCGAAAATATTCCATGAGATCTTCCCAATTAGCAGATTTGTAGTGCCAAATCTTATGCGGTTTAGGCACCTCTCTGTCACTGATTGGTAGGATACTCGATGTCGACAGTAGTTTATGGTCAGAAGAACCTAACGGCGGATTTACGCTGACCGTGTAAATCTCCGGATTGGTGGTTAAAAACAGATCAAGAAGACTGGCGAACTCCCCGTCTCGATCAGGGATCCGTGTTGGCTCGTTAATAAGCTGAGTTAAGCCACAACTGATTGAAAATGATTCGGCTTCACGACCTTGCTCGTAGGTAGTATTTGAATATTTAAGCCAGTTGATGTGGATATTAAAGTCACCCAGGATGGCAGTTTTGGCATTTGGGTAGTTAATTTGTAAATGATCGATGGTGTCTGCAAGAGAAGCGAAAAATGTTCTAAAGTTAGTATCACTTGGTGGTCGATAGAGGATACGGATGAACCTTGTGGTTCATCAAAGTTCGGGTCCTCCAGAGCCCCGTCTCGTTGGCAAAAGAGTTCGCTTCTGACAAAAAGACAGATTCCAAAGTTACGCCTAAATCCGGAATAGAAGTCGTACCCAGGATAAATATAGTTGACTGTGCTGGTCGATGAACTGACCTTGGTTTCACAGAGAGCGAGTACATGAGGTTTATTTGATTGCAGGTGTTGGTGCACTGAATTTATGTTCGAGTTTAAACCTCGTATGTTGCAAAAATTCACTTTAAAATGCTGATCTCTGCATGTCGACGCACCCGGAGATCCGAACGGGGGGCTATTTTACCTCCGGAATTTTTTGTATCCAGGTGCCTCATCATGCTAATTGGTCCCACAGTCCGGGACATCGGCACAGCCACGAAACGTTAAGCAACTTCACGCAGCCTAAGCCGATGCGATGGTATCACACCAGGCGATGCTGGTGGGATCTGGGCATCTGCCATCTAGGTTGTTCTTTAAGTCGCCTCCTACGACAGGCAGACCATGCCGGGGGAGATATTCTATTCCGCTCCCCCAGGTGATGTTGAAATGTTTGACCATTTTATTAAATATTTTGATTGTGTTATTTTAGTTGATGATTAATTTTGTAGGATGGTAGAAACGTTTGCTACGCCGCAAACTCAGAGGTTATTGTCAGCATTAATTCAAGAAAGGGCATTGAAAACTTCCAATTCAGTTACCAAAATTACTGAAAATGGTATCAAAATAAATAAAGTGAAGTGTAAGTCAACATATATAGAGTCAATTAAAAAAAAATAAGCACTAAAGTTGGATATGCTCATTTTGTTTTTGTGATTAATATATTACCATAAAGTACCTATTTTTTAAAATATCTACTTGTAGTATTTGAATTAAGTTATTATTTAGTGTGAGCGAGTCAAATTGTGTAGTTATTTTAGAACTACTTGTATTATACAGCTTGTCCAACTATAATAATCACGTAGGCTAAAATAATATTTTATATTTTTATTAGCATCAGAGTTGTTAAAAATAAAACATAGTATTGGACAGAAAGTCGGAACATGTTTGGACAAAAAATTATTAAAAGAGCTTGTTGATCAAGGAATACTAAAGCATGATGATGTAAACAAGGTAGGTCTCGTATTATCTTAAAATAGAAGTATACAGGATGGTCAAAAATTTGCAGCAAATGGAAAGCTTCTTTAAAATTTTTCAGAATTGCCGCTATCATTAAAAGTTAATGCTTTAAAAAACCTTTTTTGGCCTAGAAAAAATCTACTATATACATGTATATATGTACATGTGTTTATGTATATGTATATATGTATATGTATATGTATATATGTATATGTATATATGTATATATGTATATATGTATATATGTATATATGTATATATGTATATTATGTATATATGTATATATGTATATATGTATATATGTATATATGTATATATGTATATATGTATATATGTATATATGTATATATGTATATATGTATATATGTATATATGTATATATGTATATATATATATATATATATATATATATATATATATATATATATATATATATGTATGTATATATGTATGTATATATGTATATATGTATGTATGTATATGTATGTATGTATGTATGTATGTATATATATATATATATATATATATATATATATATATATATATATATATATATATATATATATATATATATATATATATATATATATATATATATATATATATATATATATATATATATATATATATATATATATATATATATATATACATATATATGTATGTATGTTTTTTTTTTTATAGAGGTAGGAAAATACTTTTACGTATCCACAGGACTAGTTGTTCAGCCTGGGTATGTCGGACTCGGAGTTTTTTCAATACCGACTAAAAAACTCCTCTTTCACCGGCCTCTGATTTCCCGTGGAAACCGCCGTTAGGCATTACTTCGCAGGGAGAGGATCTAGCTGTTGCTCTTCCTTCTAGTAGTTGAAGTCATTGCTTCATTTCACTGGCTATTATTATATTTTGCTCTCTTTCTTTCTGCGGAACGGAGATCTTGACGGACTTTCATTGCGAAAGTACTGGTCGCGTTCCAGGCCGTCTTCGATGACAGCATTGCATCGACTAATGTCTCCGGTTCGATTGTCTGTTTGAGGACGAGCTCCAGATCATTGCGCAGCGCGTTGAAACGTGGACACGCAAAGAACACGTGTTCCGCGTCTTCAGTGACTCCGGGACAGGCAGGGCACTCTGGAGAATCATCACGTTTGAAGCGATGAAGGTATGCTCGAAAGCAGCCATGTCCTGAAAGCATCTGCATTAGATAGTAGTTGACCTCTCCATGGTTTCGGTTCAGCCAGGGATTTAACTGTGGTATAAGACCCTTCACAGCGGCTTCCCACTGCGCTTGCCATCGACGTATGCTATACTGCCGTTCTTCAGTTCTGAGTTCATCAGAACTCGACGTAGATGACCTTCGTCGGCAATAGAGGACTTGTCGTTCTTCGACTAGCACTCGAATAGGCAGCATTCCGGCAATAACGCACACCGCTTCCTCAGATACTGTGCGGAAGGCACTAGTCACTCTCAGGGCACTCAGTCGATATATATTTGAGGCAACTTTTCTCCTTGATTCTTAGACTCCGAGAGCGTCAGCCCAAATGGAAATTCCATAGGTCAGCACCGAGGTGACTACTGATGACAACAGTGACCTTCTGCTCTGTTTTTGGGCCTCCAACATTAGGCATCAGACGTGATAGGCTTGTCCTCACTACAGACGCCTTGGCACCCACATGCTCCACTTGTTGCTTGAAATTGAGTCGGGCATCAAGTATCACTTCCAGGTACCGAATGAACGGCTGTGATGTTATTTCGCGCTTTCCGACTCCCAGCGTGATGGTTTCCGCCTGCTTTCTACTAGTAATAAGCACTGCCTCAGTTTTGTGCTGTGCTAATTGCAGTTTCACCGTGTTCATCCACTGGTTGACTCTCTCGAAAGTGATGTCAAACGCGAGATTTATCTCATCTAGATGCTTTGCGACGATAACTACTGCCACGTCATCTGCGTATGCTACGAGTTTAACATTACTTGGCAGAACTAGCCTCAGCAGACCATCATACATGATATTCCACAGAAGAGGGCCCAGGACCGAACCCTGGGGTACCCCTCCAGTTATTCTATATTCCCTTGGGCCATTCTTCGTGTCGTATTTCAGGAGCCTTTTTGTGAAGTAGCTCGCTACCGTTGGGGGCTCCGCTCCCAAACATACACTGCATTTGTTGGATTCTGTTCAGAGAAGAGCGGTCCGTCTGATTGGGGACCCGGAATTGACCGGCGGCCTTGATTCGCTGGAACATCGAAGAACGGTTGGCGACTTGAGTCTGTTCTACAAGTATTTTCATGGAAAGTGTTCGAAGGATGTAGCCCGCTTAATTCCTCCCAAAGCGGTGCATGTTAGAAATACACGTCGCGCTGGTGCTTCGCATCCGTATGAGGTTCAGCTTGTTACTCCGCGTACGCTTTTCAAGCAATCTTTTATATGGAGAACGTCATCCCTTTGGAATAATTTGCCCAGCGCTGTGTTTCCCACCGAGTACAATTTACAGCGATTCAAGAACAACGTGAATCGCTTTTTTTCCGCGCTCGTGCCGCTCCTGGAGCGCTTTAGGGACTTCCCTGCAGCACGTGTGCTAGACCCATAAAAAAAAAAAAAAAAAAAAAAAAAAGTTCGCTACCATCCGACGCAGGTATCCTGGTACGTTTTTTCTTTCAAGGTCCCGCATAATGCAGTCCCAACTGGCAGAATTGAAGGCGTTCTTGATGTCCAGTGTGGCTACCAAGCAGTATTTCTTTGCTCCTCCCTTCCACCGGATGCCTGCGATCGCATCCTTGGCTGTAGTGACAAGATTGATCGCGTCAAGCGTTGAGCGCCCTTTCCGGAAGCCATACTGGTTGTCGGCCAGAAGCGGTTCCACTGCTGCTTCAATCCTTTGATGGATTATTCTTTCCAGTATCTTGCCCGCTGTATCCAACATGCAGAGCGGGCGATAGGATGATGGTTCATCTGGTCGCTTTTTCCCCTTGGGGAGTAGTACCAGTCTCTGCTGCTTCCACTTCCTAGGAAAAGTACCTTCTTTGAGGCATGTGTGTCGTAGATTTCTAGGAACAATGTCGGTGCTGCTTTGATAGCTGTTTTCAAAGCGATGTTTGGAATTCCATCCAATCCCGGCGCTTTATTGTTCCCCACTCGATTACACGCTTCCATCAATTCTTCTCCTGTAATGGGCGGGATTTCTTCCGGCTCACACTGCACTGACGGATAATTGAACTCTCTTTGTTGAGGAAATAGCGCGGTAACGATCTTCTCCAGGAGTTGTGGGCATGTGGGTGCCAGCATTTGATGGCTGTTCAGGCGGGTCAGAGCCACCTTATACGGCCTGTCCCACGGGTCCTTCTCTACGGGTCCTTCTCGTTGATGAGCTCTTCCCAGCATTTTCTTTTACTATCCTTGATAGCTTTATTTAGCATTCGGCGAGTCCTTTTGTATTCTGCTACTAGTTCCGTAGAATTCTGTCGTCGATAGCTTCGCTGAGAAATTCTCCTTTTTCTAAGACACTCCTTACGAAGAGCATTAATATGGTCATTCCACCAGTGCACCGATTGACGCTGGTTTATGCCGCGCTTTCGTGGCATGCTCGCGTCGCAAGCCCGGGCAACTCTCATCATTAGGTCCTCGGTCTTTTCCTCAGCATTACCAGCGATATTTGAAGTGCTATCCAAGGCTACTGTGAAGGCAGCGGGGTCGAAAGATTTCACCTTCCACCCAATCGCGTTGGTTTGCCGCCTTGCTCTTCTGGGATTCTGGCCAGCTAATATTTCCCATAGTATTGCGTTATGGTCACTGGCTGTGTAGATATCCATCACCTTCCAAGAGTAGCCTTCCCTGATGAGGCCACTGCTGACGAATTTGAGATCTACGATAGAGCTTGCGTCTCTTGTGAACGTTGGTGTATCACCACCGTTTAGCAAGACTACATCTAGTGTAGCGATGGCCTCCAGTAGTGCTCTACCTCGGGCATTTGTTTCCTTGCTGCCCCAATCGACTGCCCAGGAGTTAAAGTCGCCGGCTATTGCCACTGAATAAAGCTGCCTCGCATCCTCGATCAGCCGATCCAGGAAATCATTAAATTCATCTATAGGAAGACTAGGCGGCGCATAGCAGCTATAGAATCGAATTCCATCTATCCATGCTGCCACGAAGCCAGCTTCTCTGGTGTTGGCTACACTTTGGAAAGGAAGCTTGCCGCAAGACCAAATGACGGCTTAGTGGTGCTGTCCGTTTCCCATGGTCGACTGCTTAGGTGTCTATATGGCTCTGCTATTAGTACCAGGTCTAGCTCTAGTTCGCGCACGGACTACATAAGCAAATCATGCGCAGCCTCGCAGTGATTGAGGTTAAGCTGAAGTATCTTCATGTTCGTCTGTTTTTCAACTTTAGGAGTGCCTCTTGGAAAATCGGGCATCTGCTAGTACCAGCATGATGGGTTATGTTCTCTGTGCCGCGCTGTTCCGCACACAAAGCACAGTTCGCTGCATTTTTTACACTCAGCAACTTTGTGACCTCCTTGTCCACACTTGATACAGAGTTGAGACCGGTCCATCTTGTTTTTACAGTGGCCAGCGAGGTGTCCAAAGTGCCAGCATTTATAGCATTGAATGGTCTCTTCACTTCTCTTATTCGAATTTGCTACGGTGTTTTTTATGAGTAGACGGTAAAAAATCCCCGTCATCGAGAATGGCCTGACCAATTTTTTAGTGTAATCCTTAGAAAAAACGCCATAACTTCCATATAATTCTTTAAAGTTGCTTAAAATTGTAAAGGGGCTTCTCTACAG
>CM032450.1:25044380-25166880 GCA_019049505.1 Pachyrhynchus sulphureomaculatus | reverse complement strand
TACATTTATCTATTTTAAAATTTGCCAGTAACGTTAAAGCTGTTGTTCTGCTGTTTTTATAACTGTCTTAAGTCTAAGCGGTTTTAAATTTAAAATGTTGATCTTATTGTTGTGGGATAACATTTCCAAAGTTTATCGTCGAAACAAGTTTTGTCACTTCTGTCTTCTTAAACAGAAAGAGTCCTACACTTCTTGGTTTGTAACCATAGACCATCATCTGGAGGGGATCCGAAGTCATTACAAACTTTGCACACCATTTCTACAAGACTTTAATTATGCAGTAAATACTTGGATATATTTGCTTAATTTTAAAAATATATCTCTGTGCACTCAACTAATTTCTTCATCGACACGACATATTTATTTTCCTGTGATATAAACGATAATGAGTAAAAAAATCTCAGCGTAGATTAATATTTTTAAAACCTTAAATTTGTAAAAAAAAGATTTTTAATAGAGAAACACACACGATTAAGAAACAGTACACATGCAAAATTATAAGTGAATAAATGAAAACCCAATTTCAGATACTTTCATGGCATTAATTTTAATGGATATTTCTTATATAAGGAAAATTGTGCATAGAACAGAAAAAACTATTCAGAAAATATATGGTAGAATTTTGTCTATACTGGCTTTTTATTTAAATATTTCCTTTTAGGTAGGAATAATTCAGTGACCCTCTTAATCTTTAACGTCGGCACTTTTCACCCTGTTATTCTCCATATTTTAAATTTTTCCTGACCAACTGTACTAACTATGATCCGTATTGGGCAACTCACTTTTGAAAAAGGTCCGGTTTAGGTTAACTTTTAAAAAGGACCTAAACAAGATTTATGATATTTACCTATCTTGAATAACAATTTCTAGAACAAATATGGTAACCACATTGCTTGTCCAATTTACGACTAAAAATATTTATAAGCGTTAATGAACTAATCTCTTGTAAAAATAAGATTTTTTTTATGGGCACATCACACGTGCTGTAAAGAAATCCTTAAAGTGCTATCGAAGCAGTGCGTGTGCGGAAATAGCGCTTCACACTGGTCTTAAATCACTGCATTATACTCTGTAGGAGACACAGTTCTGAGTAAATTATTCCAAAGGAATAAGATTTCCCATAAAAAAGAATTCTTCAAAAGGGTGATACAAGGAGTGACAAGTTGAATCTCATATGAACGTGGTGTATTAGCTTTATTCCTGGCATGCACCGCTCTGGAATTAAGCAGGCTACATCCATCCAACATTTTCCACGAGAGTACTTATAAAATAGAGTTAAGTGGCCAACCGTTCTTCGATGTTTCAATAAATCAAGGTTGCTGCCGAGTTCTGGGTCTTCACTTAGGCGAATAGCTCTCTTCTGAGTAGAATCTAATAAATGCACCGTATGTTTCAGAGCAGTCAGAAACATGGAAGCAGTATTCCATTGTTGGTCAAATTTTTAAGCTTTGTCCAGGATTAAAAGTTGTATAGAGCCGTATTGTACTGTAGTACTTGCTACTACGAATATTCCTGGCTTTTGAGAGGCTCTCTATGCTAAACAAGCAAAATGTTGATGTCTTAGACATATTTGTTCCCAAGTGAACGTCCAGCGATGATTCTAAAGGAATGGTGTGTCCTGGCATAACGATGTTGAGTTCTACAACCTTAATTTTTTTTTAGAAAAAACTACTGCTTGGTTAATGCCACCACAAGATAGAATTTCTTTCAGGTCTTAGTTAAGCTGAAATCCTGCTGTCTGGATGTTTGCATCGATAGCTGATGGTCGGGCGTTTAAGGTAAAAAAAAAGAAAGGACCAATATAACATCTACTTTTGACCTGAAAAATAATATATTACTATTATGCAACTTTACGGTCGAAAACGTAATAGCGTGATGAAATATTTAAGATTAAAAATAATTCCCCCGTTTGGATCTGGGGGTAGTGCGAGGCCCTCAGCACGGGAAATGCAACGTTCAAGGTGTAAACAGTAGTTCGCACCTGCAATCAAATAAATCACATGTACTCACTTTCTGCTTCACATTCGACTATTACTTTCCAGGGCAAAATGCCACTCCGTATTTTCAATATTCAGTCAAAAATACCCGATATTGTTTTCGAAACCGTAATGAACCTAGACATTAAAAAAAACTTCTGTCATCATTCTCAAAAACTGTCCCCAACAATTCCAGGTCCTTTTGGGCAGTCGCTAAGGCAGTTTGTCAAAATTTCACCAAATCCACCATACCACCACTAACACGGCCCGATAATTCCATTACACACCTGTTGAGAGAATGAACTTGTTGGCTGAACTCTTTGCTTCACATTCTACTGTCGATTTCCAAGGAAAAACACCACCTACTATTCCCATATTGGAGTCAAAGATGTCCGATGTTGTCTTCAGACAGCGTATCATAAAGCGTATTCTAATGAAGCTAGAGACCAAAAAGGCTTCTGGCACTGACGGAATACCTGCCATAGTTCTCAAAAACTGTGCAAGGGAACTAACACCAGTTTTCTGTAGACTTTTCAACCGATCCTACACCAAGGGAATATTTCCGTCCTGCTGGAAATGTGCCACAGTTCAACCGATACCTAAAAAAGGCAAGACCTTGCCAAATAACTACCGACCAGTCGCACTGCTGTCAATAATATCGAAAGTCATGGAAAAGGTTATCAATCAGCATCTTCTAAAATATCTTGAACGATTCAATATTATGAGCGATCACCAATATGGCTTTCGTAAACATAGATCAACAAGAGATATTCTGACTTATGTAACACATGTTTGGAACAACGCAATTGAACACTTTGGAGAATCTCGAGCGGTTGCTCTCGACATATCCAAGACATTCGACCGTGTTTGGCACGATGGACTGTTGGCTAAGCTACGCTCTTGTGGTATGCCTGAAAAGTTCTGTTTGTGGCTCCCATGTTTCCTCAGAAAGCGTTCTGCACGAGGGGCGGTTGACGGATTTCTTTCTAACACCTTCACTATCACCGCCGGTGTGCCCCAAGGCTCCATATTGTCTCCTACTCTCTTTCTCATTTACATTAACGATCTGCTGGAAAAGACCAGGAATCCAATCTACAGAGCTTGCAGATGACAGTACGCTTGTCTCTTCAGTTTGAACGCTCGGACATCGGCTGCTCATGCGAATATCCGCAAACAGGAGGTCGTTCAACTTAACAAAGACCTGGAAGAAATTCTATCTTGGGGTGACAGTAACCAAGAGGAATTTAACACTACAAACATCCAGGCGGCAGTTTTTTCTTAAAAAGTTAACGTTGCTGAACCCTAGTTATGTCGGAGCACTCCATTCTCCTAGCATCGTCGCTCAATTTGTTGGGCGTTAATTTGGTCCTGGCATGAACATGTTGCAAGCATAGCAGGGAGAGCTTCTCAAAAGTTGGGAATATTATTTCGAGCCAGAGAGCTTTACACTCCACAACAACTGTTAATTCTTTACAAGGTCAAATTCGACCAACTATGGAATACTGCTCCCATGTTTGGGGCTCCGCTCCCAAACATACATTGCATTTGTTGGATTCTGTTCAGAGAAGAGCTGTTCGTCTGATTGGAGACCCGGAACTGACCCGCGGCCTTGATTCGCTGGAACATCGAAGAACGGTTGGCGACTTGAGTGTTCTACAAGTATTCTCATGGAAAGTGTTCAAAGGATGTAGCCCGCTTAATTCTTCCCAAAGCGGTGCATGTTAGAAATACACGTCACGCTAGTGCTTCACATCCGTATGAGGTTCAGCTTGTTACTCCGCGTACAACACTTTTCAAGCAGTCTTTTATATGGAGAACATCATCCCTTTGGAACGCGATTCAAGAATAACGTGAATCGCTCTTTCCGCACACATGCCGCCCCTGGAGCACTTTAGGGACTTCCCTGCAGCACGTGTGCTAGACCCATAAAAAAAATATATATATGTTGGCGAATTAATCCCGTTGGCTATTCAACTCGTCCTACAGAAAAGAAACATTTCCTTCCTGGTGGAAATGCACTGGAGTTCGGCCAATAGCCAAAAAAAGCATAAAGGCCATGTCAAAAAACTACCAACCAGTGGCATTGCCTTCAATAATTTAAAAGGTTCTGGAGTATTTCTTACTCTTAACCTATATCACACATTTTTAAAACAATGCAACTGAATATTATAGCGTTTAGAGTGATTGCGTTTGATATATCCAAGGCATCGGATAGTATTTGGCAGATTATAACTATCTTGGATGGCACAGCGAATTAATCAGAGTTCTTTTTCCGAAGAGTAAAAAAAATTCCTGAAGGTACTCCGTGCAATCATTGGCCTACATAGTCTAATCCCAAGACTTTTTAATAATATATTTTAATTTTATTCCTGTAAAACAAAGTCTAGTGGACTGCTTTGAATGACATAAAAAGACCTCTTTGAGTAATTCTGTTTTCTTCCGACTTATGTTTAAGACTCGTAGTTACTCTTAGGTTCCTCAATAATTAAATTCAACATGTATGGTTTTATGTTCTAATGTAGGGAGCAAACAATATCAGTAGTAAGAAAAAGTATTTATTTATTACGAAAATTAAACAATAAGTTTCTAGGTGGCAGGCAGAAACAACAAGTGGTGTGTGACATCCAATAAGCATGTAATGCCTAACACAAAAATTTATATATTGTTTCAAAAGCCCACAGTCACATGAATAGCTACGCTTAATATAAATACTGTTGGAGTAAATTACTATTAATACGCCACAGTAGGTAGAATAAGAAAAATAAACGTAGTCCAAGATGGACGATCATTCATGGCTAAAATTTAATCTAAGATTATCTGCGAAAACTACGGTGTTGGGGCACCTTCTGGCATAATTAACGCAAACATTGTGGATGACTAATTATATAATTATAAAATATTCTAAATTCTTTTAAAGAGGAATACTATATAAAAGAAAAAAAAAACAGAATTAGTCACAGAGTACACTGCAATTGATTGAAAAAGGATGCTGAAGGTACAAAAGATCAAAACTGTAGCTTTCTTTTAAATGACACTGTATTTACATATTCAATTATTGACTAGTAAGTCGTTACTAGAGTAGTTGCTAAAAGATCGTAGCACCTTTTTAAAGGAAATTAAATAACGAAATTAAAAGATCCGTTCCCACCGGTTCTAGTTTTTAATTTTGCTTATCCACAACCATAGCACATCACCTTTTATTTGTTTTCTCTAATATAACGAGAAGTTGTTAGTAATAGAATATAAAAACTAATATATTCAATTACTAATTTAGTGCAAGTTTTTTTACATATATAAAAAAAGACAAAATAGTTTCGTATTAAATACCTGACAATTCCCAAATCAAATTAAACATTTAAATGTTTCTGAAAAACATGACATATATAGTACAAGTCTGGTTAGTTTGATGACAGTGGAGGATTTGGCTCTACAATATAGTTCCGATTTACCGTACATTCGACGTCATGCTGCTTGCTAGCAGACACCGGTAAACTCTCAAAAGCCGGCGCGCTTAAAAAAAGAAAGTAGGTAGTTGATGGGAGGTCGCTCTGACCATGACAGGCTGAAAATGAAGGCACTGCACCCCACTGGTGAGGCGCATACCTGAAATTGGCGCTTTCAGAGACTGAATGTCAACCCCAGGAGAAAAACTACCAAGCAAGCTGCGGGTGGAGGACTGCTTTGACCACAAAAAGCTGTTTATGAGGGTCACCTTCCCTTCGTATAGGGGGGGAGGGGGCGGATACTTAGACATTCTTCGACGGCTGGGAGCTAACTCAGACAGTAAAACTGCCGGCATATTGTTGGCTCATGGTCACTAGAACCGAAAAGCGGTCGAAGCAGAGAGCGCTCTCTTAAATGAGACGCAGATCGTCAGTTGGAAGGCAGCCCATCGAAGTTCGCGGCTAGCGAGGAGGTAAAGGAACAAGACTGTAAAACGGCAGGTGATCATGTAGTTTATCATTTCACATACTAAGTATAATAATATCCATGCATAATTTAAAAGAAATAATAATTAACAATTGTATTTATAATTATATTTAAACATCCACTATACTACTGCTAATAGATATAATAAGATTTTGGGAACTCAGTTTGCAAAAATTTATGTTTCATGTTCATTTAGTCGAAACATATGAAAATATATGCGGATGAAATCTTCAAAATGAATAGGGTAAACATGAAACATTATCTCTAAAGACTAATCGACAAAAAGCTCGTAATCTGACCAATCCGACTCATCTGAGTCAGTAAAAAAAGATACCAAGTCTTCTAAGTCATCGGCCAAAGATTGCCAAGGAAAATCGCGTTCGTCTAAGAAGTCCCACAGCATTACCTGAAAAAAAAAATGTTTTCAAACGAAGTTATAAACTTTACTCCAGTTAATTACCACAACAGCATACAGTGTTAAAAAATAGCAATTTATTTTTAAGAAAATTATAATGAAAATTTTAAATTTGCAACATTAATTTGTTCATACTAGAAAATCGAAAGTAGTTGTCAATAGAGATTTTTTTTATGAATACAGTACTTTTTTTAGCAAGTGTAAGTAAAAAACTTAAAAAGTTACCCCTGTGGTGGCCTTATTCATAGCTGAGTAGTAAACTGTTTTAAGCTCTTTACAAAATTACTAAAATATATATTTGAAAATACTACGGTATGGTTAAAAATGTCACTCTGACCAACGATGTAACAGAAACTGCACGGTACAAGATAAAGAAATCCTGTGACAGAATTTTGTGACAAGTATTTCAGAACAACAAGTACCAAGAAAATACATGGATGACAGACGATGTTCTGGACTTAATGGAGCAGCGAAGCGCCGAAAATTCAAAAACCGGAATGAAGACCAATATAAACAACTACATAATACCATTCGAAGAAAAATAAGGAAAGCAAAGATACTGTATCTAACCGAACAATGCCAAGAGATAGAAGAATTGCATGGGAAATAAGACGCATTCAATTTGTATAAGGGGATTAAGGCGGTAGCAGGGATTTTCAGGGAACATAAAGCGGCACATAAATATAGTTCACGAAAGCGACTTATTTTAAATATAGAGCAGAAAATGGATAAATTGGTACAGTATATCAAAGACCTTTTCTGCAATGACAGATCTCATAGCCCCCGCAATTTGACACCGTGAAAGGGCCACCCATAATGCGCGCAGTTGTCAAGCGCGCAGCAATACAACGAGCCATTAAACAATCTAAAAACAAAAAACCAACAGGCCCAGACAATATACCAGCTGAAATATATAAGCTAATTGATACTAATGGAACTTTAGATAACATAACCAAATTTTTCAACTTAATATATATTTCTGGAGACATTCCCAGTGATTGGTTAGAGTCATAGGACAATTAGCTTAAAATATTCGTAAATATTATTCATAGCCGTATATATAGCAAATGTGAGGAATATCTCAATAAGACCCAGTTTGGATTTTGTGATGGTTGGGGAACTAAAGACTACTTAGAATCAATGTCCTTGTCCAGAGATGTCGTGATGTGTTCGTAGATGTCTATGCTTATTTTTATTGATTTTTAAAAGGCCTTCGACCGTGTCAGGCATGAAAAAGAGATGGAGGTTCTAAAAGAAATTGGATTGGATGGTAAAGGTATTCGCTTCATTGCTAACTTATATTGGAATGAAACGGCAACAATGAGAGTCGATGACGAGAAGCAGCAATAAATTGCTATAAAGCGTGAAGTGAGACAGGAATCCGTCTTGTTTCCAATCCTGTTCAACGTTTTCTCAGAAGGATTTTCAGAACAGCTTCATTAGGCAAGAAAGAGGGGCATTATTATTAATGGTGAGGTGATAAATAACATGAGATAGGCAGACAACGCAACAAGTAATGGTTATCAGTAAACAGGTTGATTTATTAACAAATATGAGACACCTGCTTAGAGCAAGTAAAGAACTATAGATACTTGAGGTGCCAACTAAACAGCGATTGGAACAACAAAAACGGAGTTAGATCGAGAACAGGACAGGCCCATGGTTGCTTCAGAAAAATGAGTAAAGTACTGTGTAGTAGAGACCTCACTCTGTACCTAAAAATACGACTGCTCCGTTGCTCTGTGTTTTCTACCTTACTGTACGGCATGGAGGCTTGGACGATCAAGAAATGAAAAGTTTAGAAGCCTTTGAGATATGCTGTTACAGGAGAATGCTTAAAATATCGTGGATGGACTAGGTCCATAATACCGAAGTAATGGAAAAGCTCCACAAAGATACAGAGACCTTTGACACCATAAAAATGAGAAAACTTCAGTCATTTCGACATCTTATGAGGCATAATAAATATCAACTGCTGCAGAACATCATGCAGGGCGAGATAGTAGGAAAACGCGCAGTGGGCCACCAAAGAACATCATGGCTAAAAAATGGCGTGACTGGTACGGCGAGATACTAATACACTGTTTCGAAGGGTGAATAGTAAAATAAAAATTGCACTGATGGTAGCCAACGTTCTACGAGGGCAGGGCACATGAAGAAACTATTGTCTGTTTTAGAAAATAAGGCAATTTTTGCAAAACAATAAAAATCTTATGTCAAGTCAATAATTCGCTAAGACGAACAAATTATCCAACAAAGAAATATTTAATATATAACACGTAGGCTGAAAAGTTTTTGGACTAGCTACTTAAGACATTTTTTTTTACCAAATTCGACTTAATTCATCAATATAGCCTCCTTCAAGGAGGAACATTTCTATATCTTTCTTGCAAAGGGATTTGTCTTTGCCTTCAAAATAGGCCTCAGTTTCGGCGATAACTTCTTCATTGGAGCCAAATCTCTTTCCCGCGAGCATTTTTTGGAGGTCTGCGAACAGATAATAGTCACTGGGGGCCAAATCTGGCGAATACGGTGGATGAGGAAGCAATTCTAACTTCAATTCATGCAATTTGGCCATCATAACCATTGACTTGTGACAGGGTGCATTGTCTTGATGAAAGAGCACTTTTTTTCTTTTTCATTTGGGGCCGTTTTTTTTTGCGATTTCTGCCTTCAAACGCACCAATAACTTTTTATCATATATTCACTATTGATGGTTTTTCCCTTCTCAGCATAGTCGCTGAAATTTATTCCATGCGCATCCCAAAATACAGAGGCCAAAACCTTGCCAGCAGGTCCAAACAGCGCTCAGAATCATCAACATGTTGTTGTTTTTGGTTCACTGTGGGGAAACGCGGTCCCCATTTCGAACAGAGCTTTCTCATGCCCAAATGTTCATACAAAATATGACCAACACGTTCTTTTGATATCTTTAGGGTATCAGCTATCTCGCGCAATTTCATTTTACGGTCATCCAAAACAATTTTGTGGATTTTTTTGTTTTCCGATGTAATCACCTGATTCATCCAGAGCGTTCAGCATCGTTTGTATCTGTACGATCGCGTTTAAATTCAGCATACCAGTAAATGTTGAGTGATTTTCCAGGGGACAGAGTCTCTGTAACACTTAAATCAAGCCATTGTTTTGCTTGAACGGTATTTTTTCCCATCAAAAAATAGTATTTAATCAACACCAGAAATTCGATTTTTTTCATTGTTTTAAAAATATCAAAAGTAGCGTCACTAAAACCACTATAACTTGTAAACTAATCGTCGAAAGGTCATGAAGTTTTTATCGCGTATCATCTGAAGGTTGGTACATCCTAAAAATCATATGAATTTTTTGAAAAGGGCGACATCTATGAATCAGACCAAAAACTTTTCAGCTTATGTGTTAAGTAAGTTTGTTTAATTTATATCTGCCACGTCTGAAACAATTACTTGTATATCCGGTATAAAGGTAGCTTAAGTACAAATAAAATAATTTACATTGAATTAATCATAGCACAAGTCTCTTTCAGCTTAGTATCCTAAATTAGTTCAGGCTTTTCTTTAAAAGGAGAAACCTAACTGTAAATTCCTCACAGTAAGTAATAACTTTCTGCTGTTATAATACAATTTTTGTTAATATAGCCGGAATTACGATGAAATTTTAAAAGAATAATAACGAATATAAGATTAGGAATCACGCCAATTAGAAGTTGTAAACAAATACCCACCGTTATATAACTTACTTGTAGAACATCCATATCGGCATCGACATTTCTATGCCGTCTTTGACGTGGAGGAGGACCAACGTCAATTTTGTTACCGTCAGGTCCTGCATGCATGTAGAAACACTTGTTACCAAATGGACATTTGCCTTCGCCTTTTTTAAAGTATTTACAATCTTTTCGAGCAAGGGCTCTTTTGTAGTCATCAATGAGTTTATCCTTATCTTCTTTTGTGTCTACCCAGTACATACTCGGGCATACAAAATCTGAGGTCACTCGGCATTCTGGACACGCCCTAAAAACAATACTGTATGATTACTACACGCTGAATGAATATGTTTTTATATATAAAAATAAACATGATATGACAATTTTTTAAAATCTTGGTTCTACTCCTATACATCTTATTTTCCAATCTTGTAATAATAAAAGTAAATCTCTTGTTTGTGGCGGCTTTGGCTCCATGGTATAGTTCCAACTTACCGTGCCCATAATCTCGGGTTCAATCTCCGGCCAGTCAGTACACTTTTATTTTAATGTGTATTTGGCTAGCCAGCACACCGGCAAATATTCAAAAACCGGCACGCTGTAAAAAATTGGTAAATTTTTTTGCCTGGTATTTGCCTTGCAAAATTACGTTCTCAAGTAAATATTAGATTTGACTTTCTCATTTACTGATCGCCAGCTCTTTCACCCTGGCGATATTACTCAACAACTCTAGGCTTCCTCTATCTGTATTTTATTTATCTATTTATTCTACATGTATTGTATGTGTACAAAATTTTAAATCAACATCTTTTTTCGTTCGGTAATTATTGCGGCAAACATGTATGTGTAAACATAATATACATTACATATATATATATATATATATATATATATATATATATATATATATATATATATATATATATATATATATATATATATATATATATATATATATATATATATAATAATACTTATACTTATACTGATACTTGTAGATGTACATGTAGATGTACATGTACATGTACATATACATATACATAAACATAAACATAAACATATACATATACATACACATACACATACACATTCACATATATTGTAAACTGTTGGGTAGTGTCATTGTGCCAAAATCTCAACATAGTTTCTTTTACTAACCTGATAATTTTGTTTTCAAACTGTCGGGCTTGTCGCCATTTCCTTATACAGGTCAAGCAAAAGCAATGATTACAATTAGGTAAAATGCCAAACCGCTGTTCGCCACTGGCTTTTTCCATTATAATTTCGAAACACACACCACAAGATTTCTCTTTTGAGCGCTGAACAGCAAACGAGAGTTCCATATTCTTTTCATGTTGTTTTATACATTCCTGAAAGCAAATTAATTTACTTACTTAATCATTATGCCTTTCTACCCCTTGTTAGGAGTGTAAAGCCAAGCAAATAAACATAATAATAATAATGCTAAAAGTAATGATATTGGAAAAAGGTAATACCACCTTGTGAATTACCTGCTGATGTTTCTTTCTTTCATCTTCATTGTATGGATGTAAAACAAACCGTGCACACATATCACAGAATTCAGCATGTAAATTAGTGCAGTTCGCTAAGTTAACACAGATACCTTCTTTTGTGGTGTAAGGACACAACCTACGATTCCACATTTTATCTGTTGTATCTTCAGGACTTAATATCTGAGCGTAACTCTTTGGTTTACTTCGAGGTATAAATTCTGGAGCTTCAGCCCAATTTCGGTTTTTTACTATGGCTAAAGGGGATGAAGCACATGCTCCTTCCTTACTGTCACTTGCTACATTGTCTAAGACTATTTCATTATCTCCTAATTTAATTCTTTCCGATTCTCTAAAAAACGGCAAAGTTGTCATATACTTGAAAAATTTCTCTCTTTTTTACTAAAGACAAGTACTATATTAGTAAAAAAATACACTTTGGAATTCTTGCATTTCTTCATGTATGTATATATATATATATATATATATATATATATATATATATATATATATATATATATATATATATATATATATATATATATATATATATATAAGATACCACGAATTGTAACAAATTCTACAGTGGTCAGCAGACTGCCAACAATTACCGTAGGCAGTGCGATTTTTTTCGAGGGATCCTCACCGGCGTATGTGGTTTAATGTAAAATAAATGAAAACGGACCAACCCATATCTCAACAGTTTATACACTGTTCTCTCATTTGTCAATCCATCCCGAGACGCGTTTCGCCGTATCACGGCTTAGCAATCGGGCTAGAATCGACAAACAGAAGTTCTTCTTATAGTACTTGTCTCGATATTTACGCAACATAATGGTAAGATACGACGAATTGTATTGGTTTTTTGAGCAATATCACTTAAGAAGAACCGAGTGAAAGGAGTGCGAATGTCAATCAGTTTTGCACGGTTTTAATGGTAATATGATAATTTTTCCTAATTTCTGGGGAGATAACAAAATAAATTTTATATACAAATAGTTATGGTAAAACATATATGAGGTGAAAGGAGTTTGAGAGGAGCTTAGAAGGAGTGCTTCATATATATGTCCTTTTCAGCCTTTTTTTTGCTATTACTTTCAACTTTAACTTGGCAAAGGGGTAAGACTCGTTAAATATTGTATAGTTTCAAGAGTGTTTTGAAAATTTTTACAGGTTTTTTGGTTGATGTAATGGATGAGTTTTACACATATAATTTATAGTAAAATATATAAAAGGGGTGGGTAGAAAGTTAGATGGGTTGCTTCATTTAGTGTTCTTTTTAACGTGGAAAAGTGGTTAGTAAGGTTAGTATATACTGTATATGTTCTTTTTTGGATTTGGGTTCCTCCCTTATCTGGGAGTTGTTACTTTTTCTTTATATATGGTCGAACATAAGGGGGAATAAAGTGAAGCAAGGGGTCAGAGTAATTGCTTCACATAAGTCGTGTTATATATGTCCTTTTCAGGATCGGGGAATATCAAAATGGTGTTATTTTTTCATTATTTTCAATTTTAACAGCAATAGTAAATAATGAGAAATAATAGGTTTCAGCTGTAAATATTTCTGAAGCCTTTCTTTTGCTCTACTTTTTGTTAATCTTACTACGAAGTATACATCTTAAAACTATCAACTAGTGCCTTAAGAAAGCCAAACTCAGTACCTATTTCAGAACTAAGCGTTTTCAAGGAAAGTACTGGGTAAATCACTTTACCAATTTTTAGTTAACTGGATATGATATTAAAAACTAAATATTATGGACATTTAAATGCATAATATACTATATACTAAAAATAAATAAATATAAAAATGTCTTACTTATTTTCTGTGCTTGTGTTGTTGTCTGAATCAGGTGTTGGCTCTGGATTAAATCTGTACTCTTGACTGAGATGTGAAGAAGTAGATGGCATATTTACACTAAAAAATAAATACTTTATAGCATGCCAAGTACAGAGTAAATAAAGTATAAGAAATTCAAAGGTTTAAAACTTTAAAATGGGTATAACAACGTTTATATAGACGATTTTAACACGTTTATTAACTCAAACAAAGTGAAATTCAAGTTTAAATCTTTGCAATTTTATTATTTATTAGGATCTTTACTGGGCATAAAATTATAGAAAATCTATGAATCTTATGAACCATCATCCCTTTTGACTCCTTTTTTTCAAACAATACTGTTCCAAAAATATATGTTCCTTCCTTACTTTAAGTATTAGGTGAACCAAATTTAAAATATAATATATTATATATATATATATATATATATATATATATATATATATATATATATATATATATATATATATATATATATATATATATATATATATATATATATATATATAATATATATATATATATATATAATATATAGATATAGATATATATATATATATATATATATATATATATATATATATATATATATATATATATATAGATATATATATATATATATATATATATATATATATATATATATATATATGTATATATATATATATATATATATATATATATATATATATATATACATATATATATATATATATAACATAAGTTAGTTAGTGCGTTAACAGACAGACCAATGTAAATTTCAAATGGTGCTTCTCTTATAGTAACCCTATTTTTAATTAACTAAATAAATATAAGAAAGAGTAAAAATGTATTACCCAATAAAAGTAGGTTCATTATTCCTTTTTGATTTATCATGTACACTGTCATTTCGTAAACTGTTGTCATTATCATGTAGGAATCGGCATCTTTCTTGATAAATGCATTTGCCAATTTTATGAAAATAACATGGTCTTTGGTTTGCTGGTACGGGTAGCTGGCCTAAAATAAAATCTGATCCTCTCAAGAAGGCTATTAATTCAACTTCATTACGTTGCTTGTGAAGATATTGGCATTCTGATCTTTTAGAACAATTACTGTTATTATAGTACCTGAAAAAAAAAAGTTGCATATATATGTACGTATGCATGTATGTGTATATATGTATATATATATATATATATATATATATATATATATATATATATATATATATATATATATATATAATAGTATATATAGAGAGAGAGAGAGAGAGAATAGTAAGTAATGACCAATCAATGTTATAACTGCCAGGCCCGACAACATATGAATAGAATGCACAACTTAGACAGTCTCACTTTACAATCAACTACCAACTAGTAAGCATCCATAATGCCATATGCCATGATTTTTAATAATTACAAAAAAAATTAACTTCAGTAAAGTATTTATACACGTTTAGTCCAAAAAGTCTCCATACATTACCTGCTTTCTATACTATTTTTCTGTTATGTTTAACTAATTAATTGGAACTATGAGAAAACATGTTTAAATTAATATTTGAACCTTGACCACAGAGGATTAGTATTAAAAACAACTATGGAACATTTTATTTAGAAGTTACATCATTGTTATAACAATATAAACAAAATTAATGTCAAAAAAGTCTCTATATACTTAACAATTATTAATAATAACTTGACAGGGTTTAATGGACAACTTCGGTTAAACTAATATTTAGTGGGATCACTGTTGGCCTTGATAATCTCCTGTAACCTTTTTGTCATGCTGGTAACCAGCTTTCTAGTAACTTCTGTTGGCATGTTTTTCCACTCATTCGATATTCTGTTTTTTAATTCTTCTCTATTTGAAACATTATGTTATGAATGGGTGATTGCGGAAGTGTATGAACCTGCTGTCACACATTATAGATCATCCATTCTCACACCAAATTTGTGATATGTTTCGGATCATATTGTCCTGTTGGAAAAATGTATCTTTTTTGGAGTGCTAATTTTTGGACACTTTCTCTTAAATTGTCTCTCAAAATGTTCAGATCAACATGCTGATCCATGGTACCATTAATAAAATGGAAATTTCCAACTCCTCCAGCAGACCTGCATCTCCAAAGCAGAACATTGCCATCCCCTTGTCTCACCATGGAACAAATGTTTTTAATATTGAATGCGGTATTCTTCTTTCTCCAAACTTTAGTTTTGCCATCAGACCCAAAAAGGTTAATTAGTTTCATCACGAAAGATTACAGATTCCCAAAATTCAGGAGGTTTAGTAACATATTCCCTAGCAAAAGCTAACTGCTTTTTGCGATTAGCTTCTAAAATTAATGGCTTCTTCCTAGCTGTACACCCTTTATAGCTCACCCTCTATAACCAATTTCTCACCGTTTGTGAACAAACATTTTTCAAAAATAGTTCCCATACTTCTTTTAATTTTGGTGCACTTTTCTTGGGATCTACAATTATTTGTCTAACAATACTGGCCTCTTCACGTGGAGTCAGTTTCTTGGGACAACCAGCATGTGGTCCAATTTTATAGGAACCCATTGATTTATACTGGTTTACAATTTTTCCTATATTTTCTGTATGATTTTCCATCTTTCCACAAATCAAAATCTTTCAAACTTGAAATGGAATTTCACAATTTCTCTCGCTCATTTTTAATACTACTCTGAAAACCCACAGCAAAATTACTGGCAACAAGTGACAGGTTACAGACAGACAGTATGGTCAAAAATTATTTATTTGTTTTTAGTTTAACAAGCAATAGATAGTTTGATAAAATGCGGCCGATTATAATGTGTTTTTTCAATGCAATTCTTGAGTGTATGGAGACTTTTTTGACATTAACTTTGTTTACACTTTGATAACAATGATGTAACTTCTAAATAAAAAGATCCGTAGTTGTTTTTAATACTAATCCTCGGTTAAGTTTCAAATATTAATTTAAACATTTTTTCTCATAGTTCTAATTAATTAATTAATTAAACATAACAGAAAAATAGTATAGAAAGCAGGTGGTGTATATAGACTTTTCGGACTGACTATATACCCTTAGTGTTAGATGTTAACTTTCTGAAGTTTGAATGGCCATTAAACAACATATTCTTTGACTGGCAAACATAAAATAGATACTTCTTAAGCCAAATTATTTCAATATCGACAGCTAACTATGGAAATTTATATATCTACTAGAAAATTAACGTATTTGCCAATCAGTTTTTACTGCAAGTTACTAACAAGTTAGAATATGATGCTCAAAAAAAAAGATTAAATGTACCAAAGAATAAAAAAGAGCATCAAATAGAAAAAAATTACTTTTTATTATTACCAGTTTTTTTCTATTTACCTGAAGTTACGCAGTTACTCATAAAATATACTTACTCTAGGCAATATTTTTTAAGATTATTTCCTTCACTATCCGCCATGATGACAAATTGACAAATCCAGCTAGAGGTAATAAGACCGCATACTTTTTACGGAAAAGAAGCACCAGAATTTATGTCTATTTAATTCTATAACTTAAATTCAATAAGCTAATCAACGTTTGACTTATTACAACTGCACCCTGATACACTCGATACTGCAAAACACAAATCAGGTTAAGAAATGTTATCTGCAAGCTAATTGGTCCAAAATGTTCTGACATTTGTTCTCAATAGTGCTGCCTTAAACGAAACTTCAGGAACTAACTCAATAAATAATGATGGAGGCGTAGGAATGCGCGAATGGGTAGCTGCTGAAGGCCCGCATTCATAGCCGTTCCTCAAGAACTTCTAGACCAAAGCTGACCTGAATTCCTTGTCTATGTTCTAGACATTCAATTTATCTCTAGTGATGTTTGTCGTTTTAATGCTTCTCGGTTGCCAAATTCGCCTGACAAACAAGCTGTCTATTACTTCGCGCAATTAAACAGATGGATTTGTCAACTCTAAAGACCCTAAATTAGGTAGTTAAACCACAATAAACCCAAGTCAGTAGCTCCAAGTTGGTAACGAGATTTTGACGGCGCATGCATCGACGAGTCCCTCTTTCAAGATGGCCGCTTAATGTTTACATCTGATATCGGAATGTATCTTTTGAAATGTATTTTCGATCTTTTCTTGACGTGACTACAATTTTTATGAATTTTAAAACAGAAGGAAGAGAGAGTTTGTATAAAATGAAAATTAAAAACGTTTGTAAGTGAAGAGAATCGAAAAGGTTGACAAACAATGAATGTAATCATGTGAAAAGGAAGTTTATTGTTGTGCCACTGACAATTGTAAAAATAATTCAAAAAGTACCCCGGGAGTGAGTTTCTTCTTCCCCAAAGATGGTATCGCTGCTAATGTACATTTTTTAGGCCATCCTCCAAATTCTGGTTCTTAGAAAGATATATTTTTTATAAACTAAGAGTATTAAGTTACTTCTTATTTAAAACTATTTATGTAAATCTTAAATAAAACATATTTTTTTCTAAAATGGGTACTCTCCTTAGGCTTCTAGATTAGAGAGGGTAAATGCACTGATAAAGTCACATTTCAAAACATATTTATAAGAGTGTTTTTTTTTCAACTTCTAGGGCATAGCTTGAATATAATTCTACCTGTGAAAAACGAATACTCCGTGTGTCAAAGGCTAATAACACATGTAGAGATCCTTATAAGAGTCGGATTTTATTATAGTTACAATGAAGCCCAATCGGGCTCAGAAACATTAAATTTGTATTCGATATAAAATTCCTTGCTGAATTCAAATACATATTTAAAAATTTTGGTTCCAGTTTTATTTTTCACTTTTGGCCCTGCGCAAAAAACTTTTATAACGTATTTTCTGAATATTCCTTCCTATCAAGTTTGTATTCATCTCTTTTCTAACAAAGCACTCCATTTTTTTTGTTTTTTTTTTTATGTTACTCATGCTGTATTAATTTGACATTTTATTAAATCAAAAATTTTTGAATGATAAAACCTTGCCCACTAACATTATTTCTATTTAATATCTCCCCCTGGTCCCCTTTTTAACATGGTGGTTACGCCCTTAGCAATTTTGGAGAAGTGACATAAATACCAGAAGCGGACCGGAGGGTGTAAACTTAGTTAGTTTAGAGTTAGACAGAATAAACCTCCTTTACATAAAGTTCGAACAAATTCTGTTGGAAAGTTAGTCCAAATAATAAGCTAGTTCGGAAATACCGAAATCTTGTAATTAACTTATATCGTGAATAGGGAGGAGAGTAGTATGTTTTTAACTTTCATAATCTTTGAAAAAATTGCCATCTATGTGCCCTTTTCCCTTATAAGTGATAAATTAAAATAAATAGAAATATGATCACGCTCTCTTAAATCAGTAAATAAAAATACATACCTAAAAATTCATTTATAAAAATGCATGTCACCCTACTTAACAAAATCGACAATTGCTATAACTGAAGAACGTGTCAATTAGGAGTAACTTTCCGACCTTTCGTCTATGATTGCACAGGACATCTTCAAGAATCTTTACTCTTTCAGATAAAATACTGTATTCAGCATGTAATAAATGTAGTCTAGAATCACACAATATAAAACATTTACTACCACAGTAAATTAGGTAGTAAAAGTTACATTAATTACTTTAACATCGCTGTTTACAATTGTCTTGAAAAGATGGCAACAGCAGATAAATTTCATTTCTAAAGTTTAGCAACCAGTTAAGCACATGTACCCTTATTGGCAAGTTGTGTCCGACAATAGCTGACGTCTGGTGGCGCTAAATTTAACTAAGCTAAATTTGTGTGGCTGGTTGTATTCTGCCTCGGTGTTCGGTAGTCATGTCAAAATTAATGCTGCATTGGTGTTTTTAGTCGGGATATTTTGTTAGTGTTAGGACACTCCCAGCAATTTTTTAAAAATAATAAATGTTTTTGACAGAAGTTATGCCTAAATGGATGTGAATTTAATAGATTAGTGGCTGATGGTAACTTTCATGAACAAAGAATCTGCGTTTCAGACATTCTTTATAGACTGTTTCAAAATGGAGTAGAATCATTTTTGTTGTTATTCTGTAAAAAAGAACAATGTGTGGTGTTAACCATAAGATATATTTTTGTCAGAATTAACAGTATTGGTATGTAAGACTGGTTCACGATGCAAATAAACAATAAATATTCATAACCTGGTGCTAATGTCAATTGTACAGGAAGACTTCTTTCAAGTAAATATTCTTGGATGCTGGTAAATCAATGTGTATGATGACCTTTGTGCATTTATGAATCCGTGATCACGATTTCTGCACTTCAATGTAAAAAGGTGAGGAAAAATAATAAACAGATAGCAGCAAAATAATAGTTTATTCTCATTTTAATCATTAAAAATATATAGGTTCTGAAGTTATTTACATTATTCCATCTCTGTATGCTTTATTTTTGACAAGTATGAAATAATCGGATCACATTCTTTATCTAAATAAAGCTGCAGGTGATTTATGTTAAAAACGTCAAATAATATGAAATTCAAAAATCTGAAAAACTTTGAACTATGGAAAATGAATATTTTTCTGTTATTTTTCAATGGTAAATAAGTTAAGAAAATACTAGGTAGCTACATACTAAGTTATAGTTACTTGTTTTACAAAGTAAAGGAACTTCTTAGTTGTTAATTTCTGTTCCATTATTCTTAATTTTATAATTGTTTAGCTTTTTAAAAAATGGGACAAAAATTTGCAAAACAAAAGACGAATTTTAGAAAAAATAGTTATAATGACATAGGTTTACTGTAAGTACCCCAAAAGATATTTTATTAGTTTAAGTCCAGTTAAAATGTCTTAGGTTAGTACTTCTTACTTGTTTGTTGAGGTCATTTTCTGTTAATTTTCTTTACAGCAGGTTAGTTCTGCTTAGTTCTCATTATTTTAGGTTATTTTCAGTTAGTTTTTTTCTAGTTAATGCTGTTTTTTTTCTTTCTAGTTTTGTTTAGTCTTTATTACTTATAGTGAGTAATGCTGAATTTTGATTTATTTATTTATTTGGTTAAGTCTGGTTTCAAATTAGATTTTTTATTTAAAATTATCATAAATTAGTTGGTAGTTACCATTTGGAAATTAAAAAATAAAAACCTCAACCCACCCAAAAAAAAAACATTCCGTCTGTCCACAACTGACCTAAATTATTTAAGTGTCACCCTAGATTTATCGGGAATTTTTAGGTAAGTCGTAACCTTAGGAATAAAGTAATAAGGCACACCAGGTGGATAAGTTAAAATACCAGCGCAACAGATGGCATGTCTTGGCTGCTCCAATTCTATTAAAATGAGCATTTCATCAAAAACTATAAAAGATGTCAAAAATTCTATGGAATGTGAATTAAATGTAACATCCCTACTACATAAAAATTTCCCTGAAAAAAAATTGTTGCATAAATAAAGTCTTAGAAGTTACCTTTGACTTCATATTTTCAAATAACATACCAATATTGTTTAGGTACCCTAAGAATACACTATTATATCGCAGTTTAAGTCAGTAAGTTAAAAAACTATAAAAAAAAAATCAGTAAAGTGATTTACTCAACAGTTTCCTTGCAAGACTTAATTCTAAAATAAGTAATTAATTTAACTTTCTCACATTGAACAATAACAATCCAAATACTACAAAGATATTTCAAATAATGGATACTTTATAGAAGATCACAAAAAAAGTTGACAACAGAAAAAATTTCAGAAATATTTAAAATGAAAATTGTATATTTCCCTCTACATAGTGTGGCATTCTGTTAAAATTGAAAATTAAAAAAAAAATAATCCAATTTTTATATTCCCTGAAAACTACATATAACACAATATATATGAATGAATCCCTCCAACCCAATCCCTCACGTCATCAGTCCCTATATGTTTGACCGTATACAATTTAAAATAATGAAAAAATAACCAAATTTTTGAAATTTCTTAACTTCAAGAACCCTGGAAAGTATTTATAACATGACATATATTAATTAACCCCTGTAACCCCATCCTCCGCTGCATTATAAATTTGATCACTATTAATTGAAAATATTGGAAAAATAACACAATTTTCAGATTTCTCAGCTCCAAAAACCCTAAATGGATGTATATTGTGACATATACTCAACCTTCCTTGTAACATATGGTACGAGATATGTGAAGCAACCTCTGCAACCTCCTTTTATGATTTCCTTTAAATAATCAGACTCATAATTTACCTGCTGTGTGATTAGTAAGTAAGGTTCGGCCAATTTAACCATTTGTGTTTCTAAAACCTTTTTTATAATCAACGTAACATTTTTTTAGGTTACTGTAGAATAAGATCTCGATCTCTTTTACATACTATATATGTTAAAGTTCAAAATAATGAAAAAACATGAACATTTAAATACACATATTTTACGATGTATACAAATCCTGTCTCCTAAATAATTGTATTAAAATTTTATACAATATCTGAAAACCATTAAAAATTCTCATAACACTACTCAGTACACTACCGTCAGAAAGTATTTGCCCACCTAGTTATTTCAGTCCCAAGACAACAGAAACCCAGATAATATATCTTTTTTTAATTTTAATGAATTATTATTTATATTCATATTATTTACAGTCTAGAAAATCAGAAAAATATTCATGATTTTCCAAGATTTTTCTCATCTATGTAAACTCCTTTGTTTTTAATTACCGCTTTACAGAGTTTCGGCATTCTGTCCAGTAGTTTCTTCAGGTATTTTAACCCATTCTGCTTGTAAAAGTTCCCATAAGTGATTTTCTGATGTTGTATTGAGTTTTCGAACACAACTGTCCAAATGGTCCCACAGCAATTCAATGGGGTTCAAGTCTGGTGATTGTGGAGGCCAGGTCATCACTTCCAGGACATCATCGGATTTCCATTGGTCCAAAAGTTCTCTAATTTGTTAAGCAGAATGTTTAGGGTCGTTGTCATGCTGAAAAATAAATTTCCCCCGAAAAATATCTCTTCCAGAAGGAAAAATTTGAGTTAGCAAAATTTCTTGATACTGTTCTTTTCGCATTATTCCTTCTATCCTAAATATTTTTGCAACTTTACCGTTTGCCAAAACAACCCCAAACCAAAGCTGAACCTCCACCACGTTTTACTGTAGCCAACATCATCGAATCATCGAATTGAACAAAAAATTTCGAATTTAGATTCGTCGCTCCAAAGGACGGAATTCCATTGTTCTGATGTCCAATTTTCATGTTCTCGGGCCCATTCTAATCGTTTACGTTTATTTACTTGCCTAAGAAGTGGTTTTCTCACTGCAACTCTCTCGTGTAGTCCAGTTTCTGCTAATCTGTTCTTCACGGTTGTCACGATGATGGGGATGGGCCGCTCTAGGTTTAGTTGAGCCGTGATTTCTGATGCGGTTAGGCGGCGATTACGTCTGCTGGACATTGTTATAGCTCTGTCTTCAGCGGGAGTCATTTTTGGTTGAGAATTCCACGTCCCGCAGAAAATTTTTTTAGGATGTAGTCCACCGTTCTCCTTGGCATCCGCATATTACTCGCGATTTGTCGACTCGAGTGACCATTTTGATGTCTCGTAATTATCAGAGTGCAATTTTCAACGGAAACTTCTTTCGTTTTTGAAATTTGAGCCTGTATCAGTGACAAAGTACTGTTTGCAAATGGTTAATTTCCAAAAGGGCAGTGGTATTTATAGCATAGTTTTTATCATAAAATGTCACTAGGAATTTCCATAATCCCTAGAATCTTGAACTGGAATTCTCAGAAATCGCCTCAAAACGATTATTATGCAAAACTTAGAAATTTGTTCTAATTGGTTTTTAATTTGCGATTTCACCAAAAAGGCTTATTTAAACAATTTTATGATGGACACTTGTTAAGAACAATTAAATTTACCTAATATAATAAAAGGGTTTAATTAGGTATTCAATTTTGGCAGTTGCATTGAAATTTCTAGGTGGGCAAATACTTTCTGACGGTAGTGTATATATTATCACACACCATGTTAGCTTCATCAGGAACGATGACTGACTATCAATCATCCTTCCTGATGAAGCTAACATGGCTAGCGAAACGCACGTCGAGCGCAAAAATAAAGTGTTTGGTATAGTGATGATATATACTGAGTATTGAAAATATAATTAAAAAAATCTGCAAAGTTATTTATCCAGTAGTTTCCTTGCAAACATGTAGTTCTAAAATAGGTAGTGAATTTGACTCTCTCAGGTGAAGGGAAAGTAAATTTCCATAATAAAATTACATACAACATATTGACACCCACCCCTTTCACACCCTTCCCCTAAAACGATATCGCTCAAAAATTATAGGTTTCGTTTCTATTTCAAGTAATATGATATCATTTTGTTTGAGAATTAGGGTGCCAACAGATCGACAGATCGACAGGCCGCCGGTCAGACACACCGACGGAAATGGGAAAATATGTTTTTATTGATCTCAGAACTTCCTGTTAGCAAGGGAAGTAAAAACAGTAATTTATCTACTGTGTCAGAGCTAAATCATTTTCGGCCAGAAATACAAATAGTTACCTGTTTGTATTTCTAAAACTTATTCTATAATTCACATGTTTCTAAAACTCATTCTATAATCCACTTAACATGTGTTTAAGTTACTCTGTAGCCAGATCTCAATTCCTTCTACATCTTGTTTCTCTTAAAATTGGAAATAATGAAAAAACGCACTGAAATAGAAGTATATTATGATACATGTATATACGCAACCACCCTTTTAACCCTCTACTCCATTCCTGTATTTTATAAAATATCCCAACCAATAACCAGGAAATATTATCATAATAATATTAAAACTACAATATTTAATGACCTGCACTATTTTCACCCTCTTCCTCTGTTAACACTAAAAATAACAAAAAATTATGTAGTTTTTTGATCCCTTAACTCAAAGAACCCCTCAGTACAATAAATATGAAATATCACCTTTAACTCCCTTCCCCACCACTTATACGCCGCATAATGATATATAGTAAATAAATAATTATGCTTCACATTTGTTCATTATGCAGCCAAAAACCTCGGCTAAATTTCCAAAATGTTATTCTTTTTTACTCTCTTTGACCACTCCACCTTTTTCACATCCTCCCCCCATTAAAATTGAAAGTAATAGAAAAATAACTTCATTTTCACATTGTTCCAAAAACTCTGAAAAAGACCTATAATGCCATATATAAGAAGCAACTTTTTTCACCCTCCACTTTTAATCCCTTACATATTTTACTTAAAATTTGTCCAAAAAACTTGTAACTATTTCAAAATGCTAATTAAATTATCCAGTATTAAACAACCCCGCCCCTTTCAGCCTAGATTAATATTGAAAGCTATCAAAAAATAACTTAATTTTTGAATTTCTCACTTCAAAAACCTTAAAAAGGACATATAACATATATATATATATATATATATATATATATATATATATATATATATATATATATATATATATATATACTAATCAACCCTTTTAATCTCCTCCCCATCCCTTAAATATTTTATTATAAACATTTAAACATAAAATTTATTTATAATTTCAACAAAAAAGTTACCATATTGCTACTAAAACATATAAAATGTATCCAACTTCACCCCTTTAACCCCTTTGACCTGAGGCGATACCGCTCAAACACTATACGCTTCATCCCCTCATTCTCGATTCACGATAACTCTCGTTCGAGAGTTATGTTGCCAACATATCGACAGACAGACAGACCGACGAAAATGAGTGACTATGTTTTTCGTGATCCACAAAACCCTAAAACGTAAAGAAAAGCATAAATCTCGAAGTGTAATTTTTTGACAAATACAATACTTTCTTTTAGCAAGGAAAGTAATATTTTGATTCCTTTTTTTTATGGGTCTAGCACACGTGCTGCAGGGAAGTCCCTAAAGCGCTCCAGGAGCGGAATGTGTGCGGAAAAACCGAACGTTGTTCTTGAATGGCTGTAAATTGTACTCGGTGGGAAACACAGCCCTGGACAAATTATTTCAAAGGATGATGTTCTCCATATAAAAGACTGCTTGAACAGCGTTGTACGCGGAGTAAGCTGAACCTTATATGGATGTGTAGTTTTAGCGCGACGTGTATTTCTAACATGCACCGTTCTGGGAGGAATTAAGCGGGCTACATCCTTCGAACACTTTCCATGAAAATACTTGTAGAACAGACTCAAGTCGCCAACTGTTCTTCGATGTTTCAGCGAATCAAGGCCGCCGGTCAGTTCCGGGTCTCCAATCAGACGAACAGCTCTTCTCTGAACAGAATCTAACAATTGCAGTGTATGTTTGGGAGCGAAGCCCCAAACAAGGGAGCAGTATTCCATAGTTGATCGAATTTGAGCTTTGTAAAGAATTAACAGTTGTTGTGGAGTGTAAAGCTTTCTGGTTCGAAATAATATTCCCAACTTTTGAGAAGCTCTCCTTGCTATGCTTGCAACATGTTCATGCCAGGATGTATTTGCTCCCAAATTAACGCCCAACTAATGGAGTGACCATGCTAGGGGAGTGGAGTGCTCCGACATAACTATGTCGGGTTCAGCAACGTTAACTTTTTTAGAAAAAACTGCCGCCTGGGTTTTTGTAGCGTTAAATTCCACTTGTTTACTGTCACCCCAAGATAGAGTTTCTTCCAGGTCTTTGTTAGGTTAAACGACCTCCTGCTGTCTAGGGATATTCGCCTGAGTAGCCGATGTCCGAGCGTTCAAAGTGAATGAAGAGATAAGCGTACTGTTATCTACAAAGCTGTAGATTGGATTCCCGGTCTTTTCCAGCAGATCGTTAATGTAAATGAGAAAGAGAGTAGGAGACAGTATGGAGCCTCGGGGCACACCGGCGTTGATAGTGAAGGTGTTAGAAGGAAATCCGTCGACCGCCACTCGTAAAGAACGCTCTCTGAGGAAACATGAAAGCCACAAACAGAACTTTTCAGACATACCATAAGAGCGTAGCTTAGCCAACAGTCCATCTTACCAATCACGGTCGAATGCCTCGGATATGTCAAAAACAACCGCTAGAGATTCTCCAAAGTGTTCAGTTGCGTTGTTCCAAACATGTGTTACATAAGCCAGAAGATCTCCTGTTGATCTATGTTTACGAAAGGCATATTGGTGATCGCTAATAATGTTGAATCCTTCAAGATATTTTAGAAGATGCTGATTGATAACCTTTTCCATGACTTTCGATATTATTAAAAGCAGTGCGACTGGTCGGTAGTTATTTGGCAAGGTCTTCTTGCCTTTTTTAGGTATCGGCTGGACTGTGGCACATTTCCAGAGGGAGGAAATAATCCCTTTCTGTAGGTAGGTCCTTGTCTAAGAGAACCCTGAAAAAGTTCTATAACATGATAAATACAAAGCCACTCTACCAACGCACTTTTTCATACCTTTAGTCCCCTATATGTTTTATTGAGAATAATTATGCGTAAGATATGTCCATTAAACCTGAAAAAATTTTGCTATTGAAACTGTATAATATTTACCCCTCCCACCTTTTTCACCTCCTTCCTCTGTTAAAATTAAAAATAATGAGAATAGCTTATTTTTGAGGTTACTTAATCCGAAGGTCCCTGACAAGGACGTATAACACGATATATACAAAGCAACTTCTCTAAGCTAACCTGAACTAACCTGAACCAAAAAACCTGGAAAAATTCTCAAGATACTATTAAAACTTTACAATACTTAACGACCTTGGAACCCTTTCACCCCTCTGCTCTGATTAAAATTGAAAGTAATGAAAAAATAACTTCATTTTCCGATTCCTAAACCGCAAAAACCCTGAAAAGAACATATAACACAATACATGCTAAGCAACCTCTCCCTCTCCCCCACATCTCTTTTACCACATGTTTTACTATAAATATTTATGCCTAATATTTGTCTATCCCATCAAAAAAAACAGGACCATCTCCATTTTCACACCCTTCCCGTGAAACGATATCGCTGAAACACTATAGGTTTCATCCCTTCGTTAGGTATTATCTATGTGCCAAGTTAATACCATTTCGTTCGAAAGTTATCCTGCCAACAGACAGACACACCAATTGAAATGAGTGACTATGTTTTTCGTGATCTCAGATTTACAAAATCATAACAGTTTAATTGGATTAGTACAGGTGGCTCTAACTATTAATGGTCTTCGGCAGCCCCCTTTACTCTCACCCACCCAAATGATTTATGAGAGTTTTGTCTATATTTACCCTTTTTTACTTTCCTACGGAAGATATAGTATTCGTAAAATAACCCATCACTCGAGATTTTTTTATTTTTTTCACGTTTTGGACATATAATATCTGTAGAAGGGATAAAACCTATAGTTTTTGAACGAAATGGCTTCAGCGGAAGGGGTGAGTGTTGATAAATTTTCATGGTTTTAAAAGTCATATGATAATTTTTCCTGTTTTTTAGTGTTTCGTACGGAACACTTATAAGATGACTTCGGTGTCTGTCTGTCTGTTTGTCTGCCTGTCACACCCGATTTTTTGCTAAAGGTTAGAAAGGAAGTTAGGGGTTGCCTCGTAAATATCATATTATGTGGTTTTTTCAGGATTCGCAGAATTGGGAAACCTGATAATTAAGTTATTTTTTATTTTTAATTTAAAAAGGGTAAAGGGGTGGAGGTCGTGAAATATTATATAGTTTCTGTAGTATTATGAAGTGTTTGGTGACGGTAATGGCCACATTGTAAATATTATTTATATTAAAATATATATGAGGTTCAAGGGGTGAGAAGGAGATTAGAGGAGTTGCTTTGTATATATCGTCCTTTAGTCCTTTTCAGGGTTCTTTAAGCAATTTTTTCTCTTAACATTTCACCATAAAGTGGTTTTCATTAAGTTATTCTTTAGTGTGAGATTGTCAGATTTAGTGTTTATTTTAGAACTGCATGTTTGCAAGTGAATTACTGAGTAAATCACTTTACTAATTGTTTGGTTGTGACATATCAATTTATCCTCTCTTTTTACACGTTTTTGAATGTGAAATCTCACGTTAATAGTTCTCACCTTGTTTCAATTCTCTGTCAGAACTGTATGCTCTTGAAGCTCTTCTAGAACATTATTATACACATATTTCGGTAATTTTAATTATTTCATATCTCTACATTTAAATAATTTTTCTCCTTGGATAAATGCAATTTGAGTGCTTCATTTAACTAATAGAACGACGTTATGTTTAGACTAGCGAAGAAAAATAAACAAAATGATAAAGTTTACAAATAACCAGCCGAGTCTATCTAAATTCTTGGTCTCTGTGCTATCAAGTAAAGAACACATTAAACTAATGGTTTAATATGATAGTTATTGCTGCTTTGCATTTTACTTGATAACCAGATACTGTGGAGAAATTTGTATATTAATTACTTTATTGTTTTATTACTTTATGGTGCTAGTGTCGTCAACCAAGCATATTACTCGCTACACTGTATAATTAAGTGCTTTAGGCTGTCGGTGATATTTTAACATGAATTTAATTAATTAAGTTTTTTTTTTGCACAGTTGACTACTACACTGTCATTTCAACACCATAGTAGTATTTCACTCAATTCAGTGTTCTGATATCCAAAAATAAAATTCTACGAAGATGTCCCATGCAATCGTAGGCGAAACGACGGAACTTTAATTCAGTTTGACAAGGTTTAATCTTATGTTCCAAGATGCCTCATGTAACCAAGACCGTGAAAATTTCCTTTCCATGAGCTACGTATATATAAATAATGATTTTTAGTGTTCCGTACGGAACACTTATAAGATCACTTCGGTGTCTGTCTGTCCGTCTGTTTGTCTGTCTGTCACACCCGATTTTTTCCGAAACTATTTGATATAGAAAGCTGAAATTTGGTACTAATATAGGAATTGATGGCCTCATCAGAGCCGTGTAGTTTTGAAAGTTAAATTTTGACTTAGGGGGTTAGTTTGGGGGGTGAAAAAAAATTTTTTTTCTAGGTCATCGAGTGTGGTGTCAAATGAAAGCTTGTAAAAAACACGAGTAATATATATATATATATATATATATATATATATATATATATATATATATATATATATAATGTAATACTTGCGCGCACTTTTTTGTATCATTTTTAAAAATCGCGAAAAATCGCTGTCCCCCCCCCGCCTTATCTCGAAAAGTACTTATCAAAAAATTTTGAAAAAATTCTGGAATATTTTCCACGGGGTGTAGATTGAACGAAAATTATCACGAGTGCATTAATATATATAATAATTTATCTGGTATATAAAAAAAAAACAGTCAAATGCAAGTTGAACTTGCGCAATTAGTGTTCCCCGTACGTTGATTGCTTTTCAAATAAAAAATTTTGTTACAGAGGTATAAAATGATCAGTGACTTCACAAAACACACCCCAAATGAGTTTTCAACAAAGTTTGTTTCCAATCTTTACTGAAATCTGATGCCCTTGAAATTTTTTTTTTTTATATATACCAGATAAATTATTAAAGGTAATGCACTCGTGATAATTTTCGTTCAATCTACACCCCGTGGAGAATATTCAAGAATTTTTTCAAAATTTTTTAATAAGTACTTTTCGAGATAAGGCGGGTGGAGATTTTTCGCGATTTTTTAAAAATAATACAAAGAAAAGTGCGCGCAAGTATTACATTTATATATATATATATATTATATATATATATATATATATATATATATTACTCGTGTTTTCACAAGCTTTCATTTGACACCACACTCGATTACCTAGTAAAAAATTTTTTTTTTCACTTCCGATTTCACCCCCCAAAACTAACCCCTTAAGTCAAAATTTAACTTTCAAAACTACATGGCTCTGATGAGGCCATCAACTCCTATTTATGGGCTAGGAATTCCTATATTTGTGCCAAATTTCAACTTTCTATGTCAAATAGTTTCGGAGAAAATCGGGTGTAACAGACGGACAGACACCGAAGTGATCTTCCGTACGGAACACTAACAAAAATTCAAGTTTAAGTTTTCATTAAAGATTGGAAACAAACTCTGTTGAAAACTCATTTGGGGTGTGTTTTGTGACGTCACTGATCATTTTATACCTCCGTAACAAAATTTTTTATTTTAAAAGCAATCAACGTACAGAACACTAATTGCGCAAGTTCAACTTGCACTTGACCGGTTATTTCGATAGGTTTTAGTAATTATTTTCTATACGAGAGGGAGATATTGCATTTCTTCACGTTTAGTTTTCGAGACATGTCTTTTCAGGGAAGGGGGTGTAGTAGCAATGGTATTATCAGAATTTTTTCTGGTTTTAATTGAGATAATGACACGTTTTAAGCATAATGATTTATAGTAAAACATATCAGGGATTGAAAGAGGTGGAAAAGGGGTTGCTTCGTATATATCAGAGTATACGTCATTTTCAGAGCTCTGGGAGTCGAATGATCTAAAACTGCGTGTTTACAAGAAACGTGCGTATTTTTTTTTTTTTTTTTTTTTTTATGGGTCTAGCACACGTGCTACAGGGAAGTCCCTAAAGCGCTACAGGAGCGACACGTGTGCGGAGAAAAACGATTCACGTTGTTCTTGAATCGCTGTAGATTGTACTCGATGGGAAACACAGTCCTGGGTAAACCATTCCAAAGGTATGATGTTCTCCATATAAAAGACTGCTTGAAAAGCGTTGTACGAGGAGTAACAAGCTGAACCTCATACGGATGTGAAGCATTAGCGCGACGTGTACTTCTAATATGCACCGCTCTGGGAGGAATTAAACGGGCCACATCTTTCGAACACTTTCCATGAAAGTACTTGTAGAATAGGCTCAAGTTGCCAACCGTTCTTCGATGTTCCAGCGAATCAAGGCCGTCGGTCAATTCCGGGTGTCCAATCAGACGAACAGCTCTTCTCTGGATAGAATCCAACAAATGCAGTGTATGTTTGGGAGCGGAGCTCCAAACATGGGAGCAGTATTCCATAGTTGGTCGAATTTGAGCTTTGTAAAGAATTAACAGTTGTTGTGGAGTGTAAAGCTTTCTGGTTCGAAACAATATTCCCAACTTTTGAGAAGCTCTTCTTGCTATGCCTGCAACATGTTCATGCCAGGACATATTTGCTCCCAAATTAACGCCTAACAGATTGAGTGACGATGTTAGAGGGATGGAGTGCCCCGACATAACTATGTCGGGTTCTGCAACGTTAACTTTTTTAGAAAAAACTGCCGCCTGGGTTTTTGTAGCGTTAAATTCCACTTGGTTACTGTCACCCCAAGACAGAATTTCTTCCAGGTCTTTGTTAAGTTGAATGACTTCCTGCTGTCTGCGGATATTCGTCTGAGTAGTCGATGTCCGAGCGTTCAAAGTGAATGAAGAGATAAGTGTACTGTCATCTGCAAAGCTGTAGATTGGATTCTCGGTCTTTTCCAGCAGATCGTTAATATAAATGAGGAAGAGAGTAGGAGACAGTATGGAACCTTGAGGCACACCGGCGTTGATAGTGAAGGTGTTAGAAAGAAATCCGTCAACTGCCACTCGTAAAGAACGCTCTCTGAGGAAACATGAGAGCCACAAACAGAACTTTTCAGACATACCATAAGAACGTAGCTTAGCCAACAGCCCATCGTGCCAAACACGGTCAAATGCCTTGGATATGTCAAGAGCAACCGCTCGAGATTCTCCAAAGTATGTCGTCATGTTTATTTATTTCACACTTTCTGGCCCTTTTAAGCAGGTAAAATTTTGTAAACTACCTCTCATAAATTCGCAACCTATGAGAAAATCCGTTTTCTAAATGTGACAATGTGCCGTGACATAATTGCCAATTTAAAGACGTCAACATAAAATATATTGTCAGCTCCACGGGAAAAAATAGGTTTTTCAGTTAACAAGATGTCATTTTCTGATACATTATATCTAAAAGCTAGGAAAAGAAACTTATTGATTAACACATTTTCGGTAAAGAGTATGAGATCGTTTAAATATATGTATATGGTTCGATAATTTCGAAAAAGGTACATCTCGAATTTTTACGATTATACATTTTTACTAACTCTGTAACACGAGAAAAAAAATCAAAAATAATTTATATCTTGTATTATGTTGTAAGTGGAACTAATATCTGTATAACGAATATGTTACAATTTCATACTTTATAATATGCAATAAAACGTCGCAATATATGCACCGAAGGACGAACGAAGCGTTAAACTAATCCCAAGATTGGACATGTTTGGTTTTAGCCAATAAAATACTATCTTTGTATATATATTGCTCATGACATAACACAGGTTTATTCCTTCTGTAGCATATAAACATTTGTCGATTTTATCTTTTTTTAGGCTGAAATAATTAATCCACTAATTAATCTTGGAAGAGACAAAATAAGTTGTTATTAATTTTATTTTTGCTATTAATGTATTATACTGCTATGTTTTGCTGGTATATCAGACATTGATATATCATTTGCAGCTTGAAGTGCAGGTTAGATTAAATTTTATATTTTTATTTATATATATATATATATATATATATATATATATATATATATATATATATATATATATATATATATATATATATATATATATACAGTCCCTGGCCAAATTATTAGACGCACTGTATTTTTTTTAGTAATTTTATGTTTCTTAAGAGTTTTTATGCAATAATGGTATATTTAAACTACAATATTATTGATTTTTATTTAAAAGAATTGTTGTAGACTACATATTTGTATTTATTTTTAACATATGGTAACACTGTGTTGACAAAGTGATACATGAACGTAAACAAGTACAAAACTGTATCAGTCGCGATCGGAATCGAGTCAGGTACGGACGTGTTTCTGTGGCTTTATGGACTGTGATTGTTTGTTTAACAGTTTTATACTACTCAGTTATTAGTTTATTTTGTATGCAGTGTTTTAAAAAAGTAATTGGACTATTTTCATTATGGGTAGAAAAGGCGATCTTTCACCACGTAAAAAAGCTGAAGTGAAGGCCCTTGTGATTGCGAAAAAAACATTTACAAACCGAGAAATATCACGAAGATTGGAGGTTTCTGAAGCTAGTGTACAACGCATAAAAAAGAAAATTGAGTCAGGGAAGGAATTAAGCCCGAAAAGAAAGAAAAGATGCGGTAGAAAACCAATTTTCACTCCACGGTCAGAGAGATGTTTGAAGAAAATTTGTGTAGAAAACAGATTTGCTACCACAAAGGTAATAAAATCACAACTCCAGGATGCTAGCGTAAATGCTTCTGAGCGCACTGTTCGAAGAAAATTGAAAGAATTAGATTTTAAGGCCTGTCGCCCCGCCAGGAAGCCCAAGTTAACAGCTGCAATGAAAGCAAAGTGCCTGAAGTGGGCCAAACAATGGCAAGACAAAGATGTGGACTTCTGGATCGGTAAGATACAGCAATTTAATCAATAATTGATACATTATTATCATTTTCAGTTAAATAAAGCAAATAAACATGGAAGTTTATATATTTTTCCTATTTTTGACAGGTCTGCTTCAGTGACGAAAGCACATTCGAAATTTTGCAGAATAAAGCGTCGTCATGGAGAAAAGTTTCATCCTGATTGTGTCGTCCCGACGGTTAAACATCCCACCAAAGTGATGATTTGGTCAGTCATCAGCGGCAAGGGCACTGGACGTCTGTACGTCGTCAAAGGAATAATGAGGCAAGATCAGTACAAAGAAGTATTACAAAATCGGTTGATTCCGCAGCTCAGAGAATGGTTTCCAAATGGGGAACCATTCACTTTCATGCAAGATGGAGCTCCCTGCCACACTGCTCGGTCTGTTAAAGCTTTTTTGGCAGAAAAAAATATCCCTCTGTTGGATTGGCCGGGTAATAGCCCCCATTGAAAATGTGTGGGAGCTGATGAAAAGAGAAGTGGCTAAAGATGTGATTACCAACAAAACCCAGCTCCTAGAAAAGATTATTCATGTGTGGAATCATCATCCTCAAATGCAGGAGACAGTACAATCTTGCATTGATAGCATGCCGCGCAGAATTAAAGCTTTGATAGCGGCTAAAGGTGGCTCAACTAAATATTGACTTTTACTAACATTAATTTCACTTTTCTTTAAAACTTAATAAACTTATGCTTTTCTAAATTAATGCTGTTTTATTTATGTCAAATTGATTGGATAATATAAAAATAAAAAACAAATCAGTTTAAAATAATAAAACGGTACAATATCACTCGGTAATTAATATTTTACATGAAATCTTGCAGTGCGTCTAATAATTTGGCCAGGGACTGTATATATATATATATATATATATATATATATATATATATATATATATATATATATATATATATATATATATATGTGTATGTATGTATACACATATATATATATATATATATATTATATATATATATATATATATATATATATATATATATATATATATATATATATATGTGTATGTATGTATACACAGGGTGCCCCATATGTATGGAATAATGATTCCATAGGGTGTATTAATCAGTATATTAAAAAAATGTTGAAATAAAAGTTATAGGGTGTTATACGGCGCACATACTGACGTTGGCAATAAAATATTTTGAACTGTTGTTCAAAGAAATTACACCATCTTGATTTTTTTTTAAATGGAAAGCATTTATTTTTGAGTCCTACTAAAAATTCTAGATATTTGTCTAACATACCATATGTCTAAATTGAACTGTTTTGGAATGTCATTTGATATTTAAAATAAAAAACAGACAAAAAACTATTAATAAATACTCTAGGTTTATTTTTAAGGTAACAATTGCTCAAAATGTCTACCGTTAACAGCGAGGCAATGACCCAATCTATCATAAATAGCCTGAACAGAGTTTTACAGAGAATCCGAGGTGATGTGTGGTACTTCATATTGAATTCTTTGTTGTAAATCTTCTACAGTTTTAAGTCGACTTCGGTAAACTTTGGTTTTCAAATGACTCCATAAAAAAAATCGAGTGGCGTAAGGTCCGGACTCTTGCAGGCCATTCTACATATTTGAAATTAAGATCAAATTAAATTTTTTTTTAAGCTGGCTTGTATCAAACATTTGCTGTCAGGTAACGACTTAACGCGTCAAAAAATGATTAAGGCCTTGTATCCAGTAGGCAACAATTGACTCTCAACATGTTGCACATGTTGCTCATCATGTTGAACGTCGACGCGGAATTTTTGTTTAGCAACGTTGTCTGTCCACATGATGTTGAGCGTCATGTTAAGCGTCACGTGTTGCGCGTCAATTGTTGCCTAGTGGATACATGGCTTTATTGACGAAAACGTTTATTGCTGCATTTTGTAAAACTGCAATTTGAGCGTAATATCATAATGGTATATTCAACAGAAACTAAAAGAATTACTTTGTTAATGATGGTTGGTTATGGAGACCGTAGGAGAACACAGCAGGAGGTGTGTGATCTTTTTAACGCAGAATATCCGAATCGAGAACCTATTACCCAATCCCTAGTTAGCAAAACATTAAAACGATTTAGGCGATCAGGTCATGTTAAGAATCGTTCTAAATTTGGACCTCCAAAAGTTAAAACAAGCATATGCAGTGATAAAAAGTTAGATGTTTTATTGGAAATTACAGAAAATCCCCATATATGCACTCGTCAGCTTTGCCTAGACCACATCATAAGTAGAGGTACCTTAAGTCGTATACTGAAAGAAGAAATATTGCATCCATAAAAGCCCATTCTATTGCAAGAATTATCTGAGGATGACTACGATAGACGTGTTAAATTTTGCGAGGTCATGATGGAACGAATCAATAATGATCCTAACCTAATTCATAACATTGTTTTTTTCTGACGAGGCCACATTTTGTCGTAACGGAATGGTTAACAGGCATAACTACCGGTACTGGTCTACTGAGAATCGACAATCATTCTCAAAGACCACAAAAGATAAACGTGTGGGCAGGGATTTGTAGACGTCATATCATTGGTCCCTTTTTTATCGATGGAAATCTTACAGGACAGCTGTATTTACAGTTACTCCAAGAGCAAGTTATTTCAACTTGTGCAGGTCTTTTTCCTGATAAAAATAATTTGGATACCCCTAACAGGAATCTGTGGTATCAACAGGACGGAGCACCTCCTCACTATGAAATCAGTGTTCGTAGATATTTGGATGCGATTTTTCCTAATCGATGGATAGGCAGAAGAGGTGCTGTAGAATGGCCTGCAAGGAGTCCCGACCTTACGCCACTCGATTTTTTTTATGGGGTCATTTGAAAACCAAAGTTTACCGAAGTCGACCCGAAACTGTAGAGAATTTACAACAAAGAATTCAATATGAAGTAGCACAGATCACCCTGGATTTTCTGTAAAACTCTGTTCAGGCTGTTTATGACAGATTGGGTCATTGCCTCGTTGTTAACGGTAGATATTTTGACCAATCCTTACCTTAAAAATAAATTATTAATATATTTTTTTTGTCTTTTTTTTATTTTAAATTTCAAATGACAATAATTCCAAAACAGTTCAGACATATGGTATGTTAGACAAATTATATCTAGAATTTTTAGTAGGACTCAAAAATAAAATAAAATACAGGGCTTTATATCAAAAAAAATCAAGATGGCGTAATTTTTTCGAACTAACGGTTCAAAACATTTTATTGCCAACGTCAGTATGTGCACCGTATAACACCCTATAACTCTTATTTAAACATTTTTTTTAAACACTGATTAATACATGCTATGGAATCATTATTCCATACATATGGGGCACCCTGTTTTCTATTAATTATAATATTTCTGTTTGAGATATATAAAAATATGAAAAGTTGGGGATTTATTAGACAATTTGTAAGTTAAATCGTTACCTAAAATTACATTTATTAACACTGCCTACAATTGTGTTTTGGCAGCAAATATTTTTGTCAGTCAGTCCATACGTTTATTATTTATCATATTTTGTAGGAAAACAGAGCAATGTCTATTTTTAATTAACTAAGTCTTTTAACCAACTAAAATTACTGATTATCGTGGGAAACTAAACTGGAGTAAAATTCCAAATAATTTTCTTTAAACTATACGATGCTATATATATATATATATATATATATATATATATATATATATATATATATATATATATATATATATATATAGGGTGGGCCATCTATCGGTTTAAATTTGAACCACCGGTTATTTCGAATCTGGCAATACTTATGTCATTCTATTCTGTCACAAAAAATTCAGTATATTATCTCCACTGAACGAAATGAATCGATTTACGCTTGAGCAACGTTGGGATTTATTGGAAATTTATTTCCAAAACAAAGGCAATTGGTCGGAAATTGCACGAAAATGTCGTACAAAATTTGGTCGCAGAGAAGGACCAACAGTGCCCGGTATACGCAAATTTATTGCTAAAGTTCGTGAAACTGGTTTCATTGTTGATGCGCCAAGACGTGAGCGTGCTCGTACAGTGCGTACACCCGAAAATATCGAAGCTGTGGCTGAGAGTGTGCGTGAGAATCCATCAACATCAACTCGTCATCGTTCTCAAGAATTGAACATTTCACGCACCAGTTTACGTCGAATTTTGCGAAAAGATCTCGGTATGACGCCTTACAAAGTCCAATTGGTTCAAGAGTTGAAGCCGCATGACCATCCGCTTCGTTTTCGAATCGATTTATTGCGTCAAACGTTTGATGGCCGTTTAATTAGCCGAAATGGTGATGTCAATTGGCCGCCAAGAAGCTGCGATTTGACACCGTTGGACTATTTTCTGTGGGGCGCCGTTAAAGACAAGTGTTATGCCGACAAACCAGAGACAATTGAGCATTTGAAGGCCAACATTCGTGATGCCATTGCCGAGATACGACCCCATACACTCGAAAAAGTGCTCGAAAATTGGTCCGATCGAATGGGGTACTGTGAGGCCAGCCGCGGCAGCCATATAAATGAAATAATATTCCATCTCTTACCGGAACAATTGTACTTCACAACAAAAAAATAAATTTGGCAAAATTTCAAACCGTTTTTGTTTTGTTGCATTTTTAAATTTAAACTTTTAAATGGTCCACCCTTTTTATATATATATATATATATATATATATATATATATATATATATATATATCTTCTGACTTATGTAACACATTGGTTTGGAACAACGCAATTGAACACTTTGGAGAATCTCGAGCGATTGCTCTTGACATATCCAAGGCATTCGACCATGTTTGGCACGATGGGCTGTTGGCTAACCTACGTTCTTATGGTATGTCTCAAAAGTTCTATTTGTGGCTCTCATGTTTCCTCAGAGAGGCGGCCGATGGATTTCTTTCTAACACCTTCATTATCAACGCCGGTGTACCCTAAGGCTCCATCTGTCTCCTACTCTCTTTTCCATTTATATTAATGATTTGCTGGAAAAGACCGAGAATCCAATCTACAGCTTTGTAGATGACAATACGCTTATCTCTTCATTCACTTTGAACGCTCGGACATCGGCTACTCAGACGAATATCCGCAGACAGCAGGAAGTCTTTCAACTTAACAAAGACCTGGAAGAAATTCTATTTTGGGGTGTCAGTAACCAAGTGGAATTTAACGCTACAAAAACTCAGGCGGCAGTTTTTAACGTTGCTGAACTCGACATAGTTATGTCGGGCCACTCCATTCCTCTAACATCGTCACTCAATTTGTTGGGTGTTAATTTGGGAGCAAATATATCCTGGCATGAACATGTTGCAGGCATAGCAAGGAGAGCTTCTCAGAAGTTGGGAATATCTTTTCAAACCAGAAAGCTTTACACTCCACAACAACTGTTAATTCCTTACAAAGCTCAAATTCGACCAACTCTAGAACACTGCTTCCATGTTTGGGGCTTCGCCCCCAACCATACACTGCATTTGTTGGATTCTATTCAGAGAAGAGCTGTTCGTCTGATTGGAAGCCCGGAACTGACCGGCGGCCTTGATTCGCTGGAGCATCGAAGAACGGTTGGCGACTTGAGCCTATTCTACAAGTATTTTCATGGAAAGTGTTCGGAGGATGTGGCCCGCTTAATTCCTCTCAGAGCGGTGCATGTTAGAAGTACACGTCTCGCTAATACTTCACATCCGTATGAGGTTCAGCTTGTTACTCCTTGTACAACGCTTTTCAGCCAGTCTTTTATATGGAGAACATCATCCCTTTGGAATAATTTGCCCAGAACTGTGTTTCTCACCGAGTACAATTTACATCAATTCAAGAACAACGTGCTTTCATCGCACACGTGTCGCTCCTGTGGCGCTTTAGGGACTTCCCTGCAGCACGTGTGCTAGACCCATAAAAAAAAGAATTAAAAAAAAGCACAAAACGACATTAAAGTTCTTTAAACATTTTCATAATTAATATATTTTTGCAAACTTTAAGCGCCTCCACTTACACTATTTAAGGAACTTAAATTGTCATTCGCACAATGGTAATAAAACGGGCCTTTTAAAAAAAAAATAGTTTAGTTTAAAACTTACCCCATTGTAATATACATATAGACATATGACACATTACTTGTAGTATGATAATTGTGCACTAAAAATAAATTGGTATTTGAGTTACGATTTCATTTTTCTTCTTTTGTAGGAATTACTATATAAACGTTATTATATACCTACGAGTATTCTAAACTACTTCGAATATAACATTAGCTGTATTTAAACCCTACGTAAAATTGTATTTACTTTATTACATATGTACTCTTCGAATATAATAGAACATTATTTTAACACGGCATAAAATTGTATTTATTTTTCATATGCGCTCGACCTCGTGCATAGTTTTAAACTTATGCTAGTGCGCTTTCCCTAAAATAAAATAAATCAAAGATTTAAATAAGACTAATTTTAAAAAATTATTTGTTACGCCTTTCCATGTTAGCGTTTGTAACCAATGTTCCTACGTACGATATGTCAAATAAAATTGTATTTATGAAAATTGTGATCTTTTACTTTTCCATCATTAAAGTATTATACACTAGAGTGGTTCCAAAAGGAAAAAAACTTTTTGTTAAATGAAGTGCTGCCAAAGAGAATTGGTTCATAGCAACAAAATCACCAGCGGCTGTTGTAAGTAGCTCACGTATTCCTACAAAATGGAAAATTTAACCAATATGGCTAACTGAAATTCCACAAGAACTCTAAACATGAAGTTGATCTGCGTAACAATTCATTTTTACAATAAACAAGAGACGAACATTCTACAAATAGAATCAGATACTACGGAATATTCGAAAATCAACTTCCTAACGAAGTGCACATACAAGATATGAGGATGGATTGAATAGTTCGCGGCCGCACCAAAAAATAATTATAATATTTTTATTATAGTACCCTCAATAAGTTCATACTTTCTTTGGTTGTCCCAGTGTAAAATTTTATTGCTGTAGAATTTGTGGTTTTTAGGTTAGAACGCGTTTAGTGAGACCAAGTGCAACGTTTTCGGAAAAATAGAAAAAAATTGAACAACGTACGGTCATCAAGTACCTGTTTAAAAAAAGATTAACACCAAAGGAGATCCATGTTGATATGAAAACAACACTAGGGGAATCTGCTCTGTCATATATCACTGTGAAAAAATGGATTGCAGAATTTAAACGTGGACGAGACAACATCGAAGATGACTCTCGCTCCCGCCGGCCCACGACGTCTACGACTGAAGAAAACATCGGCAAAGTGTGTGATCTCATATTAAAAGACCGTAGATTAACTATCAGGGAGATTGCAGACACTATAGGCATCTCGTATGATCGAACACAAAACATCATTGCCAACGAACTCGGATTTTCTAAGGTTTCCGCTAGGTAGGTCCCCAGATTGCTTTCAGTTGAACAAAAACGAATTCGACTCACGATTTCTCGCGACTGTTTGGAGATGTTTAAAGCTGATCCATCCGCAAGATTTTCTTAACAGGTTTGTGACAATCGACGAAACCTGGGTTCACCACTACACTCCAGAGTCAAAACAACAATCCAACCAGTGGAAAAAAATCTGGTGAACCGACCCCAAAGAAAGTAAAGGCAATTTTGTCGGTTGGAAAAGTGATGGCGTCAGTTTTTTGGGATGCTAAAGGTATTATTATGATGGACGACCTTCCGAAAGGCGAAACGATAAACTCGACTTACTATTGCACCCTTTTGCGTCGTTTACGTCAAGAAATTAAAGAGAAACGTCCAGAATTACTGAGAAAGAAAGTTTTGTTCCATCAGGACAACGCTCGCGTTCACAAGTCTGTTGAGTCTATGGCTCAAATTCGTGAATATGGTTTCGAATTGCTGCCTCACCCGGCTTATTCTCCTGATTTGGCACCTTCGGACTTTCATGTTTCCAAACCTAAAAAAACACCTCGGTGGCCAGAAATTTTTATCAAATGAAGAAGTCGAAGCTGCAGTTAACCAGTATTTTGAAGACCTTGAGGAATCTTTTTTTGAAACAGGTGTGGAAGGTTTGGAAAGCAGGTGGAAGAAGTGCATAGAGCTAGGTGGAGATTACGTCGAAAAATAAAAATATTTTTGTACGTATTTTTTTTTTTTCTTGACTAGGCCGCGAACTTTTCAGTCCATCCTCGTATATTTATATATTATTTTAAACTATATTAACTAAATTCTAACAGCTAAATTAGCTTAAGAAATAAAATAACCGGTCAAGTGCAAGTTGAACTTGCGCAATTAGTGTTCCGTACGTTGATTGCTTTTAAAATAAAAAATTTGTTACAGATGTATAAAATGATCAGTGACTTCACAAAACACACCCCAAATGAGTTTTCAACAAAGTTTGTTTCCAATCTTTACTGAAATCTGATGATCTTGAAATTTTTTTTTTTTTTTTTTAAATACCAGAAAAATTATTAAAGGTGATAACTCGTGATAATTTTCGTTCAATCTACACCCCGTGCAGAATATTCCGAACTTTTTTCAAAATTTTTTGATAAGTACTTTTCGAGATAAGGCGCGGGACAGCGATTTTTCGCGATTTTTTGAAAATAATACAAAGAAAAGTACGCGCAAGTATTACATTATATATACATTTTTTACTCGTGTTTTCACAAGCTTCCATTTGACACCACACTCGATGACCTAGTAAAAATTTTTTTTTTTCACTTCCGATTTCACCCCCCAAAACTAACTCTCAAAACTACATGGCCCTGATGAGGCCATCAATTCCTATATTATTACCAAATTTCAACTTTCTATGTCAAATAGTTTCGGAGACAATCGGGTGTGACAGACAGACAGACACCGAAGTGATCTTATAAGTGTTCCTTACGGAACACTAAAAATCACTGAAACGCGAATGTCCAAGTTACCAGAAATTTGCCCTTTAACTTTTCCATGACCTTACATATTTTCTTTGGATAAGTTTTAACATCGAATACCCAAATTTTATCACAAAGTATATAGTAAAAGAAAATATTGATCTTGTATCATCATGTTGTCATTAATTAAAAATAGTCGGCTGAGTGAAGCAAGGTGTACAGGTAGAGCTAATGGAAAATTGCTTTTTGTCGATTTAGTTTTGAATCATTCGTTTAAAAATTCAGGAAAACTTTTTGGCAAACATCCGAAATGTCATGAATTAATAATGAATCGTAATGTATCAGGAAGTTACAGTAAGTAATTCTTGGGGATGGAAGTCTTTCGGCTACCTTAAATTCTTTTACCGGTTCCGGTGAAACGGCAAAATTACAAATTTGTGAAGTTACTTTTTTTAATTTTTTTTATCTTAGAATTTCTCTTACACGGAAAAGACCTTTTTTTGTTTCAAGGAAAAGTTATGTATTTTGATTTTTATTTCGTTTAAATACTGCTTTTAGTTATTTTATTGTAAGTATAGAGTTAGTTTAAAAAGTCAAACGTGAAATCTGGGAGAATCGTTTGCGTTTCACTCTATTGAACACTTGTGAGATGAATTAGACAGAATAGATGTTTTAATTTAGCAACAAAAGGCTGTACTAAGAGCATTACCTCGTTTGTAGAATAACAATTATTAGCGTATTTTAAAATGTGCCAGTTATCTCGTAATAAGATAACATACACCTACTTATTCAGAAAATCAGTTAATTTTTACTTCTGGAAAAAATAAGAAACAATTTTAAATCATTAAAATGTATTCAAATCGGAACATTGACAAGGATTAAAGTTAATAAAATATCTTGTTAGACTTGCAAAAATAAACCAAAATAAATCTCCTTTTTAGGTTGTATTTTAACTTGGCATAAAGAAGAAACTAATTTAAAAGGAAAATTTAATTAAACTTTATGTCTATACACGAAGAAAGTATTTCGATTATAAAGGGTTTTGAGTGGAGGTGGCGTTATATCGCATGATACTTTCGATGGCAGATAAGCAGCAGGGTGGAACCAATATCTAAGTCAAAAGCTCATTACAATGTAAACATTCTTTTGTAAAGCTTTATTAAATCACTTTCAATTGTGCCTCGAATCTGCTTTTAGCTGCGAAAGGGACAAATTAACATTTCCAACTTTATTAAACTCAGCTGCATTACAATTCAGCTTGATACAACTGTTTATTAAAAAGGAAATATTTACTTTTGATTATTTTAATAATGTTGCCGGTGATAAGACAAAAATCATTATATAAGACATGTTAAGTAGTAGATTTTTTACTACTGGAAACTATTGTTTATGAAACTACTTCAGTTGCTATACTCAGCGCCACGAAAAACAAATTGGAAAAGATAATCGGGGGAGGGGGAGAGCTTTCCAAAAAAATCCCTTTCTTCAAGAAACACTCTTTCATAATTAATTTTTGCCTACTTCGAAAAATAATGACCAGAATAAGGGAAATTTTCTTAAAAAACAAGTCTCTCTTTTAACATAACTTTACCGCCTTCAAAAGTTGATGACCGATAATGAGATTTCCTAAATAAAAAAGCTTCTCTTCTAATAAAACCTTACCACATTCAAAAATAGATGGCGAGAAGAGGTTTCTAAAAAGAATGCTCTCTTATAATACAATTTTAGCATCCTCAAAAATTGTTCACCGGGGGGACTTTTTGACTTTTCAAGAAAAATATCCCTCTCTTACCATGAGGCTTTCCGATATTAAAAACAAACCCAAGCCCCCTTGAAACCCTGTTTTGAGGAGAATTGTCTATTTCTGGTTTACCTATTTCGTTAACATATATTTATAAAAAAAAGATTCTAAAACTGTAAGTTTTGAAAACGAAAGAAAAAATTTCAAAATTTAATTCGAACTCTATAACCCTGTTCTATACCGCGACGCACATAGAGGTATTTGAACGATCTACGCGGCCAAAAGTCAAAAAATCAAAACACAAAATATTGCCAGGTAACCGACTACCAAAGATAGAGGACCCTTCCGAGAACAAAAGACAACCGCTTCCAATCCCACCCGTGCAGTCTTACCTGTTTTATGTCAGTCGGAATTCGTGTACGTTATCAGTTCTCGGCGCTCTTAAAAATCATAATTGTGAAAGTGGAATTTTATGTCTATAAGTTCTAAAGTAGTGGAAAAAGTGATGGATTCTCAAAGTACAGGTATGTAACTATGTTATTTCATAAAACTTTTATCATTTACTTACTTGTGAGTCAACGTAAGGGACGGTAAAGAAAGGTCTTTTCCACGAGTATTATTTTATAAAAAAAAAAAGTGTTTTACTGTGGTTTTCATACTTCCCTGTTAGATCCGGCTATAATTTTGATAATATTCTAAAGTTGGTAGTTTCAGTAAATAATAAATCAAAACATTGGCCCCGGATAAGATACATTTTGGGACTTTGAAAATTATGGTCAAAATTGTGAGAAAAAATAGATTTTGATTTTATCAATTTTAACGATTCTTTGTTGTAGGTTTACTTGGTACATCGGGAATGAAGGTTGTGACCCGGAAATACTTGTTTGACCGCATGATGAAGGAAAATTTACCTTATTTGGAAGACAAGCTAAATTGCTTGAAAGAACAACTTTTGTCAACCGAAGGATATACACAAGAGCAAATACAAACCTTAAAAAGGAATTTTTTTCATTTTAAATCCGAAGTTAAACGTAGATGGATCAAAGCCAATAATCCCAGTACAAACAAAAGTTTGACAGTGATGCGGATTCGGATAGCAATATATTTCAAAGTTGCTTCGTGCCTCTAAAATTAGTGTGTGGAAAAAATAATGAAAAAACCGTCTCGTGTCTTCTCCGCGTTTTTGTCGGCCAATAGGATTTCGTTTTATCAAAGAGAGTACTGATGTCACAGAACAAGAAATTAACTACGTGAATGAATCAGTTGATTCTCTCATTCCTACTGAGGTTGATTTGGATGAGAAAAAGTTTATAGTCAAACACAAATTTATCATGACAATGGTGGATGGAAAAGTGTGTAATGCCGCCACTGGAACCACAGCAACAAGCCGGTGCTATATTTGTGGTGCAACCTCAAAGGATTTTAACCGATTGGATATAACAAAAGAAGTTAATCCCGAGGCAGTACAATTCGGTCTCTCAGTATTGCCAGGATAAGATTATTTGAGAGTGTCCTACATCTGGCTTATAAACTGCCAGTAAAAAAAATATAGAGAAAGAAAAACAGAGGCTGAAAAGGAACTCGAGAAAGAGAGGAAACTTGAAATCCAGACCCCGTTTCCCAATGAAACCGGGTTATTGGTCGATATGCTAAAGGCAAATTTTGGAAACACCAATGATGGGAACACCAGTCGAAGATTTTTTAAAGACCCGAAATTGGCAGCAGAAATAACGGACCTTAGCTGTGACCAGTTGTATAGGTTAAAAGTCATTTTGGAGACAATCTCAAGCGGACATAAAGTCGACCCGGAAAGTATGACAAGTATGCATCAGAAACTGCTCGTTTATATGTGGACCTCTACCCGTGGCATCCCATGACACCCACGATGCACAAGATACTTGTTCATGGCGCAGAGATAATAAAAAATGCTTTGTTACCAATTGGGCAGCTGTCTGAATTAGCCGCAGAGGCAAGGAACAAGCACTTTCGATCTTACCGACAAGATTTTGCCCAAAAGGTTTCACGAGAAAGCTGCAACAGGGACATTTTTAATCGTTTACTTTTAAGTTCCGATCCTTTGTTGAGCAGTATGAGGCGAATAAAGAGGATAAAGTCACATTCATTCCTACCAGAGACTCTAGAAATGCTCCTGCCTGCAGAGCCGAACCCACTGTGTTCTTCTGGAAGTGAAGATGAAAATACATTTGTGGACGACAAAATATGATTGTTTATAGTGTATTTTTAACCCTCGACGCAAAAGAGGGGTCTTATAAGTTTAAATTTTACATTTATTTTGTAAATAAATGTTTTCATTTAAAATATTTTTTTTTTGTAAAATTAAGTTTCTTTTTTTATTTTTATTACAAATTAAGTAATTTTATGCAAAGTTACTGATTAATTTAACTTGGTAATATAATTTAGCATACAATAGAACCGAAAAATAATTTTGGCCGCATAGATCGTTCAAATACCCTAAGTGCGACGCCGACGTTGTATTTTTTCAGCACATTTGTTTCCTCGTACAGAGAAAGACCATTCAGCACAGGCTTCGTATGTATATAAAATAAAATGTATGTAAAATAATATTTACTTTAGTCTGCTCTGGTATTAGATTTAGGAAAAACGATTCATTGTTATGTTACCGTTTCGGTATTCAAATTAATGTAAGAATGATCCGGTTGTAGGGACGCATCAAAATATCGCTGACAAATATTATTCCAACGTTCCCTCACCGAGAAAACCCATGAATATGTGTCGGTGGTGTAAGGGCTTTTATGCCCAGAGGCGGCGAAAGTTTAATTTTCTTGGTGAGAAATAAATTTATGCGAAAATTTAATATCGCATAAGATATGACCGGGAGCTTTATGGAAACCCGTTCTTTTAAAAACTGCTCTGGAATATTATATACAAATATTATAACATACTTTAAATGATATGTTGTTTCCTTTAATATGACAAAATAAAATAACTAGGAAGCGCATACTCAACTCTGAAGCCTGCAAGCATCAGATTGAATGAATGGTCGCTCGAGATGGCACTGTATAACGGGCTCTGCTGTTTTGATGGTCGTTGCGAGTCGTGTCTCGCACACTGTCATAAACTTAGCAATTGAGCTTGTGTTCGTAGTTAGGTGAATAGGTCGGTATAAGTTAAATATGTTTATTGCGAAAACCTAGTCAATGTTTTAAACTGTTGTTATAAATTTAAACAATAATCAATATTAATAGCCAAAATATATTCCCAAGTCGTTACGGAGGTAAGCGTTGTTTTTTCAAGCAGGTAAACTCCTACCGGCTTTTGCAGGTGTTTTTAAAGACTGATAAAATCAGTCTCTAAAAACACACTTGAGTGTTACTTCAAGAAGCCACTAGGAATACGGGTCTTAGTGCGACACATCCAAGAACAAGATAATGCTAATGTGAAATTAATCGGTAAATAGTTGAAAACAGCTAGAATTTCTTATATACTAGGCGTCCTACCAAAATTAGGTTCATTTTCTGTATGATATAGAAAAAGTTATTCCCTATTGAGGTGGAGAGATGAATTATAAAAAAGATACTGTGCCTAAGCTACCCCATACATAAATATGTCTAATTCATAATATTTAATTCTGTTGTCTAAATTTGAATGTTCTATCGTACTCGTATATCTAATCATCGCATTTGAAACACCTCCGTGCAATACATATTTTTGTTTGCTAATTAATAACTGCCCATGTAGCCCAAACCTATATATTCTTGCAAGAGCCCACTTTTTTTCAATAATGGAAACATATTTGTTTCGTGCTCTTTAGTATGTTACCGTGGCACTAACGTTTACTCTGTCTACGCTAGTGCTAGAATCACTGTCTTAGAATGTATTTTCTTTCTTATAAAACATCGAGTAATATTCATTCAATTTTATTTAAGACGATATTAAAGTATTCTTTCTAAAAATTGCGTTTGGTTTAATGTCACATAGACTGTTCTAAAACTTTATAAAACTATAATGATTTCGTCTGATTTGTGATAAGAATTTTGTGGACCTTTCTAAAAATGTATTTTAACCGATTTCTACACAGTTCCAGAAATTTACAAAAGTATCTTAATTTCTAATTTCGGAATAAAATGTTTTAGAACTTAATAATAAGTTTCTATTTAATCCAAAACATTGATAAAAAAAAAAATGTTACAAAAGTGTCAATTAGTCTTCAACAAATCATTCAAATGTATTTGTCGAAATATTCCCCCAGGATTATGGGAAGTCTTTATGTTGAGTTCGCTACCCCTTCATAATAATAAATATAATTAAGTAAAAAGATTTATGACCATTTTTTAGACTGCTTCAATTCGGCCGGATATTCGTATAAACTTACACACTTCCTTTATAATCGGCTATTGCATGAGAGATGAAAATAAAATCAGGGAATTGATACCAGTCTAGCAAAAGAAATACTTGGAGATTTTGTTATGTGTTCAATTTTTTGTGTATGTGTTTTTATAAGATGTACAAAATTTATTGTTTTGTTTACATTATTACACTTTATTTGAATATATATATATATATATATATATATATATATATATATATATATATATATATATATATATATATATATGTATGTATGTATGTATGTATGTATGTATGTATGTATGTATGTATGTATATATATATATATATATATATATATATGTATGTATGTATGTATGTATGTATGTATGTATGTATGTATGTATGTATGTATATATATATATATATATATATATATATATATATATATATATATATATATATATATATATGTATGTATGTATGTATGTATGTATATATATATATATATATATATATATATATATATATATATATATATATATATATATATATATATATATATATATATATATATATATGTATGTATATACATACATACAGTGAAGTCTGCTTATAACGAACCCGTTTATAGCGAATTGCCGGTTAAAACGAACTGTTTTATAATGTACGAAAAAACTTCCATAAGACCAATGCAAATTTTTATCGGTTATAACGAACTTCCGGGTAAAGCGAATCAAATTTCGATGTGTTGTGTCCGTTTATAACGAACTTGTCACTCCCTGTGCTCGATGTCGCGCGACTTGATCTAGGGAATTCAGCGAAACTGGCTGGGAACCCCTATTCTACTTGTTTCCGCCGCGTCGCTAGTTCGAGCAGTATTATTTTCAATTCACTTGTGTTATGCGGTTCTAATGCATATTTGATCAAAGTAGCAAAGTGAAAGTTTTTATTTTAAAATTAGTACACAAAAACGCGTTTACTTTAAAAGACAAACACGATATTATAAGGAAAATAGAAAATGGAGTTAAACAAAGTGATGTTTGCAAACAGTTGAATTTAACTAAATCTACGGTTTCTACCATATGGAAGAAGAGGCAAGAAATCTTATCAATCTATGATAAAAGAAACTTTAGTTGTAAAAAAGTAAGAAAATCTACACATGACCAAGTCGACAATGGATTCCTTAAATGGATTAGTCAAAAACGACATGAACATGTCCCTATTACCCGCTATACAAGAGAAAGCTAGTGAATTGGGAAGGAAAATAGAGAACACCAAGTTTAACTGTTCTAGAAGTTGGATTGAACGATTTAAAAAACGACATAATATTAGTGGGGGTAAGATAGTAGAAGAAACTGCTGGATATGACTGTTGTTAATCAGTAGTTGGCCAATGTATGGCCGGAAATTCGAGAAAGTTATGAATATGTGGACGTTTTTAATGCAGATGAAACGGGTTAATTTAACAAGATGACGCCTGATAAGACATTAAAGTTTGTCTGAAAGACTTGTGTTGCTGGAAAAGTATCAAAAGTAAGGATTACTGTGTTGGTAACTGCAAATATGTCTGGAACAGATAAAAGAAAATTGTTGGTGATAGGAAAGTCCGCCAATCCCTGGTGTTTTAAAAACAAACATTTACCAAATCAAACAGTAAAGCCTGAATGACATCAGAAATTTTTAAAAACGAACGAATCTTTTATGTTTTTTGCAGAGAATAGTAGACAATTTGAAACCCACCCCTTTTCAGACCCAGCATGCAAAATGTTATTCGTTTACCTTTATTTGAAGGTGCTCTAGTCTGACATTTTGAACCGCTGTCAACCCACACTTTTTGCACAGTGTCATGGGTATCGAACCATGTTTCGTCAAGATAAATTATTGGCCAATTCTCTGATCGATACTTTTTAATTTCTTGTAAATAAGTATGTTTCAAGATACGTAATCTTTGTGACTCCATCACTACTTACTTGCCTTTTGTTGAGTTTTCGGAACGTAAATCCCATTCTTGAGAAAATTCTGTGAAGGGTTGATCGGCCACAATGTATATTGGTCTTGTCCTGCACCGGTCTTAATTTTATCTTCGGATTTACCATACAGATACCACAAATCCAAGAAAATTCCCAATTACGAGGTGGAACGTTGATGCATCTATATTAGCAGAGTCCTGGTAGTTATTCTTCCATGTATTTCATTGTTTTTACATTTTTTTTTCGTTATTTTCAGGTTTATTGGGAACGAGGTTCAAGGAGGAGCGACCCACAAGTAAATTGAAATTATTGAAGAATGTGTTTAACCTTTTAGTCTGGAGAAAGTACATCCACTCAATGTTAGTTAACCCCCTACCTCCTTGCTTACGAGGTAAGTATATTCTGATGATGACTAACTTTGAAATTCTCTTCAAATATATCAAAAGTATAAACTATCATGGGCATAGCGCATTAATTTTTTATTTCATTCTTAGCATATCGAAACTCATAGAAAACAATCAGCATCTTCTAAAATATCTTTAAGGATTCAATATTAGTAACGAAAATATGGCATTCGTAAGAAAGATCAACAGGAGATCTTCTAAGTTATATAACACGTTTGGAACAACCTAATTGAACACTTTGAGGAATCTCGACTGGCTGCACTTGATATATCCAAGGCATTCGATCGTGTTTGGCATGAAGGATTATCGGCTAAGCTACGCTCTTATGTATTTCTGAAAAATTCTGTTTATGGCTCTCGTTTTTCTTCAGAGAACGTTCTATAAGAGTGGCCGTCGATGGATTTTTTTAATACCTTCACCATCAACGCTGGTGTGCTTCAAAGCTCCCTACTGTCTCCTGCTCTCTACATTAACGATCTGCTGGAACGGAAAATAAACAGAATATCAAGAAGACCGAATAATAGGTACACCTTGGTTCTGCGAGAAAGTGAAATTAAAACTCCAAGAAAAAACAAAAGCCTATCTTAAATATAGATTAAGAAAAACCAGAGAAACATATGAAGAATATAAGAAAGTTCGCGAGGAAACAAACGCACTGGTACTGGCAAGAAAAAAGAAACTGGAATACTGGGAAAGATTCTTTAAGCATAAGGGAGAAAAAAACCGATCCGAATAATTATCGAGGAATTAACCTCTTGTGCACAACTTTAAAACTGACAACAAAAATTATTACCAATAAAATAACTCCACTTATACAGCTTTCCGAAGAACAACAAGGATTCAGGAGCGGAAGATCCAGTAATGACGCAGTATTTATAATCAGACAAATTACTGAAAAATCAATTTTGAGTATAAGAGACCAGCGTTCTTATGCTTTATAGATTTTGTAAAAGCATTTGATAGAACACAGCTACAAGACGTAGTGCACACATTTTATGACAAGAATATTCCACTGGATATAATAAAACTAACAATTACAAAAAAAATAAAATAGAAGCGAGAATAAATTCGGAGTTAACTGAACCCATAGAGGTAACAACTGGTATTAGACAAAGAGATTCACTGAGTCCCTTACTGTTTAACATTATATTAGATGAAATAATTAAACAGGTAAAAACAAAAAAAGTGCTATAAAATGGGCAATAAAGAGATTCAAATATTGTACTACGCTGACGATACTGTCCTAGTCGCTGAGAATGAAGATGACTTGCAGAGATCTGTTTAATACAAAAACAAAGAAATTTAATATGAAAATATCGGCTGAAAAAACCAAATCAGTAGTTATCTCCAAAGAACCAATTAGGTACAAGCTGGAAATCGATAATCAGATTATAGAGCGGGTGATGACAAATATTTAGGAATTAAATTATCATATAACAACAACATAGAAGAAGAAATAAAAGAACAGATAGTAAAAGCCAAGCAGGATGCTTGAATGACACTATGTGGAAAAATAAATACTTGAGAACAGAAATAAAATTTCGTATATATAAATCTGTAGTTCGACTAGTTATAACCTATACATCAGAAACAAGACCAGAAACACGCAAGACTCAGAGATACTTACAAACAAGTGAAATACAAACATTAAGAAGAATTGCAGGAAGAACACTTTGGGATAGGGACAACATAAGGCACATATGTGAAGTAGAGGACATTAAAACGTGGATAAAAAACAGAAAACAAGAATGGAACCAACATGTAAATAGAATGTCTGAACGACGATTAGTGAAAATAACTCGAGATAAATCACTGGTGGGCCGAGGGAGTATAGGACGCCCACGAAAAGGATGGAAGGACGACTTGTAGTGACGATACATACACAGAAAAACAGGCAGGAATGCCTAATATAAAGAAGAAGAAGAACTAGAAAGCTCTATAATCCACAACTGTTAATTCTGTACAAAGCTGAAATTCGACCAACGATGGAATACTGCTCCCATGTTTGGGGTTCTGCTCTCAAACATACACTGCATTGGTTGGATTCTATTCAGAAGTTAGACTAATTAGAGACTCAAAACTGACCAGCAACCGTGATTCCTCGGGGCATCGAAGAATGGTGGGCGAATTGAGTCTATTCTACAAGTATTTTCAAGGAAAGTGTTTGATGGATGTAGCCTACTTAATTCCTCCCAAAGCGGTACATGCTAGAAATACACGTCGCACTAACACTTCACATCCATATGAAGTTCAGCTTAAACCTCATCCCTTTGAAATGATTTTTCCGTGACGGTGTTTACCACCGAGTACAATTTACAGTGATTCAAGACCAATGTGAATCGCTCTTTTCGCACACACGCGCCTCTCCTGTAGCGCGTTAGGGATTTCCTTGCAGCACGTGTGCTATGTCAACCAAAAAAATATAAACATATGTACTTATTACTGTATAGAGAGAAAATGAAATAAATACCTATTTGAGCCCGAAAACGACAGAGGTATATCTACTCTAAGTATCTGTAGACACTTTCACATGAATAAACAACAGAAAATTGTCAAACTTATTTCTGTAACAGATTTGTAAGCAAAGTAATTATGCAGTAACTCACGATTTACTGATAACATGTAATACTTGGTCTGAGAGAGCTGTTCGCCTGATTGGAGACTCCTTGGCGACTTGAGTCTATGCTACAAGTATTTTCATGGAAAGTGTTCGATATATGTAGCCCGCTTAATTCCTCTCAAAGCGATGAATGCTGGGGATACACATCGAACTAATACTTCACATCCATATGAAGTTCAGGCCGTTTTTTATATATAGAAGCTCAACTCTTTGGAATGATTTGGCTATGACTGTGTTTCACACAGCGCACCCGCATCGTTCCTGTAGAGCTTTAGGGATTTCCCTGCAGCAAAATTTGATGACATTTCGACGATTAGTTTACCAGTTACAGTAGTTTTAGTGACGCTACTTTTGATATTTTCAAAACAATGGAAAAAAAATAGAATTTCGTGTGTTGATTAAACACTGTTTTTTGATGGGAAAGAATACCATTCAAGCAAAGCAATGGCTTGATAAGTGTTACGGGGACTCTATCCTTGGAAAATCACTCATCATTTACTGGTATGCTGAATTTAAACGCGGTCGTACAGACACAAATCATGCTGAACGCTCTGGACACCCAAATGAGGTGGTTACACCAGAAAACATTAAAAAATCCACAAAATTGTTTTGGATGACCGTAAAGTGAAATTGCGTGAGATAGCTGACACCTTAAAGATATCACAAGAACGTGTTGGTCATATTTTGCATAAACATTTGAGCATGAGAAAGTTCTGTTCGAAATGGGTACCGCATTTGCTCACGGTGGATCAAAAACAACAACGTGTTGATCATTCTGAGCGCTGTTTTGACCTGTTTAAGCGCTATAAAAAGGATTTTTTCATGCGATATGTGACAATGAATGAAACATGGATTTACCACTACACACCGGAATCAAATCTGTAGTCAGCTGAGTGGACAGCAGCCAGTGAAAGCCGCCCGAAGCGACACAATAGTCGGCTGGGAAGATTTTGGTCTCTGTATTTTGGGATGCGCATGGAATAATTATCATCGACTATACTGAAAAGGGGAAAAACCATCAATAGCGAATATCATATAAACTTATTGTTGCGTTTAAAGGCAGAAATCGCAAAGAAACGGCCCCAATTGAACAAGAAAAAAGTGCTCTTTCATCAAGACAATGCACCGTGTCACAAGTCAATGGTTACGATAGTAAAATTGCATGAATTGCTTCCTCATCTACGGTATTCTCCAGATTTGGTCCCCAGCGACTATTATCTTTTCGCAGACCTCAAAAAAATGCTCGCGGGAAAAAGATGAAGAAGTTATCGCCTAAACTGAGGCCTGTTTTGAAGGCAAAGACAAATCCTTCTACAGGAAAGGTATAGAAATGTTAGAAAAGCGTCAGACTGATCGTATCGCTCTTGAAGGAGACTATGTTGATGAATAAAGTCGAATTTTGCAAAAAAAAATGTGTTTTAAGTAGAACTTTTCAGCCTACGTGCTATGTCTGCAGGACCACTATTATTTTTCTGCTACTGCTTTATTCTTTATCTCGTTGCTATTAAACAATTCTTAAAATATTCATCTTTTATCATCATCTATTAACGTAATATTGTGATCTCTCGTTTTGTTTTATAACATGTATTTCATTGTGCTTATCCGGACCAAATTTCATTTTTTTTATGGGTCTAGCACACATGCTGCAGAGAAATCCCTAAAGCGCTGCAGGAGCCACACGTGTGCGGAGAAAGCGATTCAGGTTGGTCTTGCATCGCTGTAAATTGTACTCGGTGGGAAACACAGTCCTGGGCAAATTATTCCAAAGGTATGAGGTTCTCCATAGAAGACTGCTTGAAAAGGGTTGTACAAGGAGTAACAAGCTGAACCTCATATGGATATGAAGTATTAACGCGACATGTATTTCTAACATGCACCGCTACATCCTTCGAACACTTTCCATGAAAATACTTGTAGAATAGGCTCAAGTCACCAACCGTTCTTCGATGTTGCAGCGAATCAAGGCCGCCGGTCAGTTCCGGGTCTCCAATTAGACGAACAGCTCTTCTCTGGATAAAGTCTAACAAATGCAGTGTATTTCTAGCATGCTCCGCTCTGGGAGGAATTAAGCGGTCTACATCCATTGAACACTTTCCATGAAAATACTTGTAGAATAGACTCAAGTCGCCAACCGTTCTTGGACGTTCCAACGAATCAAGGCCGCCGATCAGTTCCGGGTCTCCAGTTAGACGAACAGCTCGTCTCTGAATAGAATCCAACAAATGCAGTGTATGTTTGGGAGCAGAGCCCCCTGATCGCTAACAATGTTGAATCCTTCAAGATATTTCAGAAGATGCTGATTGATAGCCTTTTCCATGACTTTCGATATTATTTAAAGCAGTGCGACTGGCCGGTAGTTATTTGGCAAGGTCTTCTTGCTTTTTTTAGGTATCGTCTGAACTGTGGTACATTTCCAGCAGGAAGGAAATATTCCCTTTCTGTACGATAGATTGAAAAGTCTACAGAAAACTCGTGTTAGTTCCCTCGCATAGTTTTTCTGTTATAGCTCGTTTGCATCGCGTGCATACGTCTAGAGATCATCCACGTAGAGAAGGTTGGAAACTTCCACCAGCCAAGAATGTAATACAAAGTCTCGTAGTAGGAGTTCCACGGATGTAATGGGATTCAAAGAGTTTGGGGTCTACCTTTTGCTCGAATTGCACTTTTTAAAAGTCGAATTTAGATCTGTCTCACAATCCCTAGAAACAGAATAGAATTGTGTGCTTATTTTTTAAACAAATTTTATTAAAATTGAAAGTACAAGATTCGGGCTAGTTGACAGATGCCGAATTGTTGCTTTTATATTGAGCAACAAGTAAAACTGTTACAAAATAATTTTTTAAACATGAATTTAGTAATTTAACTCGTTACAACAGAGAACAATGCTTCTAGTTGCCACATTAATTTTTCAAATTGGCTTAAATAATGTAGCCATTGTGTTATTGACCTTCCATAATCGAATGATAGTCCAGAAAATTTCGTACCTTTCTACTACTTCTTTAAAGTTTTAGGAAAGAAATATATTAATTAATATTAAGTATTTTTTGTTTAAATAAACGATATATCTTGTTTGCGATAGTAGTTATCCTAATTAGAATACTAAATGAACTCGTATATTTCCATCATCACCCAAACTATAAATTCCAATATTTTGAGATTCATATCGTTTTCACTGGCCGCATCTTCCCACGTACCACTATTACTTAAAATTCATTTAGTCCCATTGGTATAAGAAATAACATGCGAAGCTCAAAAAGATTGAAGTTCAAAGATAACGACTACTAGAGTATTAAAAGAGTTCTTAATGTGTTGTGAGAATAACGTTATACCGCTAGTGCCTTAAATCTGTAGAAGCCACGTCATATTTGTACCCAAACAAAATTACTTTTGAAACATTTAAAATTTATTTTATATTTACCAGTGCATCTTGAAGTCTTAGTAGTATTTTGTCAACCATTTTTATTACATGAATAACATATTTTACTAACCTCATTTATTGTTAAAAAGGTAAAAAAGCATTTATAAATAGAGAAGAACTTTAAACTCGCTAGTAGCAAACTGACGTCTGGGTTGCCAATATTTTGTCGGTAAATTATTCAGCGTAAAGAAAATGTATTATTATTGTTAATTTGCCAAACACCAGAGGCTTAGTCAGGTTTTATTGGCTGGGAGGTGGCCAGAAGAATCCAATTTTTTACAGAAAAAAAGGAAATGGTAAATAAAGAGTGTTTTTTCTTACATCCATCGACCCCAAAGAGTAAAGGGTAGAAAGATTAAAATGGCGATTTTTATAGTAAAAAAGTCAGTAACCGGGGAATGATCTCTCGAATTTAAACAAGAATATCAATAGAACTTTAGAAGCTTGAGCCTTAACACCTTAAAAAAATCAGTGACCGGCGAGGTGAAGGTATAAAAAAATATCCTGGAGCTTTAAAAACTTAAACTGTTTCCAATATGGCAGAAAAAAAATAATGATCTGAAGATGACGGAAACATTAAAATTGAAAAAAACTTAGACTGAAGATAAAGTTTTTTTTTAGTGTTCCGTACGGAACACTTATAAGATCACTTCGGTGTCTGTCCGTCTCGCCGTCTGTCACACCCGATTTTCTCCGAAACTATTTGTTATAGAAAGTTAAAATTTGGTACTAATATAGGAATTGATAGCCTCGTCAGAGCTGTGTAGTTTTGAAAGTTAAATTTTGACTTAAGGGGTTAGTTTTGGGGGGTGAAATCGGAAGTGAAAAAAAATTTTACTAGGTCATCGAGTGTGGTGTCAAATGAAAGCTTGTGAAAACACGAGTAAAATATATATATATATATATATATATATATATATATATATATATATATATAATGTAATACTTGGGCATACTTTTCTTTGTATTATTTTTAAAATATCGCGAAGAATCGCTGTCCCCGCCCCCTTATCTCGAAACGTACTGATCAAAAAATTTTGAAAAAATTCTGGAATATTCTCCATGGGGTGTAGATTGAACCAAAATTATCCTGAATGCATTACCTTTAATAATTTATCTGGTATATATAAAAAAATCGAGGTCATCAGTGTTCAGTAAAGATTGGAAACAAACTTTGTTGAAAACTCATTTGGGTTGTGTTTTGTAAAGTCACTGATCATTTTATACCTCCGCAACAATTTTTTTTATTTTAAAAGCAATCAACGTACGGAACACTAATTGCGCATGTTCAACTTGCACTGGGCCGGTTATTCTCAATCCATAGTGGCGGGGAAGCCATATGCCCTGACTAGACCATTGGCTAACACTTTCTTTTTCTCCAGTAACTGTTATCACTCAGACGTCTCTAAGATACTTATTGAACTGTAGACACTATTTTTACAAATTAAGTATTGGAGTGAAGTCACTCACTCACAGTGACAGAGAGGCGCCTAAACCGCGCAAGATTTGGTACTACAAATCTGCTAAATGGGAAGATCTCATGGAATATTTTCAAACTTTCCCTTGGTTAGACGTTTGTTTTCGATCCGACGACCCATCTGACTGCGCCAGGGAGATTTGCGATGTTATTTTGGCTGGTATGGAAGCTTACATCCCTGTTTCGAAGAAATGCCCTTCCAACGGGAAACCTTGGTTTGACCGAAAATGCAAAGAAGCTGTTGCTTCTAAACATCTTGCCTACCGACAATGGCGTGAAAATCCTAACACCATAAATCGTACCACCTTTGTTCGTGCCCGGAACAGATGCAAAGGAATTATCGACGAAACCAAGGAAGCAGACAATCAACGAATTAGAAACAAACTTCTCGCTTGTCCCAACAATTCTAGGTCCTTTTGGTCAGTCGCTAAGGTAGTTAGTCAAAATTTCACCACATCCACCATACCACCACTCACACGGCCAGATAATTCTATTGCAACGACACCTGTTGAGAAAGCGAACTTGTTGGCTAAACTCTTTGCTTCACATTCTACTGTCGTTTTCCAAGGAAAAACACCACCTACTATTCCCACAGCGGGTCAAGGATGCCCGATATTGTCTTCAGGCAGCGTATCACAAAACGTATTTTAATGAAGCTAGATACCAAAAAAAGCTTCTAGCGCTGACGGAATACCTGCCATAGTTCTCAAAAACTGTGCGAGGAACACCAGTTTTCTGTAGACTTTTCAACCTATCCTACAGAAAGGGAATATTTCCTTCCCGCTGGAAATGTGCCACAGTTCAGGCGATACCTAAAAAAGGCAAGAAGACCTTGCCAAATAACTACCGACCAGTCGCACTGCTTTCAATAATATCGATAGTCATGGAAAAGGTATCAATCAGCATCTTCTGAAATATCTTGAAGGATTCAACATTGTTAGCGATCACCAATATGGCTTTCGTAAACATAGATCAACAGGAGATCTTCTGACTTATGTAACACATGTTTGGAACAACGCAATTGAACACTTTGGAGAATCTCGAGCGGTTGCTCTTGACATATCCAAGTGTTTGGCACGATGGACTGTGGGCTAAGCTACGCTCTTATGGTATGTTTGAGAATTTCTGTTCGTGGCTCTCATGTTTCCTCAGAGAGCGTTTTTTACGAGTGGCAGTCGACGGATTTCTTTCTAACACCTTGACTATCAACGCCGGTGTGCCGCAAGGCTCCATACTGTCTCCTACTCTCTTTCTCGTTTACATTAACGATCTGCTGGAAAAGACTGGGAATCCAATCTACAGCTTTGCAGATGACAGTACGCTTATCTCTTCATTCACTTTGAACGCTCGGACATGGGCTACTCAGACGAATATCCGCAGACAGCAGTTCAATTCAACAAAGACCTGGAAGAAATTCTATCTTGGGGTGTCAGTAATCAAGTGGAATTTAACGCTAGAAAAACCCAGGCGGCAGTTTTTTCTAAAAAAGTTAACGTTGCTGAACTCGACATAGTTATGTCAGGGCACTCAATTCCTCTAGCATCGTCGCTCAATTTGTTGGGCGTTAATGTGGGAGCAATATGTCTTGGCATGAGCACGTTGCGACCATAGCAAAGAGAGCTTCTTAAAAGCTGGGAGTATTATTTCGAACTAGAAAGCTATACACTCCACAACAACTGTTAATTCTTTACAAAGCTCAAATTCGACCAACTATGGAATACTGCTTCCATGTTTGGGGCTCCGCTCCCAAACATACACTGCATTTGTTAGACTCTATCCAGAGAAGAGCTGTTCGTCTAATTGGAGACCCGGAACTGACCGGCGGCCTTAATTCGCTGGAACATCGAAGAACGGTTGGCGACTTGAGCCTATTCTACAAGTATTTTCATGGAAAGTGTTCGAAGGATGTAGATGTGCATGTTAGAAATACACGTCGCGCTAATATTTCACATCCGTATGAAATTCAGCTTGTTACTCCTCGTACAACGCTTTTCAAGCAGTCTTTTATAGGGAGAACATCATCCCTTTGGAATAATTTGCCCAGGACTGCGTTTCCCACCGAGTACAATTTACAGCGATTCAAGAACAACATGAATTTCCACACACGTGTCGCTCCTGTAGCGCTTTAGGAACTTCCTTGCAGCACGTGTGCTAGACCCATAAAAAAAACTACGTTAAGATTTTGTGGTGTGTTCCAACTGCATTCAAAATTTACCTAAGTTCATCTAATAGTTTAGGTCGAAACTAGAAATTAAAAGTTTTTTTATTATAAAAAAAACTCCATGCAGAAATTACGCCCTACAATGGTTCTCTCGGGTAGTAATAATTAAATGATTATTTCTTAAGAGTGAGAAACTTAAATGTTGTAGTTTTATTTATAACTTGTATTCGCAAATATTTTAAGTTTTTTTTAGTACCTCAGTAATTTAACACTCAGTGTTCATATTTTGTCCAAATAAGTTTATAGTACAAGGATAAAATTAAGATAGAGAAATCTCGAATTTAGTGGTGGAGGTGAAGTCCAGATCAATAATTGATCTCTTTTTCGTATTCCATGACGCAATATTTTTATTTAATAACTTCTTATTTAATCCTTTATACAAAACACTTCTGTTTTTCTTTATGCTGTGAATCATTCATAATATATTTTTTTAGACATCTCATTTCCGTCATCTGTGTAATTACACTACTGTCACTTTTTATGCCTGTAATTCGTTACAGAACATTACACGCAGTGTAATTAGTACAAAGAGAAAGAAGTCAAGAATACTTATTTCGGGGTTATTCAGGATGCAGGTACCAGAAAATATACTAAAAATGAAAACTAACATTTTTTATACAAAACAATGAATTTATTTTTAAACCATTAACGTTATCACCTAATATAACATAGTTTTAGTATATAATTTTGTTTATATTATACGTGTTATATATTTTCTGCTAACATATATTTTTTATTTTTTCGTTTTGCCCTAAAATCCTAAATTTATCTACTTAATAACTGAGTTAAATAGAGAAAAAATACATTTGCCGTTTTTCTGAAACATTTTCCTTTTCATAATTCAACTGTAGAAATTTCTAATAAGAAGGATTCTAAATTCTGCGCTGGAATTAACAATATTTGGGCTAATAAAACGCGATTTGCGGATAACTTTGTTAATGACAGGTAAAAAAGATGGATGTTGCGTCCAGCATTCACCGAGATTTTATTCCCTCCACGTCGTCTTGTCTAGTGTTTCTATATTTTAATACGGTATCGATAACCGTCTCTCACGGCAGAATTCTGAGACGTATTAAAAGTTGGATTTTAGAAATTGTATTTTATAAAGATTATTTTTTTCCTTTCTTCGTTCATGATAGAATAGTAAGAAAATATAAAATTTAGTCTTACTAAATATGCTAGACAACCAGTTTGTGACTGACTGTTTAATTTAAACAGAAATATATCGCATTAGTGTTTAGAATTAGTAGCAGTGTTCATTCGAAAAAGCTTATAACTTCATATCCTATTTATGAGAAACAAACATTTAAATTTAAAGAAATCGTAGAAACCTTTCGAATAGAGTCGTGTCTAAAATATAAGAAATGAAGTTATAGAAGACTTAACAGCTTATATACAGGGTGTTACGGAATTCACTGCTGCTATTGGAACTGGCGCCTCCTTATAGCTAGACTGATTGATTGTATAAAATTCACCTTAAATAGCGAATCTCGAGAATAAACGAAAAATCGACCTAAAAATTATTTATATATATATATATATATATATATATATATATATATATATATATATATACAGGGTGCCCCATATGTATGGAATAATTCCACTTCATTTATTAATCAGTGTATCAAAAAAATGTTAAATAAAAATTATAGGGTGTTATACAGCGCACATGCTAACGTTAATAAATAATGTTTTGAACTGTCACTTCGAAGAAATTACGCCATCTTTATTTTTTTTAAATAGAAAAACCCTTTATATTATTTTATTTTTGAGTCCTACTAAAAATTCTAGATATTATTTGTCTAACATACCATATGTCTAAATTGAACTGTTTTGAAATTAGTGTCATTTGAAATTAAAAAAAAAAAGACAAAAAAACTATTAATCAGTACTCTAGGTTTATTTTTAAGGTAACAATTGCTCAAAATGCCTACCGTTAACATCGAGGCAATGACCCAATCTGTCATAGACAGCCTGAACAGAGTTTTGCAGAGAATCCGGGGTGATCTGTGCTACTTCGTATTGAATTCTTTGTTGTAAATCTTCTACAGTTTCTGGTCGACTTCGGTAAACTTTGGTTTTCAAACGACCCCATAAAAAAAATCGAGTGGCGTAAAGTCGGGACTCCTTGCAGGCCATTCTACAGCACCTCTTCTGCCTATCCATCGATTGGGAAAAATCGCATCCAAATATGTACGAACACTGATTTCATAGTGAGGAGGTGCTCCGTCCTGTTTGATACCACAGATTCTTGTTAGGAGTATCCAAATGATTTTCACCGGGAAAAAGACCTGCACAAGTTGGAATAACTTGCTCTTGGAGTAACTGTAAATACCGCTGTCCTGTAAGATTTCCATCGATAAAAAAGGGACCAATGATATAACGTCCACAAATCCCTGCCCACACGTTTATCTTTTGTGGTCTTTAAGAATGATTGTCGATTATCCAGTGGGGATTCTCTGTAGACCGGTACCGGCAGTTATGCCTGTTAACTCTTCCTTGTCAGAAAAAACAATATCATGAATTAGGTTAGGATCATTATTGATTTGTTCCATCATGAATGAATGAACCTTTACTTATGTTGTGGTCTAGGCAAAGCTGACGAGTGGCTGTATCGGGATTTTCTGTAATTTCCAATAAAATATCTAACTTTTTATCAACGCTTGTTTTAATTTTTTTAGGTCCAGATTTAGAATGATCCTTAACACGACCTATTCGTCTAAATCGTTTTAATGTTTTGCTTAGTACGAATTGAGTAATAGGTTCTCGATTCGGATATTCTGTGTTAAAAAGATCACACACCTCCTATTGTGTTCTCCTACGGTCTCCGTAACCAACCATCATTACAAAGTGATTCTTTCAGTTTCTGTTAAATGTACCATTATGATATTACGCTCAAATTGCAGTTTCACAAAATGCAGGAATAAACGTTTTCGTCAATAAATCATTTTTTGACGCGTTAAGTCGTTACCTGACAGTAAATGTTTGACACAAGCCAGCTTAATTTTTTTTTTAAATTTGATCTCCTTAATTTCAAATATCAATAATTCCGAAACAGTTCAATTTAGACATATGGTATGTTAGACAAATAATATCTAGAATTTTTAGTAGGACTCAAAACTAAAATAAAATAAAGGGCTTTCCATTTAAAAAAAATTTAAGATGGCATAATTTCTTCGAATTGACAGTTCAAAACATTTTATTGTCAACCTCAGCATGTGCGCCGTGTAACACCCTGTAACTTTTATAATTTAAACAATTTTTGATACACTGATTAATAAATGCTGTTGATTCATTATTCCATACATATGTGAGAAGACCCTATGTATGTATGTATGTATGTATGTATATATATATATATATATATATATATATATATATATATATATATATATATATATATATATGTATATATGTAATAATTATTAATTTACCATTTCAAATTATTTGGAATTGACAATTCGATGTTTTAATATATTTCTAATTTGACATTTAATCAACATTTTTGTGCCCAAGCTTTTGTTAACAATTTTACCATTACATTATACAATAGGTATAAGTAATAAAGTATCATATGTTTCTCATGTTTTTAAAAATGTCTACCCAATTGTTTTATTCGTTGATTAGTTTTTAACACTAATGCAAAATTTAGATAATTTTTTAAAATCACTCTTTCCACTCGAGACAGTACAGAGAGTACAATTGTTTAGTAAGAAGTAAGAAAAAATAAGTATTTTGGCTATTCTCAATGGAATTGTGACGGCATATAACTTCTTTACGAGATGTTTTTAGTGTTCCGTACGGAACACTTATAAGATCACTTCGGTGTCTGTCTGTCTGTCACACCCGATTTTCTCCGAAACTATTTGTCATAGAAAGTTGAAATTTGGTAATAATATAGGAATTGATGGCCTCATCAGAGCCATGTAGTTTTGAAAGTTAAATTTTGACTTAAGGGGTTAGTTTTGGGGGGTGAAATCGGAAGTGGGAAAAAAAATTTTTTACTAGGTAATCGAGTGTAGTGTCAAATGAAAGCTTGTGAAAACACGAGTAAAAAATATATATATAATGTAATACTTGCGCGCACTTTTCTTTGTATTATTTTTAAAAAATCGCGAAAAATCGCTGCCTACCCGCCTTATCTCGAAAAGTACTTATCAAAAAATTTTGAAAAGATTCTGGAATATTCTCCACGGGGTGTAGATTGAACGAAAATTATCACGAGTGCATTACCTTTAATAATTTATCTGGTATATAAAAAAAAAACAAAAATTTCAAGGTCATCAGATTTCAGTAAAGATTGGAAACAAACTTTGTTGAAAACTCATTTGGGGTGTGTTTTGTGAAGTCACTGATCATTTTATACCTCTGTAACAATTTTTTTTATTTGAAAAGCGATCAACGTACGGAACACTAATTGCGCAAGTTCAACTTGCACTTGACCGGTTATTCTCTTTTTTTTTTTTAAATAAAAATAATTCCGCACACTCACGTGGTCGTTATCTTTCAAACTGCTTCAGGAAATTTTAATATTTTGCTTCATTTTTTTCCCAATTCACTTCAAAAAATGCTATTAAAAAGGACAGATTCTTTGCTTGGCATCCACCGAATTGTGCCCAATATAATGATCGTATCCTACTTGGGAAGCAGGCTATTCTTATCTCAGAAAATATAGTTATCGCTACAGAAAGACAAACAGGTGGAACAAAAAGTCGTCGCAAAACGAAGCCGACTGGCTACTGCTGTATCGTTAAAATATGCCTAGCAAGTAGAAGTTGTAACAGTAATAGGAAAAATATGCGCAGCATCTATGAAAAACTCGACCACGCACATTTTAACGATTCGACGATACCTAGCCCATTGTGTTTAATTAAATTATTCTTTACTACAAAGAAGCCATATTCACTATTTAATTTCAAACTTGTACTGAGTAAATAACGAATTTGTTTTAGTGATGCAGATCAGCGCTAGGGCGTGGAGTGGCCTGCTCCAGGGCATGCCTGCTCTCAGGCCACCATCAAGTCACCAAAGGTTATGGTGAGGCTGTGGCGCGCAGTAGCGATTGTGGCGGCCTGGCTGTGGCTGGTTGCGCTCGCGGGTGTTGCGGGTCTGCCGGGAGCACGGGGTCCCGGCCCTGGGCCTGGCCCTGGGTCTGGTCCCCTTTTGGCTCAGTATCCTCGTGCCGGTGAGCCCCCGCTCCGCCTTTCTCATATGGCAATTGATTACAAAACTCGAAGAATCTACGTTGCTGGTAAGTTATAGGTTTATTTGTTTTGTACGTGAATCACTCATTACACAATATACCTTAACCTCGATACTGGATGAATAGTTCAAATTTAGCGTAAATACCAGAAAATTCGGGAGGTATAAGGCTCATAAAATTAAGATTTTTTTAATAAATGAACTTTAAAAGATAAAAAATCTGGTTTATATTTATTCATGCAATTATCAGGGAGAATAGAATTTGGTACATTTCCTTTAATTTATGATTAAATAGTGTTTATACGTTATTCGGAGGACGTAGTTTTAACTGAAGTTAGTCAATACATTACCTACACTTTATTTTTATTTAAGTGCAAATAATGCTTTGGAGAAAGAGATTCATTTCTGACTTCATTTATGATTAAATAGAACATTATCAAACATGAGTGCTGCATACGCTTCCAGGCTCCGAAAATGACGCCTACAGCGGCTATTCAGTATATGGTTTAGTATATGGCATTCGAGAAGAAAATTGTGTGTGTTATTAACATGTTTTCCCGAAATCCTAAATGAACTTTGCGCCAAGGGGCGCAAAAACTAAAGTAGGAAAGTTTGGATATATCGCGATTCGCACTAATTTCCGGGCTGATGATTTGAAGTGGCGGAGTACAATCAGGAAATCATTGCGAGCGAAAAAAAGTAGAGAAAAACGACTCGCGTGGGCACAGGCAAACATAAATCGAGACTGGAGCAATGTAACTATCAAATTTTTTATCCAATCTCCAATTGTGTCATCAGAGAGATCAATGAAAATGTGGACATGGGCATGAAGAATGCAAAAATTTCGGAATGTAATATTTCCACGAATCGGATACTTCCTTTAAGGGGAGTAGGGAAGTAAAAAGAAGATGGGACATTATGATATATAGTTTATGTTAAGAGACAGAATATAAATAGTGCTACTTGATTTATATAAAGTAAAACTGCTTTTAAGAAAACCTGGTTTAAATGTAAAATATTACAAATAAAAAATAAGAAGGTATCGCCAAATTCTTTAATAACGTTGTAATTAAAATGTTACGTCTAGTTATATGTAGGAAGACACCAATATAGGAGATACACCCTTCCTTTCTCTGTAATCGTTCCACTCCGCTCTGGAACATGGCCATCAAGACGTTAATAGACCAATTGTCAACAAAATGCCTTTGTGTTTAGTCCAAAAGGCCATGTAGCAGTTTGATGTAATAATCACCCCACGTACAAAATTGACAGACTCCGATGCAAGCAATTTACGCTGTATGGTAGATACATTTTACAATTTTATACATATTAAATTTTATTTAAAGGGCAATATTCATAATTTCCTTAAATACAAGTAATTGCTATCACCTTTGTAATTAAGAATTGAAAAATCCTAATCCATTTTAACAACAAACAAAGGAAACTGCAGCAGAATATAATAATAATTATAACATAGGCCGATATATAGAATATACACTACCGTCAGAAATTATTTGCACACCTAGTTATTTCAGCCCCAAGACAACAAAAACCCAGATAATACCAGGTGTACAAGTATGAAATGCGGATTTCAGACAACAGATGATGCACCAATACAGTTTGTGCTATAAAGATTTGACACTGCGCCATTTTGTTGTGTCATTAACAAGTGTCAGACGCGCACGAGTGATAAATCAGAAAAGTGTTGTGTTGTGTTCAATATGTCGAAATTTATACCGAACAAAAAGCATTCGCGGACAGCATTAATTTTTTGTTTTCATTTGAAGAAAACTGCTGTTGAATCATACCGATTACTTCGAGAAGCTTATGGTGAACATGGTAGATACGTGTGAACGATGGTTTCGGCGTTTCAAAAGTAGTGACTTAGATGTTGCAGACAAGGAACGTGGAAAACCGCCAAAAAAATACGAAGATGTGGAATTGCAAGCATTGTTGGACGAAGATGATTTACAAACACAAAAACAACTCGCCGAGCAATTGGGCGTTAGTCAACAAGCTGTTTCCAGTCAGCTACGAGAGATGGGAAAGATTCAGAAGCCGGTAGATGGGTACCATATGAGTTGGACGACAGGCAAATGGAAAAGCGCAAAAACACGTGTGAAATTTTGCTCGCTCGGTAGAAAAGGAAGTCGTTTTTGCATCGTATAGTTACAGGGGATGAAAAGTGGATTTATTTTGAGAATCCCAAGCGCAAAAAATTATGGGTAGAGCCATCCACATCGACCGCAAGATAGAATCGCTTTGGCAGAAAGACGGTGCTCTGTGTCTGGTGGGACCAGAGGGGCGTGGTCTATTATGAGCTGTTAAAACCTAGGAAAACGGTTAATACTAAACGTTACCAATAACAATTGACCGATTTGAGCCGTTCGCTGCTTGAAAAGAGGCCAGAATACCGAAAGAGGCAACACACGCACTTGTTGAGCATCGCTTTGGTTCGTACGAAGATGTGAAAAAATGGCTCGATGAATGGTTGCAGCAAAAGGGGAAGATTTTTACTGGCGTGGTATTCACACATTGCCCGAAAGATGGGAAAATGTATAACAAGCGATGAAGCATACTTTGAATAAAGCACTTTTTGTCATTTTTCCGAATTTAACATGTTTTTTAAAAAAAAAAAATCCGCATTTCATACTTGTACACCTGGTATATTTTTTGAAATTTTATTAAGTTATTATTTATTTTCACATTATTTACAGTCTAAAAAATCAGAAAAATATTCATGATTTACCGGCATGGGTTATTTTAACCCATTCTGCTCGTAAAAGTTCCCACAAGTGATTTTCTGATGTTGGATTGAGTTTTCGAACACACCTGTCCAAATGGTCCCACAGCAATTCGATGGGGTTCAAGTTGGGTGATTGTGGAGGCCAAGTCATCACTTCCAGGACGTCATCGGATTTTAATTGGTCCAAATGTTCTCTGATTTGTTTAGCAAAATGTTTAATGACTTTTATAAATTATGTAGTCCAGTTTCAACTATGTTCAAATGAATTAAAAATAAATATTAATTATATCTCTAATTGACCCGAAGACTCACATATTTCGCTTTATTGTACTGTTTTAATGACATCTTGCAGAATAAAAAATTATAAAAGGTTTCAACATGTTGCAAAATATTAGGCAATATATGTGACATATATGTGTATATCGATGGGGTTCAAGTCGGGTGATTGTGGAGGCCAAGTCGTCACTTCCAGGACGTCATCGGATTTCCATTGGTCCAAAAGTTCTCTAATTTGTTTAGCAGAATGTTTAGGGTCATTGTCATGCTGAAAAATAAATTTCCCCTGAAAAATATCTCCAGAAGGAAGCATTTAAGTTAGCAAAATTTCTTGATACTGTTCTTTTCACATGATTCCTTCTATCCTTAAGATTTTTCCAACTTTACCGTTGCCAAAACAACCCCAAACCATTACTGAACCTCCACCATGTTTTTTTAAAAATTATCTTATTTACTTGTTTAATCTAGATTTATTTGTGTGTGAAATAATAATATTTTTTTCCTTTCTGAAACGTGATAGTCTCAATAAATAAATTAAACAAAATAAAATTAGAAAAACTATATAAAATCTTTTACACAACTGGGTTAATCATATTGATAGAATAGGGCAAATGTCACGACAAAGTACTAGTATAGAACAAGGAAATCAGCTACTGGTCATAATGAAATATTCATCCTAGTATGTTATTTATATATCGTTGTATGTGTAATCAAACCATCTGGTTTCATCTTCACTAACTGATAACCAAATAAAAATAAGTTCATTCTAGTAATTTAAATATTGTTCGTTATCTAAAATGAAATTATCCAAGTATCTTTAAAAATAGTAATTAAGATTTCAGAAAGCCTTATTACTAATGGGTATATTAGAATAGCAGGTCGGTTGACGAGTAAATTTATTTTGAAGAAATATTTACTTGAATACTGAATGTTACTGTAAAATAACCGAAAGGAATAAGTAACAAAACTAAAACTTTACTTTCTTTATACCAAGGGGTTTTATTACCACAAAAAAATATTAATCATAAACTATTCAAGTAGTTTTTACATTTAAGTTTATACCGATTTGGTAAAATATAAAGCTTTACATGTATATTTTTATGTATCTGAGTCAACAAGAATATTTAATGTCAGTCAAGACAAGAGATCACCGAACTGATTTTTGCAGCTGTATTCGAAGTGGTTTTTCAGTAAAATCGTATCCCGCACTTCAACACAACATTCTAAAATATTTTACTTCAACTTGTAACTAATGCGTTTTTCTATAACCTACGGGGCTAGTTCTAAATTAAAAGCATTACGTCCAGAGTGAGCACTTTGTGTAGATTTCAATATTTATCGGGCCCACTCTGTAATCTTCCGGGCTGTCGAACAAGGAGGGGGATGATCTGAATGATTTCCCCAAGGCCCGGCGTTTCCAGAAGGACCTGGCTGCTAACTAGTCTTCTGATTTGCTCCCTTTTTACTACTTCTAGGGCATTTTGCACGCAGTGTCCAATATACTCCAAAATGTACCTTGTCGCTTTACCACCAGGTCATCGTCGCTACCCAAAATTGAATTTCCCCCGCGCATAATGTCTCCAGTAATCAAATCAAGCCAAGAAAGCATTTCACTTTAAGAACTACGACCCCCGATCATTTACATTAGAAAGCTTTATATTTTCAAACTGGTAGAATAAAGTTCGCATCATTCCACAGTAATTCCTGAAAAATTAAGTGATATTATTGCTATTTGGTGCTCCGGATACCCGACATAATAAGACTATCAATGTAATGTCAACTATACAATGAAATCTTATCTCCGTAGATTCAGTTGATAACAAAGAAACTTGTATCTTTTCAAAAAAGAAAAACGTCATATTTTCATCAATACAAGAATATACAATTGTTACCATTATTATGGTTCATAGTTGGTGGATTCTTCAATACTCATTTATTATTGTGATTGGTGTGATTACATCGACAATGAAACTGTTGTGTTTTGTTATGCTTATTGTATGCTTATTGACTGTTTGTTAATTTAGGAATGAATGTTCTTCTTCAATTGGACCCCAACTTGAATCTAGAACACTTCGTAGTCACTGGTCCTAAGAATGATAGTCCGTTGTGCCACGCCAAGGGTTGTAACGATCCCGAAATACACGTCTCGCTTATGGACAATTTTAATAAGGTTCTTCTCGTGGAACCTGAATCTAGGACTTTAATTTCGTGCGGTTCTCTCTATCAAGGTGCTTGTTATAAGTACAGACTAAGCAATATCAGTGCTGAAGCAAAGTTCATACCCATAAGTATTGCCGCAAACGATGCGAATGCATCAACGTACGCGTTCATCGGGCCGAAAAGTTATAATCCTTGGGGCAGGTCGAATATTCTTTACGTAGGTACCACTTTTACGAACAATGGGGAGTACCGACACGACGTTCCAGCCATTGCCAGTCGTGATCTAGATTCGCTGGATTTTGCGGAATATTCTTTTAGCAAACAATCATTGCTAAGTATTGACGTAAAATATAGGGATCATTTTATCGTACAGTATATTTACGGATTCAACGCTAGCGACTACGCTTATTTTGTTATCGTACAGAAACAATCGCATCTGCCCGGGCAAGAGGAACAAGGCTACGTGTCGCGGCTTGCCCGAACCTGTATTAATGATCCCAACTACGATAGCTATACCGAAGTTACTTTACAGTGTGTTGACGGTGATCAAAAGTACAATTTGATACAGGACGCTAAGATAACGATGGCAGGTGAAGAACTGGCTATCGCAATGGGTATCGAAGTAGATTCGCCAGTGTTAATCGCGGTATTCAGACCAGCCAGAGGCATTACCAACGAACCACAAAACCATTCCGCCCTTTGTCTTTATTCTCTTAGAGACATAGAAAACAAATTTATTGAAAACATACATATGTGTTTCAATGGCAGCGTTAAATATAGGTAAGCATGTATTTTTAAAGATTGGTAATGTTATAAATAATATAAATATTTTAGAATTTATTATAAAAACTTCCTATTATAACTAAATTGAGTAACTGGTAAACTTCTATTTCCCCTAAAATAATACTTAATAATTTAGTTAGTCAGTAATAATGAATCACTGTTAAGAAATATAATTTCTCGGAAAATTTCAGCCTTTTTTTCTTTTTAATTATTATTATTTTAATTTTAAGTATGAGCAAAATGTAAAAAAAAATATTTAAGAACCATTTGAAAATTAAAATACCTTAACCCCAAATATGTAGGTTTGTTTGCTGCGTCAGATTCTCAGTGTATTTTTGTAACAAGAACAATTGTAAAAAAATATTGACAAATTGCGACCCACGATAATGACACGTAAAACTTTAAAGATATTCAAACCACAAAACCATCTCCGTCACTGAATGATTGACGCTAGGTCGGAAAACGACTATACTTCTTTTACCAATGCAATCAGCTTTCAGAAGCTCAAAGTAGATAACAAACAAAGTGTTTCTTCTTAGGAATTAAAAAGTTCGTCGTAAGGTCAATGCATTAAACACATCGATACAGATTAAATATTAGATAAGATATACATGGTGCGGCGCCAAAATCTGGACAAAATTCAATTTGAATTTCTCGCCGTTCTATGCTATTTCGAGAGGTCGCGATTGGCATCCAAATAGCTTAACGCATGTACTAAACATTCATAACCTCGAAACATTCGCAATGTTAAAACTAAGTGCGGAGTATAATCGAAGACCCACGATTATCGAAAGTGTTCGTGCTGGGCGCTCAGCGACAGAAATCATTCGATTCTTCGGGTACCCAAGATCGACTGCGTATGATGTTGTCGCGAAGTATAACGAGTCGGAGAAATCCAACGAGTCGGAGAAGTCCAACAAGTCGGAGAAGTCCAACAACTCGGAGAAGTCCAACAACTCGGAGAAGTCCAACAAAGGTTTCGCAACATTGGCAGGGAAAATTCACTCGAAAGGAGCGCGTTGTCAAGACGCCCGAAATCATTCAACGGGCTCAGGAGCTGATTTTTCAGGATCCAGAGCAGTCGATCCGAAAATTGTCGTCGGTTGTCGATGTGAGTGAAAAAACTATGCGTCGAATCGTCGAGGAGGACCTCCGCTACAAGTCTTATACAATTAAATTGAGACAGATGCTTTTCCAAGCTGCCAGGACAAAGCGAGTTGAACGCTGTAACCTGCTTTTGTGTTCTTTACGAAACAATGCTGCCAGATGCCTCAGGTTTTTTTCTGACGAAAAAATTTTTACTGTCGATGCGAAAATCAATCGAAGGAATGATCGCTGGCTTGCCCATGATCCTGAAGATGTTTCCATTGTTTCCAGAACGAAATTTCCGGCGAATGTTCACGTGCTTGTGCGTGTTGGGTCCAGTGAGGGTGATGTCATGCCAACGCATTTCTTTAATAAAGGGGAAAATGTCACAAAAGAAGTTTATTTGCATGTTCTGATAAATATGGTGAAGCCGTGGATGGAAACTGTATCGTCTGGAAAGCCGTATGTTTTCCAGCAGGACGGTGCGCCCGCGCACACAAGTCATTTGGTGCAAAACTGGTTGTCGTACAACGTCGACATGTTTTGATCCAAAGAATTTTGGCCTCCCAACAGCCCAGATTTAAATCCTTTGGACTTCTATGTATGGAGCGTGGTAGAAAGGGTCACTAACAAGTTCAGACATCCAAACGTCGCATCATTGAGAGCCGCTATTGAAGCGGCATTCGCCGATATGGACCGTGACTCATTAAAACGGGCCTGCGACCGCTTCAGACCGAGAATGGAGGTGATCATTTAAGCAGAAGGGGGTTATATTGAGTAAACATGTTCTTTATGACCTAACAAACAATTTAGTAAAAAAAATAATTATAAACTTCTCCATTTTTGCAATAAAACATTATATTTCAAAAAATGTTTAATTTGTCCGGATTTTGGCGCCGCAGTCTGTATGCAATATAAATACCACTAATTTTGTTTAATTAAGTGAACTGTAATAGAAAATAGTCGTGGCTAAACTTTGTCAACATCAGTAAAGACTTAACAAACTTTTTGCGTTGCCTATTTGCAAAAAAATATTTATTTTTGCAGCACGTTTCACGGCGCAAACAAGACGCATTATATTTAAGCCCTGGCGAGCGGTTTAACATTTCGTTTCCAATTGACTGAAAAATTGCTCATCTCTCTCACTCTTACTTGATTAATGACTTTTATAAACTATGTAGTCCAGTTTCAGCTATGTTTAAATGAATTGGCATAAAAAATAAGTATTAATTATGTCGCTAATTGACTCGAAGACTCACACATTTCAGTATATTGTACTGTTTTAATGACATCTTGCAGAATAAAAAATTATAAAAGGTTTCAACGATATGTTGCAAAATATTATGCAATATATGTGACATATATGTATATATCGCATGTTTGGAAATATCTTTCAGTATATTGCTTCATAAACCCCAGTAGCTACAGATGTCATTCCAAAATATTGCCGCACTTCCATGGAGACTACATCACCTGCTATAAATTGACCAGTGTAATGTGCAAATGTAGCTATCGCTACCAAAAAACAATTACGTGAAACAAAATGGCGTTATCACAGGATCGTTAACATGTGCCTTGTCGACCTTCTCGAAGATGTCACGCATATTTTTCCCTATTATTGTTACATATAATACAACTTCCACTTGCGCGACACCTCTGAGAAACTCAGCGAGACACATTTTAAGGTACCGGCGGTAAGCCAGCGGGATTCACTTTCCGGCGCCTTTTTGTCCACGTGTGTTTCTTTCTGTAGCGATAGCTATTTTCCTTTGGCAATTCTAAAAATATTATACTACGTTATCGAATCAGAAAAAGTTATGTTTATTTAATGTTTTCGGCAATATGTCGTAAATTCTCAAGAAGTATTTAGTAGTGAGTTTTGAAGTAATAGGGGTAAAATTTTTATTTTTACAACTATGTAGTTTGCCATGTTTGTCTTCCTCTCTTTGTGAAGCTAGCGTCTGTGTTTGGGTATAAAACGTTTTTGGTCTGTGTAATTATATGTTACCTTATAGCTTTTTTTCACGATATAACGAACTTTATTTTTTAATATTTTATTAAGTAATTGGATACATTTTTAAAATAATGCGCTGATAGCAAGTTTTTTTTATCTTGAATCTTATAACTACAGTGAAGTCTGCTTATAACGAACCCGTTTATAGCGAATTTCCGGTTAAAACGAACTATTTTATAATGCAGGAAAAAACTTCCATAAGACCAATGAAAATTTTTATGGGTTATAACGAACCTGGTTATAACGAACTTCCGGATAAAGCAAACCAAATTTGCATGTTTTGTGCTCGACATCGCGCTACTTAATCTAGGGAATTCACCGAAACACGCAGGGAACACCTATTCTACTTGTTTCTTCCGCGTCGCTAGTTCGAGCAGTATTATTTTCAATTCACTTGTGTTATGTGGTTCTAATGCATATTTGATCAAAGTAGCAACGTGAATGTTAAAGTTTTTATTTTAAAATGAGTACACAAAAAGGTAAAGCGTTTACTTTAAAAGACAAACACGATATTATAAGGAAAATAGAAAATGGAGTTAAAGAAAGTGATGTTTAGAAACAGTTGAATTTAACTAAATCTACGGTTTCTACCATATGGAAGAAAAGGCAAGAAATCTTATCAATCTATGATAAAAGAAACTTTAGTTGTAAAAAAGTAAGAACATCTACACATGACCAAGTCGATAAAGGACTCCTTAAATGGTTTAGACAAAAACGACATGAACATGTTCCTATTACCGGCTATACTTTACAAGAGAAAGCTAGTGAATTAGGAAGGAAAATAGAGAACACCAAGTTTAACTGTCCTAGAAGCTGGATTGAACGATTTAAAAAGCGACATAATATTAGTGGGGGTCAGATAGTAGGAGAAACTGCAGGAGTGGATATGACCGTTGTTGATCAGTGGTTGGCCAATCTATGGTCGGAAATTGGAGAAAGTTATGAATATGTGGACATTTTTAATGCAGATGAAACGGATTTGTTTCACAAGATGACGCCTGATAAGACATTAAAGTTTGTCGGAAAGAATTGTGCTGGTGGAAAATTATCAAAAGTAAGTAAGAACAGAGAAAAGAAAATTGTTGGTGATAGGAAAGTCCGCCAATCCCAGGTGTTTTAAAAACAAACATTTACCAGTAAAGTACAAATCAAACGGTAAAACCTGGATGACATCAAAAATTTTTAAAAACGAACTGATCGAACGGGACAAATAATTAAAATTCACAAACAGAAAAATATTACTTTTGATTAACAACTGTCCAGGCGCACCCTGAAGTTGATCTACAGCACATAAAATTAGTTTTTATGTCTCCAAACACAAGTGCAAAACTCCAGCCTATGGATCAAGGTGTGATACATTCTTTAAAATGTCATTATAGAAAGATTTTACTTATGAAAAGGTTAGAAACGATCGATAAAGGTAACATTTTTTCTGTAAGTACAGTGGAAATCGAGATTAAAAAATGTTTAATCACTTTAATTTTGAAGAATATGTATGTGCTGATAATCAATTAATGACGAGAGAGATATTAACTGATGATCAAATTGTGACATCAGTGACTTCTGGAAAGATTTTAAGCGGTAATGACGACGAAGACGAGCTTGGAGAGGGAGATAATATTTATGTTCCATCCATTTCAGAAATGACTAAGAAAATGACTGAAACTTTTGGAATCTCGTGAAGTTCCTGAACATATATGAAGCAGTTTTTATGACCTTGACAATTACATAAACATTTCTTTTTCAAGTAAAATTGTACAAACGAAAATGACTGATTTTATTGCATAAACTACGTATTTTAATGTTTTCATTTATGCTCGTATATGTACCAGCATACATAATAATAACTTTCGTGTGACTTGTTTTATTTTCCTTTGAAGGTTTTCTTTTAATCTAATAATTATTATTATTCATTTTTCTAAGCATTAACTCCTAATCTAAGTAAAAAAGTAGTGAAAATTGATATTAGATTTTGTTTACTGTTTGTAACAAACTTCGGATATAGAGAATCATTTTTAGTGATTTTTTGGAGTTCGTTATAAACGGACTTCGCTGTACTTGCATAAACACTGATTTGTATGGTTTTAATGTTTTTCTGGTTTCTTTTATAAAGTTTTATTAGCCAAAAACAAAAAAATAGGTAAATTTATACGTTAAAATAATGTTATTCGGTAGTGAAAATTAAGACGCTATTTCGTTACATTCATATATATGTTTTTTCATATAATTTAACATTTATACTAAATCGTAATTGATCTTAAAGGATCTTCCTACCTTAACTATTCATCATATTACTGTTAGAATCATCTTAATGATATTGCATTCTCACATCCTTAAATCCACGATATATTTTATTTAAATTACAAATATTTTAGAAATATGGGTTACATTTCTGGCCCTGTGTTAGATGGTAAATGTCCAACTAGCGGAGCGGCGGGAAACATTCCAAATTTCTGTGGAGATGTAGGACTTAAAATAAGTGGCGTTACTCCTATAACATCAAATGCCGCACTAACTTTTCCAAATATTTCACTGTCTGCTGTCACCACTGCCGCAACTGGGAAACATGTGTTAGCCTTCTTAGGTACAACTGAGGGTCGCATTAAAAAGGTTCTTCTTAACGGACCATTACCACCAGAGTATGAGGAAGTTCTTGTTGATCAAAGCAACCCTATTTTGCCTGACACAACGCTTTCGCCTACCGGAGATTATCTTTATGTGTTATCAGGTTCCAAGGTAAGTTAAGTGAAATAATTAGCGTAGCAACGAGTTTACTATTTTTTTTGAAGCATTGTATAAGAAAATAAAGATTTTTCTTCTGAACTAATAATTTTTCAAATATTTTTTGTAATAAATTCTTAAATACGAAGGAAAAGAAGTATTATTAATTTTTCACTTATACCTGATGTATGTAAAGATATCCCATTGTACATATCAGACTAAGGAACAAAAACACCACCAAGCATTCAATTTTATTCTTCAGCTAGAAATTTGTTATAAATAATGTGAAAATGTTAATGCTTAAAAAATATTATGTTCTTATACTCTGGCACAGAAAATATAGCTATCGCTACAAAAAGACAAACGAGTGCTGTCGCTGCAAGCAAAGCTTCTACTTGCGGCGACGTTTTATTACACCTGCTTGTCTTTCTGTAGCAGTAGTTACATTTTCTTACTTAGGCTTGGAAAAAAATACCAAACACGGTTTTACCTATCTGTAAAATCATTTACTAAACTCTGTATATAACAAGGAGATGAAAGCATTCTGAGATAGGAGATTTTACATACAATTTTTTGCATTTTGTTCGGTTATCCGCCGATTTGCGTAATGATTCAAGATATCTTTAAAGTCTCAGTTCGTCTATTATAAATTCATTTCAAGTAAATTAATGGAAAATAAGATTAAAATAACAAAAATTTCATGCTGTTTCGCTGATTTCAGTTTACTTACTTATTTGGTTAAAGTTAACAGCTTGTGTTCCATATTCACGACAGAGCTGTCTCATCTATGTTCCAAACTTTAATGTCCAATTTTAAATTCATGCATTATGAGTGTCAATTTTCAGGTAATCAGTCTGATTTAATATTTTCCTGTCATACGTGGGATAGGCTATTAAAGGTTGGACGTAATTGCAATTGGACCATTTAATTCATTCCATGTGGAAGTACCGATTTGTTTTTTGTACGATTGTATGAAATTTAAAATGCCTTTTTATCCAATAATTATAAACATTTAATTAAAAATCACGACGTAAGGTAGTTTAGCGTTATATATGTGTTTGAATTCTTACTAAGTATATAGAATACGGGAAAGCCATATTTGTTTTTTAGATTTCAAAAATTAACGTCGAACATTGCAGTACTTACACCAACTGTTCGACATGTTTGGAATCAAAAGATCCTTACTGTGGGTGGTGCTCTTTAGAAAAAAGGTGAGTTCATGTGGTATATCAAAACGATTATACAATCACTATTTATTTTAAGGCAAAAATTTCAAAAATATAAAAGCATTTAATCACAAACTATCTGCATAAAACTTCCACTTCCTCTCATTAGCGTTGATGATAGCGTGATTAACGATGACAGCTTTCAGTCCTGTAAGATTCAAAAATAAATCAACTAAATAGTTAATTTATTTTTAGGTGCACGGTGCGTAGTACCTGCCAAAAAGCATCTCACAGTGCTCCGCGTTGGCTTTCCTTAGGCACAGGACAACAATGTATAGACTTCGAACAAATACTACCTGAACGAATTCCTATAAATCAATGACTACCGTCCGTTTAACTATTAGAACTCTTCCCGAGTTACCTTATGGGGCAAAATATAAATGTGTATTTGGTTCATCAGAGCCTATAGATGCTCAAGTTACAGAATTTGGATTGAGTTGCCCTACACCAGATATTTCTAGGAGGCCCAAAATTTCACCGAAAATGGATCATATTTTGGTACCGCTAAGTGTGAGATCATCGGAGACTAACAAAGATTTTGTATCGAGGAATTTCGCTTATTACGATTGTGGAAAACATAATACGTGTGGAGAATGTGTAAGATCAAAATGGGCGTGCAATTGGTGTGTTTACGAAAATAAATGCACACATAACATTTCTAACTGCCAGAGGAATGTCATCAGTGGTGAAAATGTAATTATTTTGAATTCTTAGTGTATATTTTGTAGTCTAACGGAAAATTCACTGTTTGACATATTTATTAAGCAAACTGAATACCTACTACATACTTGGTTTCACAACTTTTAAACATATATTAATTATATTGGAATAATGCAAAATAAATAATTCAAAGATTTATACAAAGATTTACAATAGTCCTGCAATTATTTTAAAGTTTTCTATTCCTTACCCTTACGCAATTAAAACTAAATATATATTTTCCTAAAAGTACTTGTGATTTTTCAATGTCCATTTTCTCGGAAGTTGTCAAAAAGATGTTTTATGTTTGTAATTTTCCGTTAATTCCAAATTCTGATCAATATACAGTGTGTCCTCGTAAAATAACAGTCGTTCACGTGTTCTATTAAACTGGAAGTAACACAAAGATGTTATAACATCCAGAATGTGTATCCGAACTAAAATAAAACTTGTCAGACTTTGGAATCGGTATGTTTTTATAACAATATTGATAAGAATGTCGTATTGACGCATTTTTTTCTATGAAAATTGTCTCATATGTTGTTTCTTATTTCAATTTTAGAATCCAATTCCACTTCCAAATCATGGTTATGCATATTGTCCACAGTTTAAGAAACGTGATGTAATACTTCTTCCAAATAATGTTTTAAAGGAAATTGTGTTTGAGGTTAAAAATTTACCCCATCCCCAAGCGGGGCACTTTGGATTTCAGTGTATAGTAGTTATAGAAGGTGCGACAATGCTAGTTCCTGCGAGAGTTGATGCTGATAAATATATTGTTTGTGATAAAACCACTGTGAGTATATATTTGTCCTTTATATTTTCTCGAAATTTTAATAGAGTTAAAATGAATTATTTCAGTGAACATATTAAGTTTTAGGTTGAAGTTTAGTTGAAAGTTTATTCTAGTTAATAATTATGTTTAAAAATTCATTCAATTCGTTTGCAGTATTCCTACGAAGCCAACGAAGGTGAACATGAGGCTAGCGTTAGAGTAGTGTGGAACAGAAACCATCATATAGATTCTATTAATGTTATTTTGTATAAATGCGAAATACTCGGTTCTCATAGAGAACATGCAGACTGTTCTTTATGTGTTACTCGGAATTCTAAATATCAGTGTACATGGTGCGGCAACACTTGTCAGTATGCTGAAACATGCATGCACACACCACATATTGAATGTCCGCGACCTAGGATTGATATCGTAAGTTTAACATTAATTGGTGAAATAGTTTTAAACGACTAGTTTAAACATTTTGATAATTATAAAATAACTTTTTTTATCAGATAAAACCATTAAGTGGGCCTATAGAAGGAGGAACTCTGGTAACAATAGAAGGAAGTAATCTAGGTTTGAAAAAAGAGGATGTGCAAGGAAAAATACGAATTGGAGATGTTCCTTGTAATCTAGTTAACTATGAAGTTTCAGTGAGAATTCAATGTACAACCGGACCATCTCGAATCGAACGTACTGCCCCTATTATAGTGGGTAATGAAGCTGGTTATACAAAATCAACAGTTGAGTTTAATTACCAGGACATTAAGTTAACTGGTATATACCCCTCGGTAGGCCCTCAGAGCGGCGGAACCTTGCTGGCAATCACTGGGAAATACCTAAACATTGGATCGGAAATAACGGCTTATTTAGATGATAATATCTGCACAGTAAATTTAACACAAGCGTCCAGTGGAAGATTAACGTGTATAACATCGAGAGCCCCTAGACCTTCAAATATAGCCAAATTAACTTTAAGTATAGATGGGGCAAACCGAACACTAGATGGAAACCCCTTTAATTATACCCAGGACCCTACTATCTTAGAAATAAAACCCTTAAATAGTTTTATATCTGGTGGCAAGATGATTTTTGTCCATGGTACCAACTTGGATAGCATACAAAAACCAGAAATGGAAGTTTTTTCTTATAATGAACCTAACGTTCCTGTTAATAGAACTGTGTGTACTGTTTTAAATTCTGCACAAATGGAATGTCCTAGTCCTGCTGTCAATAAAATTTTCAGTAGTTATAGTATGATGTCAAAGCGTTCTTTAAGAAAACCTGCTGCTATCAAGGTAAGATACATACATACATACACATATACATACATACATACATACGCCGGTACGCCCTCTGTAATTCCGCGCTGTTCATATTGGCGAACGCTGCCTCAATAGCAGTCATTAATGATGTCACATTGGGAAACTTGTTTGTGACTCTTTCAACTATGCTCCATACGTAGTGGTCCATGGGATTCAAATCTGGACTATTAGGAGGTGAGAATTCTTTGGACCAAAAGAAGTCAAAGTTGACCGAGAACCATTTCTGGACCCAATGATTCGTGTATGCCGGTGCATCGTCCTGCTGGAAAACATATGGCCTTCCCCCGCAATATTTTCTATCCACAGCTTCACTATACTGTTCAGATCTTATCAATTTACTTCTTTGATCACAGTTTGTCCTCTTTGGAAAAAATACAGTGGCATGACATCACCCTCACTGGACACAACACTTAGTACGGGGACACTGGCCGGAAATTTCATTCTAGCAACGACGGGGATATCCCAGGGTTCGTGAGCAAGCCAGCGATCATTTGTACGGTTAGTTTTTGCATCAACAGTGAGAGTCGGAGAAGAATCTGATGCATCCTGATGCTTCGTGTTTCAAAGAATATCTGTCTTAAATTAATTGTGTAGAAGTGGCATCGAAAGTCCTCTTCGACAATTCTACGCATTGTCGGCTCGTTTACACCCACAATCGACGCCAATTTTCGTAACGATTGTCCTGGGTCCTTCACTCGAGTCCTTTTGATAACATCAAAGGTCCTCATCCTACATTCTTTCAAGTGAGGTTTCCTCACCGATAATAATGGAGCCTTCGTTAGACTGTTCTTGAGCCTTGTATTTAGCTATAATGTCATAAATAATTGATTTCGGCGAACGCCTTCGATGATCACGGCTCTTCGATTATACTCCGCACTTGTTTTCGACATGGCAACAATTTTGAAACTAGCAGTACTTACTTCAGTCAGTTTGCTAGACGGACGCCAACGGCGAGCTCTGGCGGAAGCATAATATGACGGGAGATTTTAATTGAAATTTGTCTGGATTTTGGGGACGCGATATATATACGTATATGTAATCTATTGTTTTTATTCATTGCATTTTTTGTAGATGAAAGAACCTAAACTCATTCTTAAAGTTGGTTTTATAATGGATAACGTCCAATCGGTCAGAAACTTAGAAAAACACTTTCCAAATCTTCGTTCTTCATTATTATACGTTGAAGATCCGAAATTTATTAAATTTCCAAATCAAATAAAGCTTTATAAAGGTGATACATTGGTTATTGAAGGAGAAAACTTAAATGCTGCTAGCGATGAAGCAGATGTTGTTGTGACTATTGGTACAAAACCCTGCAATGTTACGAGTTTAGCTATGACTCAGCTAGTATGCTCCCCCCCAGAAATACAACCTGCCGATACTGATGAAAATGGCATTAAGGTAGGAAAAATACCAAAAAAATGCTAACTGGAGAAATGAAAAATCTCAAAATTTTTTATTTTTGCTATGATTAAATAGTAACTGGATTTATTTTGGCCCAGTTTTAGCTTAAAGTAGCTTGGAAAGGGTGTACTAAAACTATATATGACCACATTCTTTTTTTAGTAATAATTTTGTGTTTCGTGCGTCAAAAATTCACAAAATCAAATTTTTATTTCCATAAAACATCCAGCGCGCGACGCTTATTTTGTGAACTATGTAATAAATTTTCTTTTATGCTATACAAATTAAATTGAAAACCTACAACATGGCAATTTGCTTATGAATCTCTATAAACAGAAATTTTTAAACACTCTATATTGAACTGAGCTTCAAAGTTAAATCTAAGAAAGGTAAATAACATTGTGAAAATAAAATACAGATTATTTAAGAATAATTATTATAATGTTCTCAAGTAATTTTTATAATCCTTTTCCAGACTGAAACAAACCTTCCTCTGGTTGTGGTAAGAGTAGGTAGAAGTTTAAGGTTCCCAATAGGATATTTAAAATACGACTTGTATAAAACATTTGCTTTTCCTCCCGAGGCAATTATTTTGATAGCAGCTGGCATTTTACTGTTTGCGTTTTTCTTCGTGGCCGTACTATTTGTTTACCGCAGAAAATCTACCCAAGCCGAACGAGAATATAAAAGAATTCAGATTCAAATGGATACGTTAGAAAGTAACGTCAGATCGGAATGTAAATTAGGTAGGTTTTTAAATGTACCGGGGGTCCCAGAGTTTCAACAGGAATTTTAGATAACATAAATTTTATTTTTCATATATTAGCAACTTATTTAAAAATCATTAGAAATTTATCGTACTTTTTGGTCAAAGATAATAGATACAACAAAGTATCAGTTATGATCACTAAAGAAATTAATCATAGTAGATGTTTCTGCCGTTAAAGCCAAATTATTTGATGACAATAATTCATTTATTTGTCACAGTTAAGAAATGCGCCAACAATTGTTTGCAGAAAAATGAATTCAATAATCACTGTCCTCTAATATTTTTCTTATAAATAATAAAGTACCAGAACGACTTAATGACTCAGTTTTTCTCACTGAGGAAAGTTAGTAAAAGTTGCCAATTATTCTGATAAAAGAACGCATTGCATAAAATCAGTGCATAAAAAATACCTAATAATTTGGGATGCTCGTTACTTAAGCTTACAAAACGTCAAGTTCTAAAGTTTCTTTTACAGCTTTTGCCGAATTGCAAACTGACATGACAGATCTAACTGCGGATCTCGAAAATTCTGGAATTCCTACTTTAGATCACACAACTTACATAATGAAGGTATTTTTTCCCGGAGTAAGCGATCACCCTATATTAAACGCACTAAAGGTAAGTTCATTTAAATGCTTACATTCTAAGTTCGAGTTGTTTTTCGATCGACATTCGATCTGTTATCTGTGTTGGTGTATTATCGGTGACGCTTGTCGGTATTGTAGCAATTCAGGCTAATACAGAAGGCAAGCAAATATCTTCGGTTCGAAAATTTTTTGCTCATTATATGGCTATAAAAATGCTTCGATAAAAAGCTGAAAAGTAGCTCGAAAGTAGAATTAAAGAAAATGTATTGTAATGTTATTGCTTTTAATGACAATGCTTTCAAGTGATCCCCTTGTAACTTTGGAATGACGTAAGATTCAACAGTATTATTTGGTGTGGTTAGGTATTTTAATTAATTTTAGATTGGCGTTTTCCAAGTTATACCTTTGGGTTACAGTTTTTGTAATGGACTCATTATGAATTCTTAACCCTCTTGGAGAGAACTATTTTGGAGTTCGATTTTTATTATCCAAACATAACCTCAAAACTGTACTCCTCGACCGTGACAAAGTATATCAGAGTTATTTTTTAAATTGAAAATAATACTTAAAAAGGTTCCGTTAAAATGGACAATAACTCATCTTCTTTTCCTTTTTCGAAAAATTATTTTTTGTTGATATTAGATAAATATTTCTTATTGACAGATTTCATTTCAAATCCCACAATTGGGATCTTACCTGAGGGCAGAGCATACTATGATTATTATTAAGATGGCTGAAATATGGGTGCAGATTTAAATTTGTAACGTGTGAAGCTAGGGAGTGTCTTTTTTAAAAATATTATTAACAATTGCCAATGTTGGCAAATGGGCCAGGACAAATTCTGCCCAAACGAATTTCATACTTGGTGAAAAACTCTTAAGATCAAATCTTAGGATGGACCTTGGATGTGAAATAATCGACGACAAAACTGCCGCGCCCAACATAACGAATATCCAGCATGTATATCCACGGCCCAAATGCGAACAGTAGTGTTTGAAATAAATGGCACATTCAACAGTAGAACGGGGAAATGCTCTTGTAAAGCCGCTGAAGGTGAAAAATGCAAACATATTTTTGCAACTCTTTTGTATTACCGGTAATATTCGAACCTACAAATGTCTAATATTTACATTTCAGTTTTTGTATGAAAATTTTTTACAATGATTGTAGTTTACAACAGCTGATCCCAATAACACACTTTCAATCTGTCAAATTTGTAATATCAATTTACACAGACGCTTATGACAAATTTAAAATGCATCTCAAGTTTAATCCCCGAAAAAGCCGCGAGATGTCGTATTGAATAGGTAAGATCCCAATACTATTACCAAACATGTGTGTTCTGTTTTGTCATTAGCTTATGTTTACGTCATAAAGTTTTCAATTGTTTCACTTCAAGTCAAATCAGAATTAAATGATATGAGAGGACCTCAGATCAATGAAAATTGGTACTCTGAAGTAAGTGTAGAAAGTTGTTAAAAGAAGGATATTTTACTTTTACCTGGTTAACTCCAAAATATTCCTCATGAAAAATTATTATAATTGTGTGCTTAGTTATGGCGTTGATCCTCTATATTTTGAGAGAAAAAATAATATAAGAAAAGTTGATCAAAACCTTATTTTAATTTAAGATAATTACTTTAAAAAATCTTTTCTATCCATAAAATACAAAATAGTCGAAATAAATAATAAGCAACATGATAAAATTTACCATTACCAGCCAAATATTGATGAGTCTCAAGACATTCCGAAAATACCAATGAAGCGTGTTACTTCATAAAAGCATGATTTGTTAAATTTCTAGATGCGACTTAATGGTCCGAAACGAAATTATGATGCAGCCATGTTGCAGTTTGAGCAGTTAATAAATAATAAATATTTTCTATTAACTTTTATAGAAATATTAGAAAATCAGAAGTCCTTTAATATTAGAAATAAGTAAGTTTTAATAAATATTTTTTTAGTAACTTTCTGTTTTGGCAAACTAAAGTATACTTAAGGCATATCACACTTTATAGTGAGTAGTGATGCTAGACCATAGCGTTTTTCATTAGTAATATAACATAATGAAAGTGTTTCATTACATGAAGAACAGTTTAAGTTTTCTCCAAGTGATCGCACGTCAACAATTCGACGACCAATGTTACAGAGGTTAGGAGATTCACTTGATTTTCTCTTCCATTTACCAACACTTTGTTGGCTTAATCTTTGATTGTATACAGCCTCAGTAACACATTCTCGCTTGCACATACATTTTTTTTACCATTTTTATCAATATTTATTGATTTTTTATTATTATCCATGTTTTTTACTTATTTACAACAGCTGATCACAATAACCACAAAATTAGTTAAATATATCTATATATAAGCAGATCAGTAGAGTCAACAGAAACCGGAATTTTAAGATTTTTAATTATCATTTTTTACCTGTTTTTTAACTATTAATTTTTTTTTTATTCTTTTATTTTTTCGTATTATTTGCTTTCGATAGTTTTTTAAAAATTATAAAATATAATTAATTTTTATTTTTCATATTTTTTTTCTGAGTTTGGACAAAACATCCAAAAGTTAATCCATTCATGTGAATTATTTAATAAAATTGAATAAACATTATATAAGACTTAAAATCTCTCGATAATGAATTTATTATCACAATAATAACCATCGTTAGTCTTATAAATTTTTTTAATTATTTAATACAAAGCATTTCTAAATGACAACATTCAAAACTTTTGGTTGAGACTATCCCACCTTAACCTCCTTAAGACCGACTTAAATTGTGCATTTTGACTGGCCAAGAACGCTATCTGTTATCGTGATATTTAAACTACCACTTCAATTGGCCTAATGGGAGTAAATTGAAGTGTAGATTCTACGTATGTAAATTTATTTGATTCAGTATAAAAACATTAAAAAAAAACTTACTGGCGATAACAAACACAAATCATCATCAGGACTCATTTAAACACCATAATTAAAAACGGAACTGAAAATCCTGTTTTTCAAAGACGATTAGTTATTAACAAAAATAAATTAAAAATATGTACATAAGCTTTGTTTTGCCAAAATGTTTATATAATAATGTTAAATTAATTTGGAAAATGATACGTTATTAAAAAGATTTTGCAACGCTTATTTTTCATATGCCTTTGTCCTTTCGTTATCTCAAGCATGCGCAGTATTAACGCGAAGAAATTGCACTCTTACAATACGGCAGAATTGCAAGAAAATAAACTAAAAGTAAGGTTATGTTAGTATTCATCTTCTATAAACTTAGGGGATTTTTTTCATTCATTTCATGGTTAAGCATACGGATTATTAGTATTTGATAGGTCAACACAAGTTTCTAATTTAAAGTTGTCAGCAGGTTTCTATCACTTCCCTCAATATTTCTAAGTTAATACGAATATAAGATAAATAAAATTTCACTTCAAATAAGCTCTACACAACAGCTATCACCATTGCACCAAATAGTTTATTTTTCACTCGATAAGTGTTACACTAACCATGTTAGCATCATTAGAAGCGATTAGTAAGTCGACAGTCAGTCATCACTCGTGATGATGCTCATATGGCTAGAGAAACTCGTGTTAGGTGCAAAAATAAAGTGTTTGTTGTAGTGGTGATAACTATTCCGTAATGCCATTGTGCCAAAGATTGCAAAATCCCAACATAATCTGAAAACTAATTAACTGTTTCAGTTAATAAAAGATAATAATTTCAAGTTTACTCTATTTTTTTAATGGTTCGTATACCTAAGTAGGAAAAAGAAACATGGCCTACCATAATAGTGATAAAGAATAACAAACTTCAAAGAACCTCTCTTATAGTTCCTAATAAGGAAAGTTGTTATCCTTAATAAAGATTTCTCTTATTTTGTTTCAATACTGCGCAAGCTCTATACGGTGGGTGCATGCTTCAAATAACGATAAAGACAGTGGCCTGCCAAAAATCTCTCTATTAACTTCGATTCTTTTTAGGGTTAATGTAGCATCGCTATTAATGGTGGTTTTAATGGATAAAATGGAGTATGCTACTGAAATTTTAAAATGCTTATTATTACGTTTAATAGAAAAATCTGTAAATACCAAGCATCCACAGTTGATGTTACGTCGCACAGAAAGTGTAGTTGAAAAAATGTTAACTAATTGGATGGCTTTATGTATGTACCATTATCTTAAAGAGTACGCAGGATCTTCCCTGTTTTTGTTATTTAAAGCTATCAAGCACCAAATAGAGAAAGGTCTTGTTGACGCTATCACTCATGACGCAAGGTATTCTTTATCAGAGGAAAGGCTGTTACGAGAAAATGTGGAACATACCACTGTGGTAAGATAATAGTTTTCAAAAAGCTTCATAAAATAGAAATTTAAAGGGTAAGTAAGAACTCGGATATATAAAACAGATGCCTCACACGTAATTACAAGTATAATAAAATATGTATGCATGAGAAATCATTGTTCTTTGGATTAGACTGTATATAATTGAAGTTACTTTCGGACTGTGAGAACTTCCAATCAATATGTCTGTTGTAAAGTTTGGCGTTAAACAGAATAACCATAAACATACCGAAAGTTTTTCTTAACCATACATATTTACATTTTAGACTTTGCATATTGTCCAAGATGATTTGGACGAGAAAATTCAATGTAAAGTGTTAGACTGTGATACTATCAGCCAGGTTAAATCAAAAATATTAGATGCTTTATTTAAAAATACACCATTCTCATTAAGGCCTTCATTATATGAGGTTGATTTAGGTAAGATATTAAATGTTTTTTAATTTAGATTACTTCTATCAATTCAAGTTTAGGAGCTCTTTAAGGACTTCTTGATAAAAAGCATTTTTCAAGTTACTGTCCGTATTAATGTAAAAACAATTTTCTATCGTAAAGAGTGGTGTTTGACTTATTTTAGAATGGAGACATGGAAGAGGTGGTCATCTTACACTTCAAGATGAAGATTTAACTACAAAAATGATAGGAGGTTGGAAGAAGTTAAATACTCTGGCTCATTACGGCGTTAAAGAGAGTGCAGTTATGTCTCTAATATCGAGGCAAAATGATAGTTTTAATAATTGCAAGCAGCCTTGTAATAATTGTGTAACTGGAATGTATCTAAATAATTCACAAACACCAATAATTTCCCATTCAAATGGAGACGTCGAAGCGCATAATCATCCTAGGGTATTTCATTTAATAAAACCAATTGAAGATCAGCAATTTCCAAATAATAAAGCTCTCGAAAGAACCCATAAAGCAATACCAGAGATATTTTTGACGAGGTTACTATCCACTAAAGGCACGATCCAGAAATTCGTTGACGATTTCTTCATGACCATTCTAACAGTCAATGATGCTTTACCACCAGCTGTCAAATGGCTATTTGATCTTCTCGATGAAGCCGCTCGAAAACATGGCATTCAGGATCCCGAAGTAGTCCATGCTTGGAAATCCAACAGTCTGCCGTTGAGATTTTGGGTTAACTTTATTAAAAATCCAGACTTCATCTTTGATATAAATAAAACAACCACTTTAGATTCCTGCCTATCTGTTATTGCTCAGACTTTTATGGATGCATGCTCCACCACCGAACATCGTCTTGGGAAGGATTCACCATCCAATAAACTCTTATTTGCGAAGGTTAGTAAGTCCATCTAACTTAACTATAATAAAATTTCTTAGCCTGTATTAATAAGTTCATGAGTTTCACCAAAATATGGAGATAACGAAAATTAATTTATTAATTTCAAAGTATTATCATAAAAAAAATTTACAGGATATTCCAAGGTACAGAGATATGGTGGCACAGTTCTATTCAGATATAGCAATGTTGCCAATTATAACAGACCAGGAGATGGGTTCTGCAATGCAGCAGCTATCAGCACAACAAGCTGAAGAATTTGACACCGTCGCAGCTCTTAAAGAATTATACATCTACGTTACAAAATACAGGGAACCGGTGAGTGTGTGAATTTGCGTTGTTTCTGATAGATAAAAATATATATATATATATATATATATATATATATATATATATATATATATATATATATATATATATATATTTGTTGGCGTAGAAAAAGAAAAAATGTTAGAATAGGAGCATAGGGATCTCAAATTTAAAATATCTATTATCTGTTGCCATTCTTAATTTTAAACGCATTCATTTAAAGTTAGTAATCTGTTAAGATAAATATCAATTAAAAAAAAAGGATCATTTCCAAGAAATATACGTCGGTTAACCATTTGAACTAATTTTACGTTTACTGTTAATTCTTTTTGTACCATTGCCACTCTACACTCCCAAAAAAAAACTGTTAATTCTTCTATTATTTGTTACTTTTAAGAATCTACACAACAGTTATCAGCACTCGATTCACGTTTTGCTAACATACGCACATAATTATTATTGTTTTTTAGTTATTAGAAGCCCTTTCGGCAGACCCTGTGTGCTGGCGATTAAATTTGGCACAAAAATTGGACAGTGTAGCCTATACCTTAGGCGGTGAAGAAACTTCTGGCTGCTGACCACGTGAGTCACCTGATCCGCTGCTGCCTCAACCATTGGCGCCCTGATAGCGCATTTGACACACACATGCTCTTGTTGACAGTGACAATAGTTTTCTTGCGTAAATTATAATTACAAAAATATGACTTTTTATCATCGCAACTATTCTTTTTTTAAATCACATATTTACACTGATTTTAATGAAGTTTGATTAAAGCAAATATTAAAAATTAGGCACGTGTATTGTCCTATATATATTTCGGGATTTTTCATATTTTCTCCATTAAGTTGCTTGATACCACTTTATTTCTCATAATAAGTATTATTTAAAAAATATTCTTACGTACTTCTGATTCTTTTCTGATTTTGATTCATATTATTATTCAATCCAAATTTCAGTGAAATCGGTAACGACCAGTTAGTTTATCGCAAATAAGCACACACACAGTTGGCAAGAAGTTATGACTACCTTTTATATACCTCATAGTGGATGTCTGAACTATATCATTTGGTGTGCATATTCTAACTTTAGACCTTGTTCTAGTTGCTAACTACGATTTATACAAAGTAGGACGTCACAAGGAGTGCAGAATTAGTCATAGTAGCGATAATATAGTAAAATCACTGCTTGGGTCCAAGTATTATTCATTTGGATTGATATTCGTTGAGCATTATTTACTTCCTTCATATTTGCATATCGGGCGCGGAATTTTTATAGTGAAAAATAAAAATATATGGAAATTGTTGGCTAACTTTGTTCATGAATACAATGACCGGTTATACACATTTTTTTTTTAATTTCTTAAGTATTCTTCAGCTGATCTAAAAGTATTTCGTAAACGTTTTTGCTAAAATTGGATTGTTACTAATATTGAAGTATTGCTAAAAAATTTGAGCAGATTGCCAAAACATAGATGAAATAAGATAACTTAAAATATTTATCAAAAATACTGAACAAACAACAATTAAAATGGTACTTGAACGAATTTGAAGGCACATAAACATGACTTACTATTATTCATTTGTATTATTCATACTGTAACCGAGTACTGAGTTTTTTTATGCTATTGCTTAATAGTTAGGTTATGATCAAATCTCTAAACTGACGAAATACGATGAATTTGTTGCAATTTTATTTCGTAGCTTTGAATTTCAATTTGAAAGTAAATAGTTCTTCCATAATGTCTTACCAAAATATTAAAAATACGAAATTTTTAGATCGAATCACAAATCAGGTACTGCCTGAAAATATTTGCAAACTGGGTACTCCCATAAGATATTCCCAATTTGGAAACCGGCCCAGAAGTTACCAGAAATAAATATAACCATCAAACAACGTAAATTCAAATACTAGGCTCATATTATGGGGCACCTCGAAAAATATTAAATCCTACTTAATTTTCGAATTTACAAACAAACAAGGGCTCTTGAAAAAGATAACGTCATTGCTCAAATATTTAAAATAGTTTTATCAGAAGAATTATTTCGTGCAAAACGATGACTGTCGCTCATTTTGGCTATTATAAAGGGAGTAATCATATGGAAGTCGGCAAAATATTTGACCTATTTTAGTTTAAACAAGCATGTTTTTAAACGTGTTCAAAATTTTATTATCAGTACGCAATAGCATAATACACTAACTATGACTTTATCCCGTCCTGTAAGAAAGCGAAAAAGCTATCTGAATTAAGCAAATTTTACAAAAAAACATCTGTGGCTGAAAAATTTGAAAAATCAGCCGGTCGTTGATTGACAGTATCTTAATAGAGATATCAAAACATAACTAAGTCCGATTTGCGAACATTTTTAGGTAAATTTCTGTGCTGTCGAACTGTAAATTACCTAAATGACTATAAAACTGTTTCATAAAATCCCTAAATAAACGCGTATGTTTAATTCATAATGTAATCAAATGTTTTCTAATCTACGGAATCAAAAGTCCAGTTAAGATGAAAAAAACAAAGAGTTTCCGCGAATAGTCTATTGTGATAACTAACTATTTTTAATACAGAAATGATTAACACTGCCTAAAAGAACATAGAAATAGGAACTTATTTTAATAATCAGAATTTTTGATATTTCGTCGTCGAGTATACTTTAGAAAAAAGCATATCAGTTTCTGTGTAAAATTCGAATACAATATTCGTTTGGAGTAAAAAAATGTTTGTTTTTCAATTTTTTGCTATTTTTTTAAATTACGTAAGTCGCCTTCGATAAAGAATTGTCATTAAAACATTTAATACAGCGTAAAGTAATGAGATTAGTTCCACAAAACACTATTTATTGAAAAGTTTATACAAGCACTTAATATTCATAGCACCCTGGTGCACTAATACATTAGGACCAACGCCTTTGCCATTCCTCAATGCAAGACTAGAAGTCCTGAACTGATAAGGAGTTTAAATCTCGTGTGACGGTCGCTGGTACGTTCTCGAGGGTCTCGAAATACTATCTTATTAAGCTGAATTTTAGGCGCGGGGAGAGAAAAAAAGTCGAGTAGCGAAAGGTCCGGGCTGTAGGGGTTTTTCTCCGCCAAGAATTTTCTCCCTAGTAATGACGTTTGCTTCGGCCCGTTTTCATCGTCAGTCGATGGCGATTTCTGGCCAAACACATGAATCGTTTTCTCAAGCACTTAAGTACCGATAAATAAAATTTTGCGTTAGCAGTCTCCTGACGGGATAAACGTCTTTTAGATAACTCCCGTGGACTAACAGTTCCTCACAAATGGACACAGTTCATCGGAAAAAAGTTTCAGAGCAAATTTTTTGTATTTCCAAGGCATTTCTATTTATGTTAAATACCCTTGATTTGTAAGCCCCAACTTATGAGTTGTTAAATAAACATTTAACCGTCCAAAATCGCGTCACATTGTTCGAAGTTTGCGACGTAGACGAACGGTTGGAGCGTTTTCATCTTCTACGTCTTCTCTGCCCTCTTTAAAGTCCTTGTGATATGTAAACATTTATACTCTTAATAAACTTGAACTCCCGCTGGCCATCTGTAGAATTTCCAACGGTTCTTGAGTGGTTTTTCCGAGTTCCACATAAAACTTTATAGCATATCGTTGTACTGTGTTAGAAGTGAAACAAATATCCGCTATGATCGTAACCTGAACTCCGGAAAGCGTCTGAGCTTGGTCGGACTGTATGCCTGACATCTCACAACACTCACCTAGCCCCATAGATTCAAGCCTCGCTCCCTCTGCTTGGCGTGCCAGGAGCAGTCTCATTACTGTATAGATAAACAATATATGTCTTTTTTCATATAGGTTTTACTATTCATGTTTGTCTTGTCAAAAATTGCCCTTTAGAAGAGCGAGTAGAAATAACTTATTTATAACTGTAATAGCCAACAAAATAAGTTTTCTAATTGCCAATTTCTAAATAAAATAATTAACTTCTTTGTTTTTATTTTTACATTACAACTTAAGACTGTAACTAAACGAACTCAATAATTACTGTATTCAATTACTGGATTAAAAACTATTTTGTATCATCTACTAAAATTAAAATTACCCTTATACAGACAGTAATATAAAATTGGAAAAATTTCTCTTAAACCTCTATGGCGCAAACGTAAATTTAAAGGTTTAATTTTCCATCCTCAAATGTCATAATTTTAATTCTTTTAGCAAAATCTACTCCCGTTAAAACAATTTATGAGGTTATCAAAACATTGGCACGTGTGTGCGTTTGAGCGTGTTATTCTGTGATATGGCGCATGATCAGGTGACTGTAATATGGATGCGTACTTACCTTCCAGCGGTCACTAGTTTCCTTCCCGAGTGCCTCGCTACGCTGATAGGACGTGACGTGGACAGTGTTTTTGCGCAATAGTGTCGCAACTTATGTAATAGAGCACTTTCGTTCGGTCCGGTTAGCCTAGTTTTTAAGTAGATATAGACATTGATTGATTCTACGTGTATCCGACTGATGTCCGATTTCAATTTTCACTGTATATTTATATTATTCTTTATAAATAATTTTACAGTATAAATGTTGAAAATTTATAATAACATACAAACCCAATTTGTTTAACAGTTTTTTGACACTTAAAATAAATTAATTCAAAATCTTTGTTTCGCGACAAGGTTTAATTTGGTATACAGGTAGGGTACTGAAAAATAAATGACATGTTTCTTTTTATCATGCCCTATTTTTGAATAGCGAGCGATGGGAATTTGACAAACAAAATAACAAGATGGAGACGACAACAAGATCGATGTTAGCCAAACATGCCAAAAATTGCCTAAAACAAGTTTCACGTTCGTTTTGCGTTCATAGAGTACGCATGTCAATGCTCCTTCGGAGGCAAGATTAAAGATGTCGAGGACCTTCACGGAAAATACAAGATGGGTGGACACCTGTTGGCTTCATTTTTTTCTGAGGTTAGATCCGAGAATTTTTCCGTCTAATAGACACCAATTGTATCCATGATCCATAGCAGATTTTTAGTAGTAATTATGTTAATGATTGTTAGAATTTTCAAGTGTACATACCTCCGGGTATACACCCGACAAACCGAAGATTCTCACTAGTAGTGCATTCAACTCGCGAACATCTTCGAGGCTCGCTGGTGCGAGAACAGATGCAAAACATATCGGTCTGTATAGTCCTGGTCGCTCCAAGGTTTTAGACTGGAAAGACGAAAAAAAAAAAATCTGCTATGTTGTTTTATTATTATCTTTTATGGTGCTTTGTTTACGTTTATATACTCTGTTTTTCTTAATTTAAAAATATTAGTGCGGTGCTAAAAAATAAGTATCAAAGAAGTTATCACATTTCACTCTATAATATATATGTATATCTGTCGAAATGATTACAGGTCTGTTCCTAATCTAATTTAGTCTAAAAGAACGTACATGCTAATGCTAATTAAAAAAATCTACTAAGTTGCTATACCCTCTTATAGCCTATTAATGCTTTCTCCCAGTTAAATTCTGAAACTTATTGGGTTGTATGTGTTGCAAATTTTTTGGCGGTAGATAAAAATATTTTACTATTTTATACTGTAATTGCATTAAAAAAAAAGTGAAATTCCTCAATTCTATTAGTAAATAAGGGAATGATCTGTAGGAAAAAAATATAGCATACATTACTTTAAACTAAACATTACTTATAGTATACTATCAAAAAGTACGAATATAAAGGCTTTTAGCTTCTATTTAATTAAATAATTAAATTGCTGTATATATTTAGGAATTACACTTTTTAAAAATACAGTAACAGAGAAGATAATAAGGTTATTCCACGTCAGATTAACCTGCCTAAAAAATTTTGATGCCGTGGACCGAGTACGATAAAATCCCAAATTTTTATTATTTTTTGTGAAGTTTCCGAAATATCTAAAAGCGTTAATCAAAATATATAGCAAAGTTGTTTACTCATAACACAACTCTCGAACGAAATAATAAATCGATTTCAAATTGGGTACACATATAATACTTGTGGGGTGGAGGATCGATGTTTTGTATAGTTTTAATAATACTATTTTATTTACTAATTAGAAACAAATTTGAGATTTTATTACAAATAGTACATTTTTATCGAAATTGCGGAAAACAAGAAAATGTCGCAAATTACCCATTTTTGGTCGATATGACACGGAATGACCCTTTAAGTGTGTCAATATTTATTTATTAAGGTGACTAGGCCTTTGTTTACGTAAGTAAGCAATTGTTTTCTCATTATTTAAGTTAATTTAAGTAGTACCGCGGATCAAAATGGTTGATTCATTAAGTAGTTGTAACCTGTCACCTTATAATGTAAATAATGTTGACACAAATTAGTTTTATTACTAACACATTGCTTTTGAATTGAAAATCCTAATGGATTTGTTATAAGTTCTATTTTGTTTTCATTTGTAAATATATAAAATGTGCATATAGATTATTATATCGGGTTTATAAAAGTGTTAATAAATTAAGTATACATTCATCGATATTAGATTGTGTTAGAAAATTATTTTCAAATTTTACTCATGTACATGTAGTTAAGCCTTTTTAAAATGTAACGGTTTTCCGAACCCCAAACATGCCCCTATATTTTTATTAATAATAATTGCTGAATTAAATAATATTCTAAAATATGTAGTACATTTTAATAAGGCCGTTAAATTTTTATAATAAATATCGATGTCTCAATTTAAAAATATTAATAAATAAAAAAAATGTTAGATAAATACACAGACTGTAAAGCCATTATATTTAATTTTATTTCTAACTTTGTTAATTATTTCTGTGAATTTAGCAGCTTTGACTTCTCGTTAATATTTTTCGGTAATGTGATCGTGAATTAAAGCTTTTTATATAAAATGTATGGTTTAGTGATATTTTTTTACTCTATTAAACATGTATTCCAGATTTACTTCTTGTTTAATTTACCTATTACATGTCGGAATAGTAGTCCGAAGAAAAGGGACGACAATTATGTTTTGCCTTAACAATTAAAAATCTAGTAAATAAGCAATTTTGTTTATTAGGTTAAGTTTTCGTGGCAAAACGAAGCCGACTGGCTACCGCCGAAACGTTAAAAGGTGCCACGGAAGTAGTAGGTGTATTATATGTAACAATAATAGGGAAAAATATGCACGACAGTAGGCAGTCGGCTTCGTTTTGTTCGACCTGTTTGTCTTTCTATATCAATACTTATATCTTCTGTGCTGGTACTATCTTTTTATTCGAATATCCCCATTGTGTCGAACTTTAAGAGAAGGCTTAATTCCTTCACATAAGAGGCACACATATCGTTCGAACGCGTTTGGAAAGTTGATTTAAGAGTACGACCAATTTTATGTTTTTTTTTTCTGGTTTTTAGTGTTCCGCACGGAACACTTATAAAATGACTTCGGAGTCTGTCTGTCACACCCGATTTTCTCCGAAACTATTTGTCATAGAAAGTTGAAATTTGGTAATAATATAGGAATTGATGGCCTCATCAGAGCCATCTAGTCTTGAAAGTTAAATTTTGACTTAAGGGGTTAGTTTTGGGAGTGAAATCGGAAGTCAAAAAAAAAAAAAAACTAGGTCATCGAGTGTGGTATCAAATATATATATATATATATATATATATATATATATATATATATATATATATATATATATATATATATATATATATTATATATATATATATATATATATATATATATATATATATATATCCTCTTCCTCATCAAAGCCGTGTACTTTTGAAAGTCAAATTATGACTTAAGGGGGTTAATTTTGAGGGTGACATCGAAAGTGAAAAAGAAATTTTTTTAGTAGCTCATCGAATGTGGTGTCAAATGAAAGCTTGTGAAAACGAGTAAAATATATATATATATATATATATATATATATATATATATATATATATATATATATATATATATATATAATGTAATACTTGCGCACACTTTTCTTTTTATTATTTTTAAAAAATTGCGAAAAATCGCTGTCCCCCCACCTTATCTCGAAAAGTACTGATCAAAAAATTTTGAAAAAATTCTCCAGGGGATGTAGATTGAACGAAAATTATCACGAGTGCATTACCTTTAATAATTTATCTGGTATATTAAAAAAAAAAATTCAAGGTCATCAATTTTCAGTAAAGATTGGAAACAAACTTTGTTGAAAACTCATTTGGGGTGTGTTTTGTGAAGTCACTGATCATTTTATACTACTGTAACAACATTTTTTATTTTAAAAGCAATCAACGTACGGAACAATAATTGTGCAAGTTCAACTTGCACTTAACGGGTTATTTTACCGATGATTTAGTAGCACATTTTCATCTTTAATTCTAATTCTTTCGAGATTAAAAAGAAGCAGAAACTGACTCAAATATAAGCATTATGCGCATAAGGTACAATTTTTCTGTTAAGGAATTTACTCAATGAGCAATTCGTACCTATTTTTGTTAAAAATGATGAATTATTGGTCTATTTCATTAACAAATCGGTATAACCAAGCATAATTTAACGCAAGCATGAGAGTATGATGTAAAATTCTACCTATTTTAGGAAAATTTTCAACTCTTGAAGTTTTGAGACTTCAGATGAAGAAGTCACAGGGCACTAAATCAGGGCAATAGGGTGGATGTTGTAATTCCGGAAGCAGTTCTGCAACAGCAAATTTTTGTTTCTCCATAAATCCGGACGTTTTTCTTCTATGGCCTGATTGAGTTTTTGGCTCATTCCCCCTTAAACACCTCCATTAAGTGTGGACCCTTTCTCCATATATTGAATAAACAAAATTTCTTCGCAGTCCCAAAAAACGGTCGCCATCAACTTTCGAGAAGAAGACTTCATTTTTGTCTTCTTTGGAGATGGAGAACCCTTCGGAAACCATTGTATCAACTCCTGTTTTTAGGAGGATCCTAATAAAACACCAAAGTCTCGTCGCATTAGTATCAATTTACTGAAAATAACTCTCATCTTTCTCAAAAGTGTTCTTGAGAAATTTCTTTCCTTGCTAATTTCTGCTCTGGTGTAGGGAGCTTGAGGATCCATCACATAGAAACTGTTTTCAACCCTTAATCTTGAAAATTACAGTTTCAGATCCTCCAGCTTCCTTAGCAACCACCGGGATGTTCATTCGGTGATCTGACAGCAGCAGATCTAAAACTGCGGTCAACCTGAATTAAGTCTCTGCCCAATGAAACTATTTAGACCGAAATTTTGTTTGAAGGTTATTGCCATACACCGAGGACATTATTTCATGAATAAGTTTCACACATTGTTCGAAAAAAGTCGTAAAAATTACAAAATGCATCAAACTCGTACAAAATTTCGTCAAAGTACTTAGAACGTCGACTAATTTAATATATTGCTTAAAAAACGCCCTTACTAAACACGTAAATTAGTTCTAAATTTGTGCTCCTCCTTATCTACTTTTACTTCTTGATGAGTTGTTCATAGGTGGAGTAGCTCTATTTCCGTTTAATATGTGTGATGAAATCATCTTCGATCGAAATAACCACGAAATTTTGCCAACACATAAAAGCATACCGAAACGATTTTACAATGACAGAAGAAAGTAAGAGGAAAATAAAACCAATTTCTAATTGACTTAGATTTGTATTTGGCAAAAGTTTTACTTGTAGAAAATTATTACAAAAACTTATTTCTTTAACTCTAAAATTAAATATTGTAATAAATAATATAATATTATTTTTGCGTAAGACGAAAAGTTTGTGTGAAGTAAAGACAAACCACAAGATATAAAAATTCTTCCGCTGTACGTTTTCTTAATATTTTCATATATCTTTCTTTTACGATTATATAAAATATATTAAAAATGCGGAAAAAATACAATCTGATGAAGTAGAATCTTATGGCCCCTTAAATTATTACAAATATAAAAAAATATTTTGATTCAACATTTACATACTTATTGTGTAGCAATTAAATATTTATTTAAAGTAACATTAGAATGTTAAAAGCCAGTGTCATATTTTCTAATTTAAAAAGCGTGCAATATTTTAATTTATCAAGTTTTTTTAGTTACCCCACAAAACAATTTTTAGTGATAAACAAAACGGTAGAAAGTTAACAAAATTGTCGAGAACGTTTTCATCTAATTCTACGGTAACTATTTTTGTAACTTGACGTGGAAGCTTTATCAGAAATTTGGAGGATTAATTTGGACGTATTCGATAAAAGCTAAAAAATATAGTTAACAAAGCCGGCTGGCTACCACCAGATCGTTAATGTGCCCTATCGAGTTTCTCAGACATGTCGTGCAAGTATGAGTTGTATTATATATTATATGTAACAATATTAGTGAAAAATATGAGCAGAATCTCTAAGAAACTCGACGGGGCACCTTTTAATGATCCAGCCGGCTTCGTTTTGTGGCAACGTGTTGTTCCACATGTCTGTCTTCTGTAGCGGTAGCTATATATTGTGATGTAGGGAACGTCCGGGTTATATATAATGATAGGATATTAGCTCAAAATATTTGTAGTTTTTTAGAAAATATTTTAATTTGATAGATTTTTGTTTCTCGAAAACTATCGATATTGTAAAAATACTCCTAATAAACGCAGTGCAAATTGGGGACAATTTAAGATTTGGTTGCTTCTTTCTATATTAGTATCACAAAAATATCTATTATTTTTTTTAATACGAAGTTACGTTTTACTACTTGTAAAGCGCTTCTAGTCGGCAAACGCCACTGTTTACACTGAGCAAATAACGGACTTTAAAAATCAACAGTGGAGAAACAACGAAATTCTGATGTACTTCTTGCCATAATTCGATGGGAATGATTATCGAAAAATGTAACGTCTTTTTTATTAGTTACATGTATTTTTAACAACAATGGCAGTTTTACTTGAACTATATGACCCTGTGTGCAAGTCTGTGTGTTACTAAAAATACTCTTTTCAAAAAGTGATGACGAAAAATATTTTTTTTAAATCAACCATAATGAAAATACAAATTGTGTTTCCGAACATTTAAAATACAATGGTTTCCTCAAAGTCTGTTTATTAATTAGTATAAAATCACTATATATATATATATATATATGTACATGTATATATATATATATATATATATGATTTTCGTCATCTTCAAGAAAATTTTTTCTTTAATTTATTATTTGTCAATATGCCAATTCGAACAAAAACCTACGTACGTAATATACCACAGATCGCGAACTTTCAGATTTGGTTAGTTTTAGCCTTCTTAATGAGACTGTAACCACCGTGACTGGCTGTATGGTCGAACTGCCCAAACCAAAATTTAAAGAAAAAATGATAATCACCCTTCTTGATTCTATGATGATGGCACTGATAAATTTGCCAACTTGAAGAGATGACAAATCGACACTCAATTGGGTAAATTTATATATGTTTTGTACCAGTAGGAAACCTTATTTTATATTTTGTAGGCAAGTGGAATTTTGGTGCTTGCCAAAATAGCTCTATCTATTTTAGAATTTACGAGGATTGTCTGAGCATTCAGACAATTCGGTAATAAATGAAAATATTGCATGTTTTCCTATTGACGCCGAAAGTATAAAATTATATTATAAAAATTTATTCTGACTGAGGGATAGACTTTGTACATCTTTAATTTATATCTACTATAAAGCGGCAGATTGGAAAAAGATCACAGATTTATTTTAATAGAGATAAATTCTTCTTTTAGTACTTTTAATCCTGTTTGCAAAACTATATATATAGTTATTTATGTAATTTGGAAATACTGTATAAATCAATCAACTGGAAAAAACATGAAAACTCATATAAAGTATTTTGTTCTACAGCCCAATAACTAGATAATTTTTAAAAAATACCTGCTATTGCTATTTTTAATAATCATATATCTTGATATTAACTTATTTAGAAATATCTAAAATAACCGAGTTGACAACTTACTTGAACAAAAATGCGAAATTTCCATCAAAGTAGAAGCGATTTTTTTTTATTGCTACAATTATTGCAACACCAGTTGAGAAAATCAACTTGTTAGCTGAACTTTTTGCTTCGCAGTTTACTGCCGATTTCCAAGGAAAAACACCAACTATTCTCACAGTACAGTCGGATGCCAGATATTGTCTTCAAACAGCGTATCATAAAACGTATTTTAATGAAGCTAAACACCAAACGAGCTTCCTGCTGGAAATGCGCTACAATTCAGCCGATACCCAAAAAAGGCAAGAAGACCTTGCCAAACAACTTTCGACCAGCCGCACTGCTTTGAATAATATCAAAAATGATGGGAAAGGTAGCATCTTCTAAAATATTTTGAAGGATTGAATATTATTAGCGACCATCAATATGGCTTTCGTAAACAAGGATCAACAGGAGATCTTCTAACTTATGTAACACATGTTTGGAACAACGCAATTGAATACTTTGGAAAATCTGGAGCAGTTGCACTTGATATATCCAAGGCATTTGACCGAGTTTCGCATGATGGATTGTTGGCTAAGCTACGCTCTTATGGTATGTCTGAAAAGTGCCGTTTACGGCTCTCGTGTTTCCTTAAACAGCGTTGTCTACGAGTAGCGGTCGACGGATTTTTTTCTTCACCTTCACTATCAACGCCGGTGTGCCCCAAAGTTTCATACTATCCCCTACTCTCTTTCTCATTGACATTAACGATCTACTGGAAAGGACCAGGAGTACTACCTACAGCTTTGCATATGACAGTACGCTTATTTCTTTATTCACTTCGAATGATCGGACATCGGATACTTGTCCATGCAAATATCTGCAGACAGCCGGAAGTCGTTCAACTTAATAAAGATCTGGAAAAAATTCTGCCTTGTGGTGACAATAACCAAGTAGAATTTAACGCTACAAAAACCCAGGCAGCAGTTTTTTCTAAAAAAGTTAACGTTGCTGAACGCAACATAGTTATGTCAGGGCACTTCTTCTTTAGCATCGTTACTCAATTTGCTGGGCGTTAATTTGGGAGCAAATATAGCATAGAGCACATAGCAAAGTGAGCCTTTCAAAAGCTCGGAATATTGTTTCGACCTAAAAAGCTTTACACTCCACAACAACTGTTAATTCTGTACAAAGCCCAAATGTACACTGCATTTGTTAGATTCTATTCGCAAGAACTCACCAGCAACCTTGATTCTTAAAAACATTAAAGAACGGTTTGCGACTTAAATCTGTTCTACAAGTATTTTCGTGGGAAGTGTTCGATGAAGGTAGCCAATTTAATTCCTCCCAAAGCGGTACATACTAGGAAAACCCGTCGCGCTAATACTTCACATCCGTATAAAGTTCAGCTTGTCACCCCTTATACAACCCTTTTTAAGCCGTCTTTTATATGGAGAACCTCATCCCTGATTTGCCCAGGATTGTGTTTCTCACCAAATACAATTTACAGCGATTCAAGACCAATGTGAATCGCTCCTTTGGCACACGCGTCGCTTCTGTAGCCCTTTAGGGATTTCCTTGCAGCACGTGAGCTATGCCCATAAAAAAAAATAATAATCACCTGAAATGCCTATCGCAGTACTAAAACCGCAGGCCTAATCAACAAGGGAATATCCAAATAAATCATAATACTTATGATCATAGATTGATTCGAGACAATATCAGTCGTCGTAAGTAATCGTCTCGAAGCAGCGACCCCTTAACTCCATCTTCATGTGGGGGAACAACTGGAACTCACAGGGTGTTTTATCTTATGGAGCATAAAAATAATTTTTGGGGTATGTATGTTTTTACAGCATATAACAATTGGCTTTTCCTGAAATATCTTCGAAAGTATAAAATTATTTATATTCTGTTTAAAATATCAATCAAAATGACCGTAGAAATATGTTTAGTGTTTGTTAGGCATATCTCAAATAGTTCATAACAAAGCAGTAACCAATTAAGTAATTAACTTTTAGTGTTCGGCATCAAAATTGAAAAACCGAACACACTTGTCTATCCTATGTCTATGTCAAAGCCGATTTTCTCCGAAACTATTTGTCATAAAAAGTTGAAATTTGTCACAAGTATAGGAAGAACTGATCGCCCAGGCACAGGCCTGTAATTTAGAAAGTTAAACTTTAACTCAAGGGGTTAATTTTTAGGGGGGGGGGGGGGGTGAAATCGGAAAAAGTTTTTCAAGGTCATCGGGGAGTCAAATGAAAGCTTGTGAAAACACGATATATATATATATATATATATATATAATATATATATATATATATAAAATATATATATATATATGATGTAATACTCGCGCGAACCTTTCTTTCTATTATTTTTAAAAAAATTGCCAAAAATCGCTGTCCCCCACATTAACACAATGAAAATTATCAGGAGTGCATTACCTTTGATAATTTATCGGGTATATAAAAGCAAAGATCGGAAAAAGAAAATTTATTTTAAAAGCAATCACGGTATGGAACACTAATTGCGCAAGTCCGTTTTGCACTTGGCCGGTTTTTTTTTCTATTAACAACAATGCAGCCAGAATGTTTGTTCTAAATGATCCTAGGCGCATTGACACTTTGTCAACAAGCGTATTAATTTATTCACGAAAATAACAATTTTAACCGCGGTAATATAGTCTATAACGCGTTATCTTCATAAAATAGTTGTTTTGGCTTCTTAACGTGCCAATTATGTCCAAAAACCAAAATACAGATTTTATTATGTTTAAGCGGTATATTGAGACTATTAAAACGATTTAAATAGGAAATAATAAAATCTTGCCGACTTGGAAAGCCGGTCCGTGGCTGCCTACTAATAACAAATTCTTCCTTAGGTGGCAACAACAGAAAACTTGTTAAAAAATTGTCTAGAGTTTGAATAGTAGACTGAATTGTTTACACCAAATAAATCGAAATTGAAGACATTCGTGCATTGTACTGTATCCAAATAATTCGATAGAAAATGGAAAAAACAAATACCAACGGAACCATTTTATTGTTTTACTTTATTAAGCGATTTTTTGTTTATTTTACTTTAAAACAACAGCGAAAATTTAATGTTACTATGTTACAGAAACTGACATCACCGATGTTACCGGTAAGGTAAGGGAAGATACCAGATAAAGCTTCATAAATAAAACCACCACAAATGAATAATCAGTTTAAAGATTTTGTTCAGCTGATAATACTACATACTCGTAACTAAATTGCTTCTACTCATCTACTTAGTAGTATTTTCCACGTAACTCAACTTTTTTTCATTTTAGCTACCCTTGTATCAAGAAAAGTACATATTTCGGCAATTAGTTACTGTTCTCTCATCTGTCACTCCATTTTGGGACGTGTTTCGTCATTCGCAGTATTAGCGCAACGAATCAATAAGATACGACAATTTCCATCTCTAGCTCATACTAGCCTAGTTTTTAAGGCATGCTTGTCGGTCGGGGCCTGTTTAGGGTCACAAAGCGATACAGGAATTGTTCAGCGAGTTACTACCAATTACCGCCAGACAGCGCGATTGTTAGGGTTCTACTCCATATATGTAAATCAATAATAATTACTAAAATTGAACAGTTATTTAGTGTTCTCTTATCTGTCAGTCCATGTCGGGATGCATTTTGTCTTATAACGACTTGGCAGTCGAACTAAGGATCGACAGGGAAGAGAACAAAACTTATCACAGTACTAGCGCAAAGAATCAGTAAGCCATAAACTAATACTAATTACATTTTATAAAGACAACGACAAGTGTAAATAATTTAATTTTCTTTCAATAGAGTCTAGAAATCTACTACTCTACATAAATGTAATAAAGCTCATAAAGGAATTCATTCTTTGCTATTTCATAAAGCATTACAAAGAGAAAGACGTAAAATACAAAGGTTATTCAATTGTCAGGGGTGCACACTTTAAAAATATTTTCAACTATTCAAGTAGTAGTATGTTTTGTAAATTTCTGGACGTTTGCTTTCTATGATTGACTGTATACATATTTTAAGTATCACACTCACAAGTTTTCAACATTTTCAATACTTTAGCGACCTATATGTTAGGTTTTGAAGCAAAGGCGCTTGTATTTAAGTTTTTTGTATTTTATCTAAGACCCAGTTCAACTTATTGATAATTTTTTTTACCATTAATGACCACGATAATTTTTTGACCATTAATGACCACGAGTTAGAAAACTAATTCTTCTGGATCCAAGATTAACAATGGCTGGAAGCGATGAATTACGATTTGGTTGAATGCTTTCGCTATATTATTAAAAGTCTAATCTAACGAAGTAAAATAATCGTATGTAGTTTTAACTAATAGGGAAGAAAGTAAATAACATTATATTTATAACAAACAGCCGAATTTTGTCTAAATTTGTGCTTTAATAAGTCATATATAACCACATAAAACTGTTATTAAACTTAGCAAATATAAGTCACGAATTTCTATCGGCTCTGCACGGAGGTAATTTTTTTCCATAAGACAGGGATGGAAAATCTGTCCAGTGTTTTTTACATGTCCTTACCGTAGTCATTAAAGCTTCTTCTGGATCATTGATTTGGCTGGATACGCTTTTTTAAATGACATTTTCTGTCTATTTTTTTTGTCTAGATTCCGGGTAAATCGAAAGTCGATATATTTCCAGCTAAAGAATGAAAAATTTAAATCTAGAAAGTAGCCGAGTCAGATAAAAAAAATTCTGCTTTTTTGATGCACTGAGTATAACTAAAAGTATTTCTATGATATGCACCACTGACGGCCGAAAATCTTTTGCATTTAAATAGAGAATAAACAATTATACATCAAATGGGGCTCCTGCATAAAAATATATTCTTAATCATGCCAAAAGGACACCTATATACTTAACGTTTTTACACATAATTGGCAACAATCTTGTTTTACTTGCTTTAAGTACATTATTGCTCTATTATTAAATAATCTACTCCCAAACAAAAAAGTAAATCTAAAAATGGTAAACATTCTGAAATAAAAAAAAAATATTTAATATAAATATTTTCTTAGATTGGAATGTGGGAAATCGTTTAGGATTGACATTAATACAATTCTAACTGAAAATAGGGATGCTAGTGAAATTTTACAAAATATAACACATTGAACGCTCCACTTTATCACCACAGACTAAAAAAAAATTATGTTATATAGACTTGAAACTCAAATTGCCGCTACTCAACAGAAGATACCTAGAAGGCGTCATAACTTCAAAGGTGCCTATTTTATTAGCATATCTTCTGTTAAATTCTGCATACTATATATGTCCCCACTACTTTGGTTGTCTAAAATTTATATTGAGTTTCACACCCTTATAACATAGCATATGCTACCCACTCTCAGCATTCACTCCACATGGCACCAGGTTTAGCTTAAAGTGTAAAATAAGAGAAGTCAAGTCGCAAAACACTTTAAAATAAATCAATCTTCTATGTCACCTACAAACTTTCCTCACTAATATAACCGTAGTATTCATCTACACTATCAAATCTGAAAAGAATGACGTCAAATAACCAACGTTTTATTTCTGTTGTGTGGCTACAATTAGTACATTTTATTAATTAACCGAAGGAAAAAATGACCCCAATCCCAGTGCTTCGCACCTCCTGTTCCTCTAACGACAATTGCTTGAAAACTATCGGTTCCTTCTTCTCTTTAGTATTATTTGTTTTAGTTCAAACCGACAGATAATCATGCCAGTGTAGACATCGTAAATATAAAGTAGGTGTCTTTACAACCTATAACTATATTTTTAAAAATAGTACAATGGTTTCTAACTGCATTCCGTAAAAATAAACATATATTTTAAATAGAATAATTAGATTATTCCTTAATTTCTTTGTGCCTTTAAAATAACGAATTCAGATATAAAGCAGCTTTTGTCTTAAAGATATAAAAAAAATTAACACACAAATTAATTAACAAGCTAAACATAAGGCCTCTGTAGTTTATAATTGGTAGAAATAAAAAGTAGGGGCATAAAAACAAATAAAACATACTATATTACAATAAATAATAACTCAAATATACCCGGTAACACAATAACATATTGAAGCAATATTGTAGAGATTCGGCATATGCAAAAATTATTTTATTTGTGTAAGATTGAAATAGTAAAAACAACGGCATCTTACAAAGTATCAAAAAGAAAGGCACTAATCCAGAATTTCGCAGTAAAGCAATAAGAAATATTGAAAATAAAAAGTGTACCTCCAAATTCTGTATCGTTCTAATAAATATATCACAATCTCGTTTCAAAAGGTATGTATCAATTTTTTTTACAGGCTTTTAATTGACAGTGAGTTCTAATTTAAAATTATTTAAGAAGCTCATAGCAAAATAACCCAGGACAAATTTTTTTTTAACGTCGGATGAAATTTGGCATTTTTAACGATTTTCTTTCTCCCAGATCTTATGAAGCACGAGTCCATCCAAAGAAGTTGACTACACAGTCACCTTGTGGAGAGTTGATGGCGACCGTTTTTTGAAACAGAAAGGGAATTTCGCTTGTTCAGTACTACATGGGGTAAAAAGTTCCGAGACTTGAAGAAACAACAATGTAAAGAATGTAGGCTTTCACGACCGGCTGAATTAATATGGATTTCTTTCGGGAGTTGAGGCCGTGTTCTCCAGGTATTAACTTCCTGACGTTTCGTTGACACTGCGGTCAACATTTTCAAAGGCGATGTGACAGTGGTCGAAGGTTTCTTCTTGGCTGTTCATTGTCAACTGTGGTCCACGACGCAGCGCTGTCCGATTTTATGTGTTCCGGAGTAGGCGTGGCCAATGAGGCGCCAGCGACACTTCCCTGTTTTTTAATTGGGTTACACAGTGTATCGTAAACCACCACACACTCACAGATATTTGAACAAGGACTCGAATCATCACCCTAAACAAAAAAGAGGGATAATAAAAACTTTAACAGTCCGAGCAATCCGAATATGCCAACCAAAACACCTGCCAAATGAATTAGAACATCTAAGAACAGTCTTACAGAACAACGATTACTCTCGGCAAGAAATAGAAAGAGCCACTCGTCAGAATAAAACTACAAAAACTGACAACAAAGACAAACAATCCACTGATGGGAAAGAATTGTGTTGCCTTTTGTGAAAAATGTAACGGACCGCATTGGAAAATTGCTACGTCGGCACACACGGACAATAAAACGAAGTCTAAGATAGGTCAAAGACCAGAGAGATGATCCACTTTCCGCTGCAGGCGTATATTGAATTCCATGCACCTGTGGTTCAGCCTATGTTTGTACAACGAAACGTAGCATTAATACACGGCTAGCTGAACACAAAAGGAGTTGCCGACTAACACATACAGACAAATCTGCCGTAGCCGAGCACACGTTGACTCAGGAAGACCACAAAATACTGTTCAACCAGACTCAAGTTCTAGCCAACGTATCGAGCTACTACCTGAGGTTATACAGAGAGGCTATTGAAATCCACAAACACAAATGGAATTTCAATAAAAAAGGCGAAGGGCTTAATCTTAGCAAAACTTGGACGCCTGCATTACGACAAACAAAAACGTGAAGAAACAGGGAAGTGTCACTGGCGCCCGATTGGCCGAGAGTCCAAATGGCCACGCCTACTCCGGAACACACAAAATCGAACAGCGCTGCGTCGTCGAGCACAGTTGACAGTGAACAGCCAAGAAGAAACCTCTGACCACTGCCACATCGCCTTTGAAAATGTTGACCGCAGTGTCAACGAAACGTCAGGAAGTTAATATCTGGAGAACATGGCCTCAACTCCCGAAAAAAACCCATATTAAACAACAATGTGTTTGCCAAAAATAGATTTTATTCTTCGACATAGTTTCCTTATTTAGATACCTTTCCTCTCTAAAATACGCCTCAATTTCCCGTCCGACTTCTTCATTTGAGCCAAATCTCTTTCCCGGGAGCCACCTTTGTAAATTTGGAAAGAGGGTCTAGGGCCCAGATCTGATGAATACGGCGGAAGAGGAAGCAATTCATAGCCCAATTGGTCCAGTTTCACCATCGATTTTATGGAGTTGTGAGCTGGTGTATTATCTTGGTGAAACAACTCTTTTTTTCTTCACTAAATGCGGCCTTTTTTTCTCGATTTCACCATTCAAACGGTCCAATAAATCAACGTAATAGTCTTCGGTGATTGCTCACCCCTTCTCAAGATCGACTATCTTGATCAGTATTATTGCATGCACATCAAAAAAAACACTCGCCAAAACCTTTGCAGCCGATGTTTATGTTTTTGGATGCTTCGGTCGGCTTTTATGTGGTTCCAGTCACTCTGCGGACTGCACATTGGACTTAGACGTATAGTGGTAGGTTCTGATCAATCCTGCTGGTGCGTGGCACCCGTTAGGCACGTAACTTTTTCACATGGAAATATTCATGCAAAATATGCCTCACGCGTTCTATTGATATCTTCACGATGTCAGCTATCTCTCTTACTTTCACTTTGCGGTGATTCACAACAATATGGTAGATTTTTTTATGTTTTTCTGAGTGACGAGGTGCATCATCGGAGATTGTACGACCGCATTTAAGTTCCTTAACTGATCGACATATAATGCGTAGTCGGCGAAGCAAATATGCCATACTACTTCTCAAGCCATTCTCGGGGTTTGGCTGTATATTTCCCATTGAAAAGCAATATTTAATCAACACACGAAATTCTTTTTGTTCCATCGTTTTGCAAAAATCAAAAGTTGCGTCACTCAAACAGCTGTAACTCGCAAACTAATAGACAAAATGTCGTGAAAACTTCACACGAATCTTCTGAGAGTTAACACTAACTGAAAATATGTTTTTTTTTTATTTGTTCCATGTAGTATATGAAAAAACCGACCACAATTATTAAACAGGTTTACGAAAAGACGTAGGAAATTCGTGGAGAATCAAAACTTTGCTGCTGCACGATAACTGCAGAATCTACAGAGCTCACACAGTCCAAGCCTTTATTGAAAGTTGTGGATTCACCGACTTATAACATCCACCCTACAACCCTGATTTAACACCCTGCAACTTCTTTTTATTCAAAGATAGGAAGAAAGACCTCAGGGGCTGAAAGTTTTCTTCAGATGATGAAAGTATCATTTGTGAGGTGTAGTGTATCAGTGCAAGTGAAAATAATTGTTTTAAGCTTTTTCAAGTTTTTTTTCATAGCTAGGAAAATAACTTAAAAACCTCGTACTTCTAAATACCATCGTCATAGTTAATTCGGCAAATTAACAATGTTAGTGTTTGTTAAAAAAGGTACAGATTTTAGCTATTTTTAATAGAACAGATAGATTTTTAGACAGATTTTAGAAAAACGACAACATATTTCCAAAATAAGATTTAATTGGCTCGTAAATATGGTATTTTAACGCAACAATTTCTGGAATGTTTCTTATATTTTTAAAAAAGGAATAATCTAATTCTAATAACAAAATAGTAGTAATACACATCAAAACTAAAACAGCTATTACTGTAGGTATTATCGCGCCGATCATGTTAAATTTTCGGTCTTTTTGATATTTATGTTGAATATTTGGAGTATTACTAGACACGCATACCCGACCATCGACTTGAGAATATGATAATGGAGTTTGACTTCGGCTCGATCGATGAGACGGATTCGTAGTATCATATCGATAACTGTTATCAATTAATTGAGATTCTGAAGAGGAATGTTCAAACGAATCGCGAAAATAATAATCACTAAATCTATCGATGGAATCATCTTTCAGTACTGTAAAGAAAAAAAAACTGTTAATTTAAAAAAATCAGCATTATATATATATATATATATATATATATATATATATATATATATATATATATATATATATATATATATATATATTATGTGTTCTTGGAATTATATCATTAAAACTATTCTTGGATCAGTTATATATTTATTGATGTTGCGACCTTCGAAAGAGGTCTTCTTCAAAATTTACTCTAAAAGATGACATTGGAAGAATTAAATATAGATAAGTAATTCAACGGTTTGTCGTGTATTTCGGGGTTAAAATATTTGTAGCTTTTCGTAGTTTCTAATTTAAGACACTTAACTGTATACATTAATGAGGGCCTTGCCTTAGAAAGTAGTTCACTGTATGGGGTGTTAATTTTAAATTACTGTTAAAAACACATTTTTACTTTCTACAAACAACTACTTAACTTGAAGGACTTTATATGACTGGTAGGTAGATACGGTTTAGGTTATTTACATCTACTTTTTCGTTTATTGCAGTGGGCGTCATCTGTATGTGCATGGATTCCAGTATTTCTCATAATTTGTAAGAGCTGTACTGTTTTTTTTTTGTTGTATTTATGGCCTTTGATTCTATTTTCTAGGTATTGGCTTGTTTGCCCGACGTATATTCCTTCGCAGTTATTACATTTGATTTCGTAGACTATGTTACTTTTTTATTACTTGGGGTTTTGGTTTTAAGCCTGGAGAAATTGGATGAGAGCAGATTATATGATTTGTGACATAACCGAATTTTGTAGTTTTCAAAAAGTTTTTTGAGTGGTTGGGATAGTCCATTTATAAACGGTAAAGCAACATTTGTATTGTGGTCGTTGTTAGTTGGTTTTTTACTTATTATGGTATTGTAAAAGTTATGTATTCGTTGTTTGAAGATTTTGTTAACAAGGTACATCGGATATTTATTAAGTGTTAATGCTTCTTAAGCTTTGCTTATTGCACTCTCTCTGTATTCTATGTCAGAAAGCTTGATTGCTTTATCTGCTAGATCTACGATTACAGATTTTTTTTGGGAATTCGGGTTGTGTGATTCATAATTAAGGTATCTAGAAGACCATGTATTTTTAGTATACGATTCAGTTTTCATATTTTCATTAATGTGGTGCAAAGTTACATCTAAGAAATTTATCTTATTGTTTTCTTCTGTTTCGAATTGTAAATTGAATATTTTTGTGGTATCCGTTGAATTTTTGTATATATATATTACCATATAGTTTCAGATTTATAAACAGTCTAAGGTAGTAAAATAGATCTTAAGAAGATATTACTGTGTGCCAGCTTAGTTAGAAAAAATATTATAGATTACCTGTTGTACGTAATTTTTTTCCACCTATTGCTTCCTGATCTTCACATACAGTTTCTAAGGCAGCTACATCACTATAACCCTGGGCAAGGTTACAATCTAATCCTGAGAGCATTCCTGTACTACTACTACATTCCAAACGGGAACTTCCTACATCTGAATGACTTGATCGAGGCAGACTGCTATAACCTAAAGTTAATAAATGAGTCAATTATAACTTTAAATTATTATTTCAGAAGTTAACAGTTTTTGCTCAGTCGTCGTCTTATTAAGAAATTTTTATGTTCCACAGCACATGCACTGCAGGAGAATTCCTACGTTGCCACAGCAGAGACGCATGTGCGGAAGCAGAAATGTGTGTTGATCCTGACATGTTGCAAGTTATTACTTGTGAGTAACGGAGTCTTGGCTAGTTCATTCCAAATAGATGAAATTCTGCATAAAAAAGATCATAATATTGCGTTTTAACCTCACTTTTCCGTTTTCTAAAAGCTTTTATGCAATTTTGTGCGTCCCTTTCTTGATAAATCCTATGCAAATAACACAATCCCACGACTTATAACTGCTAGTACTCAGCTATATTATGCTAAACAGCTTCTACACTAAGCTGTTTTATTATCTGCCATGTTGTAATTAATAATATAACACCAAATAAACTAAATATTTGAAAATATTTTCATTTTCAAGGAATACCTTGGATTCAAACGTATATTAAATTTCTGTATTCAAATCCATTGTATTCGTTTGTTATAGTAAAAAACTTTTCCTTACCTAAATGAGGCTGTAAAGGTGTTGAGGGAGTGGCAGGTACACTTGAGGCTTTTCTTCTCATACTAGAGGTTTTTTGGACGTTAGGTTCTTTTCTGGGTGAACCGGTGTCATCCAGAATCTCTCTCTCGGTTCTTCCGGTGTACTTAAACTTCGTTCCCCAGGAGAAAAATCCTCCCCCAGTAACAACTGTGGGTGCGTCCGAGCTAGTTGGCAAACTATATTTGACCATGCTTTGGTTAATATTGTACAAAGATTAACCGGTAATCCATACTAATAAGTATGCAACTATACCCCCATTCATACGTCAATACGCAAAATATTTTAAAAAATTACTTTTTCACACACGTCGGTCTAACAGGACTGCATTATTGTGCAATGAAGCCAAAAGTCAAAACAATTTTCAATGTAAAAATATTCCTCAATTCATGCATTAATTACGCCTAATATTTATTGGAAAAATGTTATTTGGTTCCTTAAAAAAAGCAAACAAATTGTGAGAAAGCAATGTCTTTCTAGCCATGGGAATTTTCGCAATGCTACCTTTCTAAAGATTCTCTTATGGACCGGAGATCATGCTAAACAACCACACTTTTATCTCCGTTACAATTAGGTCAGTGAATAGTAACTTTAAAAAGGCAGAACGATAGTAAAGACCAGTTTTCATTTTAAAGAATACTAATTTTGTTAGAAAATACTCAATATGTTAAACTTGCTAAAAAGATGATTTCCCACCATGATTCTGATTAATAGTCATTCAAAGCATAATTACTGGGACTAAGACATAGGTATATAAGTATGTCACAAATAAGGCATCGATCAAGTGAATGGCATTCTCCTAAAATAAAAAAAAATACGTCGATTTCGGTCAAAAACAAGTTATGCTCACCATTCTCATCGATTACATCATGAATTTCTTCTGGAAGGTCAAACAGTTAATAAAGAATATTATCTTGGTGTTTTGGGAGGTTCATGTGAAGCTCTACGTTTGAAAAGGTCAAATTTATGAAAAAATAGTTCGTGGATTTTATATCATAATGCACTGACTATTCAACAATTTTTGGCTCAAAACAGCACCGAATTGACCTGATATGGCTGAATGTGACTTTTTCCTATATAGCAGACTTATAAAACTACTTTCAGGAAGGCGTTTTGATGGCATTGAAGCGATAAAATAAAAATCGGAGGCCCCATGACTCTACCAAAGACCTAGTATCAAAATGCATTTGAGAGCTGGATGAAATGTTATCACAAGTGTAATGTATCAGATTGAGGCTACTTTGAAAGCGATATCATTCCAATTGTTAATTAATGTTTTTGGTTAAATTTTTAGGTTTATCTATCGAGGTTCAAACGGTATTTTCTTATAATGTTAGTATATATTAATCTAAAATTCTACATTCAAAAAAACTAAGTTAAAACTGTAACACAAAGACAACTTACGTAAAAAACAACATTTGTTCCATGGCACATCTCCAAATGTGTCTGCAGGCTGCACCTGTAGGGCATTTAAACCCTACCGTATGCTTTTTCTAAAAAAAAACATGAGTAAAGCATAAGTTATGAGTCACACGAAAGAGGGGTGATAAAGGCCTCTTTTTTTACTCTAGCGTCTACTGCAGCTTCTTTCATTGGTTAATTAAGAAAATTATAGACACTAAGTTATATTCAATTAGACAAAAATACTTGCACTTTTAAAAAATATTATAAAATGTATTTTAAATGTAATAAATATAAAACTGCTATTGTCAATGTTGCTTAACTTTTTAATGTTTTTTAAAACCTACCTAACTTTTTTATTTTACATGCATTACTATACCAAATACTGAGACCGATTACTATAATCAATCTTAAACTCACAATAGTTCAGGTTCATGAATTGACCTTGAAGAAAACCATATCCTAATGCCGCTTGTATATATTGAGCTAGTTTTTGCATTCAGATTTGATATATTCTCCCAAAAACACATTTCCCTTCACACTTTGCGGACTTAGGACCGTCAAAGTAAAAGTTGCTGAATTTATTAAACCTTATACTTTTACTTTGGTGTGTTTAAAAATGTACAGTTTTACGGTTGCGGGTACTGATGTAAATATGGCGATTCTGTTATACATAAAACAATACTCTTCATTAGGATTAAATTCTTGATTTTAAGTTATTCTATTTTCAACCTTATATGAAAGTTTGTCCTTGTTCTTGTTTGACAGAATGAATATATATAAATATATATATATATATATATATACAGGGTGCTCCATATGTATGGAATAATGATTCCACAGCATTTATTAATTAGTGTATCAAAAAAATGTTTAAATAAAAGTTATAGGGTGTTATACAGTGCACATGCTGACGTTGACAATAAAATGTTTTGAACTGTCAGTTCGACGAAATTACGCCATCTTGATTTTTTTAAATGGAAAGCCCTGTATACTATTTTATTTTTAAGTCCTACTAAAAATTCTAGATATTATTTCTCTCACACCATATGTCTAAATTGAACTGTTTTGGACTTGTCATTTGAAATTTAAAATAAAAAAAGACAAATAACTGTTAATAAATACTGTAGGTTTATTTTTAAGGTAACAATTGCTCAAAATGCCTACCGTTAACAGCGAGGCAATAAACAAATCTGTCATAAACAGCATGAACAGAGTTTTGCTGAGAATCCAGGGTGATCTGTGCTACTTCATATTGAATTCTTTGTTATAAATCTTCTAGTTTCAGGTCGACTTCGGTAAACTTTGGTTTTCAAATGACCCCATAAAAAAAATCGACTGGCGTAAGGTTGGCCATTCTACAGCACCTCTTTTGCTTATCCATCGATTAGGAACAATCGCATCCAAATATCTACGAACATTGATTTCATAGTGAAGAGATGCTCCGTCCTGTTGATACCACAGATTCTTGTTAAGGGTATCCAAATTATTTTCATCGGGAAAAAGACCCGCACAAGTTGGAACAACTTGCTCTTGGAGTAACTATACATACCGCTGTCCTGTAAGATTTCCATAGATAAAGAAGGGACCACTGATATGACGTCCACAAATCCCTGCCCACACGTTTGTTTTTTGTGGTCTTTGAGAATGACTGTCGATTATCCAGTGGGGATTCTCAGTAGACCAGTACAGGCAGTTATGCCTGTTAACCCTTCCGTTAAGACAAAATATGGTCTCGTCAGACAAAACAACATTTTGAATTAGGTTAGGATCATTATTGATTCGCTCCATCATGACCTCGCAAGATTCAACACGTCTATCGTAGTAATCTTCAGATAATTCTTGCAATAGAAAGGGTTTGTATGGATGCAATTTTTCTTCATTCAGTATATGACTTAAGGTACCTTTACTTACGTTGTGGTCTAGGCAAAGCTGACGAGTTGCTGTATGGAGATTTTCTGTAATTTCCAATAAAACATCTAACTTTTTATCATCGCTTGTTTTAACTTTTTTAAGTCCAGATTTAGAACGATCCTTAACATAATCTGATGGTCTAAATCGTGTTAATGTTTTGCTAACTACGAATAGGGTAATAGGTTCTTGAGTCGGATATTCTGCGTAAAAAGATCACACACCTCCTGTTGTGTTCTCCTACCGTCTCCGTAACCAACCATTATTAACAAAGTGATTCTTTCAATTTCTGTTAAATGTACCATTATGATATTACGCTCAAATTGCAGTTTCACAAAATGTAGCAATAAACGTTTTCGTCAATAAATCATTTTTTGACGCGTTGCCTGACAGGAAATGTTTGACACAAGCCAGCTTAAAAAAAAATTAATCTGATCTTCTGATTTCAAATATCAATAATTTCAAAACAGTTCAATTTAGACATATGGTATGTTAGATAAATAATATGTAGAATTTTTAGTAGAACTCAAAAATAAAATAATATACAAGGCTTTTCATTTAAAAAAATTTAAGATGGCGTAATTTCTTCAAAACATTTTATTGTCAACGTCAGCATGTGCGCCGTATAACACCCTATAACTTTTATTTAAACATTTTTTTGATACACTGATTAATGAATGCTGTGGAATCGTTATTCCATACATATGGGGCACCCTGTATATATGTATGTATATGTATGTATATATATATATATATATATATATATATATATATATATATATATATATATATATATATATATATATATATATATGAAATGCGTTTATTGATTTTTTAACTGACTGTTGCTGAGTGGCTAACAGAAGTGCAACGACAGTAATAGATTCAAAAATAATTTACACAAGGCAGCAGAAATATAATAAGTAGTTGAGTGCCACAGTTATGACGCTCTTAAGACTCATTATTGTTCGTCTGAAGTCTAGAAGTTAAAATGAGAAAAAGCTGACGAAGCTACAGAAATAAAAAGAATATTGTGAAAAATATGTGAAACAAAGAAGTCAAACACTGCCATAACATATTTAATTGTTTATTGTAAATTATCAAATTATTTTATATATTTATGTAAAATTACTAGCACAAATTCAATGTTTATTTGAGTAAAAAGTAAGATATATTTAATTTAGTAAAAAAATTAGATTTGATCCAATAGTAATATTTTCGACATACTCACACCAATACGCATACATGAACTGTTGTAGACTGTGAAAATGTACTTTGTTAAACACAAAACCACTGATATCAAAATTTTGTAGCCGAAAGTGTGAAAGAAAATGTTATTTAGTATTTGAGTCCCTGAATATCACACCAAAAACGCCCGGTCTACACTTATCATTTTATATAACGCAAAAATATGGCGAAAATGTAATTTAATCAACTGTATCACAAAACTGCTGAAAAAACTAGACAGTTGAGCTTTTTATCTCTTGGCAGTTATTCATATGCTTTCAAAGGCGTTTTCGACTTTGGCGGTGGCTGCTGAAATCAGATTATATACGATATGTTATTGGAACGGGAAACCGGCGATACAGGCTATGTCTTTTTCGCTTTTGAGTCGGATGCATTAAAATCGGAGTGGGCGACCCAAGTCAGACAAACATGTTTTCATCATAATAGGAAATATAAGAATAAGACCGTAAAATTTGTATACTAAAGATACAGAGTCTCTCATCCAAAAAAAATAAAAACAAGCTTTATGTAATATTCGAATACCTAACCAGAAACGAAATAAAACATCAAATAAAAATATGGTAAAAAACATATTATTTTGTGTCTTCTATCTTTGGTATCTAAACTAATACGTAAAATCGGTATTCGATTATGTTCTATTCCATATCTACCAGATACACTAATCGTGGAAAACTAAAACCTTTATGATATCAAGGCCCAAAAGAACAACGGCATCTATGAAGCACAGTGATCGTATTTATATATACCTGGTGGGATCCAAAAGTTGCAGTACTAACGCTATAAAATCTGAACTATTTACTTTTATGCTTCGTGACTTCCATCACTTTCAAAGTAACCTCGTACACCTGAATACACCGGCCCCACAATTTCATGCTAGATTTCGAAAAAGCCAGTTCTCAGAACAAGCTCTGAAGCAAGATGATCGGCGAAACGCCGCATCATTTTGTCCATTGACACAGGAGAAATCCAGAAAAAATTATACCTACTAGCTCTGGAACCTGTGGAAGTCTCCGAATCATTTCATACATTTCACTTTCACATTTCTTAAGTTCTTTTTTCAGCTTTACGCAAACATGCATTCAAAACAAACTGACCAAACTCGCGAGTCGAAACTTGTTACGCATGTTAAGGATGTAGCTACCGCCATCTATCGACGCGAGTCGATACTATTTCGTGTTCTGGATATATATAGCGTTAGTCCAGGAAATTTTGGATCTCACCACGTATTGTTAATTAAAAAGTTTAGAATTTTGATTAATTTTATTTTTAAATTTTTAAAATTAGAAAACAAAACAAATTTTATGCCTATAAACTAATGCAAAATAAAAAAATATAGTGTGGCTATGCTGGCAGCATGCCGCTCCCAATGTTTACATTAATGATGAGAAAAATTATTCAATAAAAAAAATAGCTATAGTAACATATAAAAACTAATAATAAACTACTTACTTCGTTGTAATTTAGATGAATAATAAACATTTTTCCCTCATAATTAATTTTCTGAATATCAGGCCACCTAAAATGATGCGTTTTCCTACTTCCTTGAAACGTTAAAATTCCACTATAATTGACTCCCAAATAAAGTTGTGAACCTTTGTGATCCTGTAACAAACCCTATTTCAAATTTTAGTATCATAATCTTAAAGGAGACCGCATTATTCTTATAGCTTTATCTGTTAAGTCCAAACAAATTTCCCGTGGGGATGCGGGACAGGATATCACCCCCGGTATGTGCTGCCTGCCATAGAAGGCAACTAAAAGAACAATTTAGGTGGTAGATGCCCAGATCACACCAGGCATCGGTGTGATACCACCGCATCGGCTTAGGCTGCGTGAAGTTGCAAAACGTTTCGTGGCCATGCCGATGTCCCCGGACTATGGGACCAAATAGCATCATGAAGGTCCAGGATTAAAAAATTCCGGAGATAAAAAAGTCCCTGTTCGGATCTCCGGGTAGGGGCTGGTTTCGGCGCGTCAACATGCAGCAATCCCAACTTTAAAAAAGATTTTGCAACATACGAGGTTTAAACACGAACATAAATTCAGTACACCAACACCTGCAATCAAATAAACCTCATGTACTCGCTCTCTGTGAAACCAAAGTCTTCATCGACTAGCGCTGTCAACTTTCTCTATCCTGGGTACAAATTCTATTTTCGGGTTAGGCGTAACTTTGGAATCTGCCTTTTTGTCAGAATCGATATCTCTTGCCAACGAGAGGATGCTCGGGAGCCACGAAACTTTGATTTTATGTGGTTACAAATAACGACTCAACAAATCACAAGGTTTATCTGCGGCTCTTTCAGACATCATTGATCATTTACAGAATAATTATTCAAATGCCGAGGTTATCGTTCTAGGCGACTTCAATGTCCACAACTGGCTTAAGTATTCGAATACGACCGACGAATAAGGCCGTGAAGCTGAAGCAGTTATGGATTTACTCAGCTTATCGGTAAACCAACACGGATCCCTGATCGAGATGGCCAGTCTTCTTGACCTGTTTTCAACCGCCAATCCCGAGATTTACACTATCACCGTAAAGTCGCCGTTAGGTGCTTTCGACCATAAACTGCTTTCGACATCGACCTGATCTTACCGATCAGTGAGAGAGAGGCACCTAAACCGCGCAAGATTTGGCACTAAAAATCTGCTAAATGGGAAGAACTCATGGAATATTTTCGAACTTTCCCTTGCATAGAGAGAGATAGTTTGTTTTAGATCTAACGACCGATCTGATTCCGCTAAGGGGTTTCCGATGTCTTTTCGGTTGGCATGGAACCTTACATCCCTTTTCCTAAGAAATTCCCTTCCAACGGCAAGCCTTGGTTCAACTGAAAATGTAAAGAAGCTGTTGCTTCTAAACATGTTACCTATGGGGTGAAAATCCTAACGCCATTAATCAAAACATCTTTGTTCATACTCGAAACAGATGCAAAGAAAACTTCGTGCCTGCCCCAACAATTCCAGGTCCTTTTGGTCAGTCGCTAAGACCATTAGTCAAAATTTCATTAAACCCATTATACCACCACTCACACAACCGGATAATACTATTGCGACACCAGTTGAGAAAGCTAACTTGTTAGCTGAACTTTTTGCTTCACATTCTACTGTCGATTTCCAAGAAAAAACACCACCAACTATTCCCGTAGTGCAGTCAAAGATACCCGATATTGTTTTCAGACAGTGTATCATAAAACGTATTTTAATGAAGCTAGACATCAAAAAAGGTTCCGCTGACAGCATACCTGCCATAGTACTCAAAAACTGCGCAAGAAAGCTAACACCAGTTAGACTTTTCAACCTATCCTAAAGAAAAGGAATATTTCCTTCTTGCTGGAAGTCCGCTACCGTTCAGCCGATACCAAAAAAATGCAAAAAGACCATGCCATACAACTACTGACCAGTCGCACTGCTTTCAATACAATCGTAAGTCATGGAAAGGGCGATCAATCAGCACGTACTAAAATATCTTGAAGGACTTAATATTATTAGCGACCATCAATATGGCTTTCGTAACGAAAAATCAACAGGAGACCTCCTAACATATGTAACACTTGTTTGGAACAACGCAATCGAACATTTTGGAGAATCTTGAGCGATTGAAGATATTCGACCGTGTTTGGCACGATGGATTGTTGGCTAAGCTACGCTTTTATGGTTTGTCTGAGAAGTTTTGTTTATGGCTCACGT
>CM032450.1:25026880-25036880 GCA_019049505.1 Pachyrhynchus sulphureomaculatus | reverse complement strand
TTCATGGCAACAGACGGTCACTTTATAATAAATCAAAAATCACTAACTGGAGTGAGAACTCTTTAAACACCCTTAATAAAACAATGACCAGTAGGGAGATTGCTCAAAAAATCCATTTTTTAAGATAACTTTAACTTAAATCCTTTCTCTAAACAATTAAACTAAAAAAAAGCCCTGCATACAGAAAAAAGGGAGGGCCCTTTTCTTTAAATTTATAAAAGGGGATACTAAGCGATACCACTGGATACTTGGTTCAAAGTTATCCTTTAATGTTTTAAATACTGAAATAAATAAATAATTAACTTTCATGTGCAAAGTAACTAAAGTTGTGGAAGTGTTAAATGACAAAATTATGAGTGTCACAACTCTGTAAATCATGAAAACTGTTGTTCCAAATTGTTATTAATTGTTCAAAATGATAGTGGTGATCAGGTACTAACCTGAACTAACTTTACACTACAGTTTTGGGAACACATCTATATGCTGCAATTTTTTTTAAAAAAATGAATTAACACCTTCTTGTACCAGGAATTTCAAATAAATATAATTCTTTAGATGTATAACTTTTACCGATAATGCAGTTACATTAGTGAAATTATTGGACTCTACTTACTCGTTGACCATGATTATCGACATATCGTAAACCCAAATAGTCTTGTTCTACAAGATTTAATTGTTGGCATACATAATCAACTAAACATTTTCCTTTATCATGTGGCTAAAACAAATAAGATATCACAGTACGTAAACAATTATGTTAAGAGAATTTAATTCATTACCCTATATTCACATTCAAGTATTTCAGTATCCTCTAAAAGTCGAACAGTACATTTATAAACAATATTGCTGTCATGTTTTGAACCAAACTTTAACATTTTTCATAAAATGTAGTCAAACTGATTTTTAAAACTACAAGTAATTTAACAACAAACATTAGAAAATACATTTAAAAATAAACAAATTTATTTATAGTGGGGATTTAACATACATTTTTGACATTGACATATTGGTAGAAAATTAGTGTGATAATAGTGTTGGGATCACTGAAGTAAGAACTACTTGAGTACTCGAACATTGAAATAATGAATATTACGCGATTATTGAATCAAGTACAAGTTAGCAACGAATTTTACCGACCTTCTCTGGTAATCAGTTTGTCTTTGTCTTGCACTTGATATATGCAAAAGTAGCTAGATATATTTGCCTATTAACAGTAGTTGAGAATTAACTAAGAGAAAGAATCGCATCTACTCGTAACTTCCGTAAACAAATTTCGAAATTTAAAGAAGGAACTATAACCTGTTTGAAGTATAAGTTTTAAACGAAATTATTAAAATATTTTTGTTTTACACCACTATTCTCGATTCTTATTAATTTTTTGAAACTATGTGTATAAATATTGAGACTGATTAGTTGTGGTATAAGAAATTTTAATCCAAACAAAACTTGCCCATCACTAGTGAAGACTATTAATTTGTTCCGTTTTCTTTTATCACGTTGGTGTATTTGCACTTTCAATAATTGCCATTTAACTGACGAGTAGCAACGAGGATAAAAAAACATGTGAGGCCATCGACGCACATGGAAAAAGTACCAGTGTCCTTAAGATTGACATCCAACGTGGACTGTTCGATGTTGCCAATAGTTTTCAAAAATTGTTTTATTACAGGAAAAGGTCAGAACAATATATTTAAGAGATATCAATCTATTTTTTAATCAGTTACATTTGTAAAAAAAAAATAAAACATGATTTTTCAAAAAAAATTATCATAAATGTCTGTTAACTGCTTACTCCACTCTTATTTCACTTCGTAAAAACTTGACAACACAGCAGAACACAAATTTATCGTGCCATGTTGATGCGGTGTTGGATAAACTAGGCTGGTTTTCTTGAAGACGTGGACGTTATTTTCGAAGTAGAATCGTAAAAAGTTAGCATTAAAAATAAGTTTCTCCGATACCAGCACGTCGTACTAACTACTAGTGGTGAAGTGAATTTGCAGTTAAAAAATGTCTAGACAACAAGCTAAAGGTTTTACTAAAGAAGAGGAATTATTACTTCAAGATTTTAGCAGGAATGTGTCGACGAAGTCTTCAGCATTATTTTATGGTAATGCGTTCATTGTATCTGCTGTTCCAATTTGGCTGTTTTGGAGGATCCACATGATGGACATTTACTCTTCACTTGTTCTCTTCGTTATTGTAACAGCTGCCTCAACATATCTACTCTCAATAGCCTATAGAAACACAAAATTTACACTCAAACATAAAATTGCTGTAAAAAGAGAAGATGCTGTTACTAGAGACCTGTTAAAGAAGCTTGCTGATGACAAGAAAATGAGCAAAAAAGAAAAAGATGAAAGAATTTTGTGGCAAAAGAATGAAGTTGCTGACTTTGAAGCTACAACATATTCTATTTTCCACAACAATGCATTATTTTTAACTATAGTTATTGTAGCAAGTTGTTACTTCCTTCGCTCTTTATCACCACCTGTTAACTACACAATGTCTATTGGTGTTGCTGCTGGATTGTTAGCTCTGTTATCAACCGGCTCACATTAATTTTTTTTTATGTGTTAATTCAACTAGTTGTAATATTTTTTGTACTTTTCCTTTTATGGTTCATTACATTTTTGTTCAGTAATTTATAATCATTAAATACTGTAAGAAAACAATTTTAGCATTATTTACTTAGCCTTTCCTAAGATATATATTTTAAAAATTATTAAACAATAGGGTTGGAAACCATTCAGATGGCTTATTTTAAAAGAAAATTTAATACGCAAACAAAGGAATGGCTATTGCTCGGTAACTGAAAAATAACATTTTTGTACGATTACAAGAGGCATTTTGAGCAATGCAATTTATACAAAGTCCAGCTTGAATATCCAGAGAGAGAATGGTGGCTTTATTAGAAATGGTTTAATTAAGGTTTTAGAGAGAATATTTTTAAAATATGTTTTTATCATAGATAATTCACTAAATTTTATTTTTCTAAAATGGAATATTTTTAAATATTAGCAGAGGGTACGGTTGATTCTAGATAGATCCATATATATCTTAAAAGTTAATAATATACTTTATAGCCTCTAAAAAGTGACATTTCTTATCTAATGGTCAGGAGAGCATGTCCCTTTGTCAGTTTTTCATTATCTATCATCTTTTGTTAAACCTTAACTACTAGTTTATCTGAACCAATAAGTTCTGATAACACCAAGAAGTTGATATTTTTTGGATAATAAAAGAAATACTAACATAGGATCATGCTTTTTGCTCTAAAATGTATATGCTTCAGGCTGTCAAAGGGAAAAAAAAAAAATCTCCTTCACAGCAATAATTTATAAATTATTTATTGTAAGTGTAGGGTGATCTAGTCTGCGAAATTTAATCAGTCTAAATATTTGCAAAATATGCTTGTTAAAATTAAAATTTATAAAAAGAATAACTTATTTTTCAATCTCAATTCCAAGATTCCTGAAAAGGACAATATATACGAAGCAACTATGATAACCTTCTCCACCCAGTAACACCTTTTATGTTTTAGTATAAATAATAATACATAATATTTGCAAATTATCTCAAAAATCCCCACAATACTATTAAAATCATACAAGATTTACCAACATCCACCTCTTCCACTGAAACGCTAAAAAATTAGAGGTTCCATCCCTGCATAAAGTACTTTATGAACAGCATATATAAAATTCAAAGTAATTCACTCCTCTACTCCCTTATATATTTTATAATAAATAAAATATTGTTTACAGTATATTCATTATTAACCAAAAACCAGGAAAAATCTACACACCAAATGAAGGACTATATTTGTCACGATCTAGGGACCCAGAAAGGAGAAGAAATGCAAAAATCTCTGACGTTTTTTTCATAAATACAATAGTTCTCTTTAACAAAGGAAGTATAAAAATGTAATAATTTGAACAATAATTTTGCTAAGTGGAGGTGTTTCTTTTTGCAGTTAGCAGTTCAATTCACATTGTATCTAGTTGTGATGTATTACTTTTGGAACACTTCTGATAGAATAAGTATTTGTTAATGCTTGCCAAAACAGGGAAAATATGTGCAAAATTAAATAAACTAAAATAAGAATAGTGTTAATATTAACATATAAAAACTGTACAAACATAAAATATCTTGAAATAACCATTTTTTTAGCTGTTATATTAAGCATTTTTATGTTTTTAACTTTTTGGAGTTTCCATTTAGCATAGGCACACCAAAAAGCATGACTAAACTATAAATAAGTGTTCATCGGTGTGAAATTGAGAGCCTTGCATATTTTTCAGTTTATTCTCTACATAAAAACCATCATAGTTTCTCAATATTTTATTTATAATATAAACAAAAACATTTACAACTGAAAAAATAAATAACAATGTAATTTACCCTTTTAAAATATAAAACTTAGTCCATTTCATCATCGTGATCCATTCTATATGGTCCAGGACAATTTTCTTTTAAATCTTCCATATCTATTCCTGTTATTACACAATACAGACAATAAAGATGTTTACTCCTAATATAGTCAATTATTGCAAACAAGTTTTCTTCCGTGATATATTGTTCAAATTCGTCATCTTCATCACTACTATCTGTATCATCTATACATTCTTTGTCAATTTTTCTTCGTTTTTTAATAGTTTCTTTTGTCCAAAAGAAATCTTCAACTGGATCTTTAACATCCTAAAATAAACAGTGAACAAAAGAGATAGATGAGACTCATTATATCATCTCAATAGAAACGATAACTGTACACATAAAAACTAATTTGGCTTAATAATTGGAAAACATTATTTTATTTATATATACTTAATAATGGTGATATTTTTCAGTAACTTTGAAAAAACTATAAAGCATAATACCTACACTTCTAAAATCTAATTCCTCACAAACTTTTTGTGCCTTAAAGAAATCCTTCCTTATTTGAGCTAAATTTTTTCTTTCTTTATTGGCAAGTCGAAATTGTGTTTCATAGTGTTTAAGATTTCTTATCTTTTGCTGTTGCCTTTTAGATAACATATCTTTTATATGAGATTCTCTTCCAATTCCAGAAGTTCCTTGTTTAAGAACTATGTCAATAGGTTCTTTTATACCACTTCTTGATTTTCCTAAGCTTTCACCTGATCTGAAACCCATTTTTTCTAACATTCGGTAACCTTTATTATCAGTGGATATTGCAGTACTTAGACCTTTATCCCTATTATCTCTCTCCATTTCAGTAAGTGTTTTTTGCTTTTTATTGTTTGGTTCTATTTTTTTTTTAAATATTTCGTATTTACGTTTTTCTCTATTTATTAGAAGGCCGGGACGAACATCCTCTGGGCTAAAAATTGCAATATTTTTCTAAATAAATACTTTACTACAATAAATTTGTTTTATTACCAGTCAACCAATAATTTAAATGACATGTAGTCGTCCTCAGAATCCGACATTGTACATATATATTGCTTTTTTACTTGCTTATTTCCAACAATAATTTCATTTTTTTTTCAAACAAGAATATTATTTTTCAATAGACCTTATTACTAGTCACTTGTCAATTTTGAAGTTTGGTTAGTGTTTGGTATTTTCATATATGTAAGACTCCTATATAGTTAGACTGGAGAAAGAAGTGTGTCGCCGTTAGTAGAATATAGACACAGTAAACCCAATACAGCAGCGAAAGTGAGTTCCAAGTGGAGACGAGATTTTGACGGCGCGTGCGTCGACGGGTCCCTCTTTCAAAATGTCCCGCTCAATGTTTACATCTTATTTCGAAATGTGTGAAATATATTATCGATCGTTTTTTGATGTGTCTGCAGTTTATATGAATTTAAAGAAGAAAGAGTTTGTTTAAAAAAAAATTAAAAAGTTTTTTGGGTAACTGAAAAGATTTATTTTTGTATAATCTAGGAGTATTCAGTTACTTTTTATTTAAAACTATTTATATTTGTGTAAATTGTAAATAAAACATATTTTTTTCTAAAATATGTACTCTCTAGAGGCTTCTTGATTGAGATGAGAGAGTATTTAAATCGCACTGATAAGGTCACATTTCAAAACATATTTATTAGAGTGGTCAAATTTTTTTTAAAATTCGTCAGGCTTAGCTTGAATATAATTCTACCTGTGAGAAAAAATTCTCCATGTATCAAAGGCCAGTAATACAGGTAGAGATCCTTATAAGAGTTGGATTTTATTGTAGTTACAATAGGGCCTAGAAACCTTCAATTTGTATTCGGACATAAAATTCCTTGCTGAATTAAAATATTTATTTAAAAAGTTGGGTTTCAGTTTTCACTTTTGGGCCTTATAGAGTCCCAACAAAGCGTTGGACCCAAAATTTGAGATGCCTATTCAATTCTCTGGAGAAAATGCTAAAACTTTTGTATGCAACATTTTTTGCTGAAAATGACTTCCTGTCAAGTTTTTCATTTGTATTCATCTCTTTTCTAATAAAGCGCTCTATTTTTTTTTACGTTATTCATGCTCTATTAACTTGACACTTTGTTAAATCAAAATTTTTAAAGATTTGTATAATATCTATGATTTCGAATGATAAAACTTTTCACATTAAAATATTTTTACTTAAAATCTCCCGCTGGTCCCCTTTTTAACATGGCAGACTGGTGTGACATCTTGAAAACTAGGACCTGATTTTCCTATACGGTTACCTCTGAGTTTCGCTACTGTATTGGGTTTACTGTGGTGTAGACGACCGTTTCTCTCTCGCGCCCTAGCTCGGAATTCCGTAAGAACTGCGCATGCGTTTAATTATTATATAAGATAATAAATTATATGATAATTATTATTTTAACTATATAATTTATTAGATTAATTCATAAAAATATTTCATCCACTTTTTTTCTTTATGCACAGATCTAATGTATTATATACTTCATAGTGTAAATAAGAGGCGCGCATGCGCGTTAGCAATTTGCTCTCTTCTTGCTTCTCTCTTTAATGGCACTCGTTTCGTTTACAGGCGAAGATAGGGCGCTAGCTATACAAAGGTATTACATATATGGGTATTTTAAAGTGTCAAAAATCAAAAGAAATAATGTATCTCGATTTGAAAGATCCACCAACAAAGTTGTCACGTCAATCGCAAGCTGAACGTTAAGAAAGAATGGTAAACGGCAAAAAACATCCGATAAAAACGGGAATTTGAGAAACAAAAAGCATAGAAAGATATGCTTTAATGCTACTAGAAATTATCAATAATTTATATTAGGAACATTTAAAACGAAATAATTTATCCTCAGAATGAATTAATCGACTTTTTTTACAACAAAATTAAACACATACGTACATACATCAGACAATTTTTGAGATCACGTGCCTATTCCAAAATAACCTAATATCCTTAAACATCGAATTTCAAGGTTCTTTGACGTCATCTTTTTAGCGGATCTACTTCATTCACGGTTTTGAAAATTAAATGTGAACTATTTTACTAAAATAATCTATTTATTCGTTCTAAAAAAACTTTATATTGTTTCAAACGATTAAAAGTATATTATTCCTAGCTACTATCAGCATTAAATCATGTTTGTTCTCTGTTTTTTTGCCCAGATTCTCCTTATTTACCAGTCGTTTTTTGTCGTTAGCCCTCTACATAGTGTTCAACCAGTGATCGTCGTCACAACTTTTTTTGGTTGGCATGTCCTAGCTAATCTAAAGGGTGATTCGCTTGGTCTGCCCTTTCTACTATTCGCCGCATGGAATAAATAAATCAAGCTAGTCCAATTGGAGTACAGGAAGGAAACTTTGATCTCACTTTATCGCTTTATTAATTTTTATTGTGTTACTCTAGTTATTAAAATCTCAGACCAGAAAAATGAACCAACAAAATTGTTGCGTTATGTAATGCTAGATATTTTGTTGTTACATGGTATTAATTACCAGCTGTGAGAATAAAATAGAAACATCTGATACCCTATGTCCTCTACTGCTGTTTTATTCGTACTGAGTAATGGTCAGAGTAGTAATGCGACTCGAGTAAGAATTTGTCACTCGAGTCAATTTTCTACGTCACTCGAGTCGTCGAGCTACTCAAGTCAACTCCTATTTTCAAGCATTACATTACTCCAGTTTAACCATTTTTTATACTTTTACTAGTTTTTGCCCGCGGCCAAACCAGCTTTTTTGCATTATGGGTCTAAAATAGTAGCTTTGACAGCCGTTTTGTTCGTCTCCAAGATACCAAGGCGTTTACTTATTGGGAGCAATGACTTTTTATGGTCCACCTATCGCAGTTACTGAAACTTTTTTCACAAGACTAACCTGAACATTTCTGATTAAAGGAATCGTTGAGGATAAAGTTGGATATTTTTCGCCAGATAGTACAGTAGACAATTGTTCGATAGGCTTTAAAATATTGACGCAATTTTCCATTTCCTCCCATTCACTGGAAGTGAGATTTTTGAAGCAGAAGATATGGTTGACAAAGCAGCGGATGCACAGTTTAGTTTTTAGTAATCGCTCATTTAAAAAACTTGAGTTCCATCTTGTTATAACCTCTCTGCTGTTGGAGTTCTCTTAATTTGTAATCTGCTTTAGCACTTTGTTTGAAAAACTTTACCAAAATGTGCAATTTTTGTAGCAATGACGTTAGTGGCAGATCTGATTTTTTGCACTCCGTTATAGCTAAATTTAATGTGTGGGCCACGCAATAGTGATTTCTTTTATTTAAATAAACCGCTATAGCATTTTTAATATTATTCGCGTTATCAGTTACGACACTTTGTCATTGATTTTCCAATCCTCCGAAGCTGCCCCTAAACGTTGGCTATAACAATCTATTGTACTTAATGTGCGCGGGAATAGTCTTGAGTTGAAAATAAAATGAGCTGTGATCGTTAAAAATTCTTTACAGTTTCTAGAATACCAAACAGAAAAGAACGTGCGACTCTGATAAAGTTTTTCTGTCTGGTAATCTGAATGAAAAGTTTGGCCGAAGTTGATAAATCCTTTATTTTCAATCATTTCCAGGGGTTAAAGATCTGTGCAAATCATTCAGACTAGAGCAATATCGATTTCTTTTGGTTGCTAAAAGATGCCTATGATGCAAGTTGAAGTTGTTTAAAACGCCTTTTTTTAGTTGCACTCACCCCGGAGTCAACAATTCCAATACTCGTAGTTTCAGCCGATTATTAGACATAAATGTTGATGGTTCACATGGATTTATTTTCTTCTCAACGCTGGACCTATTTTTATTTTTAGGGAATTCTTTAAATTGAAGCAAATCATTACTTCGCATATGTGTAATCATATTTGTGGTATTCACAAACTCTTTATACTGTTTTTTAAATATCTTACTTGATACTATTCTATTCAAAATAAAGCCACACTGAGCTTTTTGTTTTGATGTTTCATTATCACCACTTATTTTGTATTCGAAACACACAAAGAAACGAGAAAACTTGTAACTACTTTTTTGTACCTATAACAAATTACACACACTAATATCACAGTTTCACATTAGGTAAAAGCAAAAGAACGAACGTGAATCTAATGTTTGTTTACTCACACGCCAGTTTAAACTTTAACGGGGTAGACTCGTAGTACGTTGACTGTAACTCAAATGGCAACTCGAGTGCAAACGGACTCGAGTCACTCAATAAAAAAAAGATTCTAGTCGCATCACCGCTAACTAATTATTTAATTCATTCCTTTACTATAATTGACCAGAATAATCTTGACCTCAAAAATATTTGTTTCTAACTTTATAAAAAAAAACAAAAGTTTAGAATTAATTATTTGATATATTTGTTCAGTATGAAATGACTATATCTGATAATATGTTTCATGTAATAAAATAACTTGTTATCGAAAAGCAAAACCTAAACAAACATTTAAACAACCTAATAAGTAACTTAATACAAATTAAAGTAAATATATATCACAAATTATTAAACCTATAATGGCTTCTTAAAATGTATATAAGAAATGTTATTTTTTACTCACAAACAAGATTTTGGCATACAAATTGTGATCTGAC
>CM032450.1:24958985-25019280 GCA_019049505.1 Pachyrhynchus sulphureomaculatus | reverse complement strand
AAACACGTGAAACTCATAAAATATTAAAAAAAGACTAATTGTTTTAACAATACTATAAGCAGCGCTGTCAAAAGCTAACTTGAACAATAGACAACCTCTTTTACAGGTCCATAAAATACCTGGCCCACAAAATTGCGATAATGAGGTTTTTTTGAAAAATATTTTTAATATTTTATCAGTCACTTTTTACTACTTGTAGTGTCAAGAAGCTTCTGTGCGTGTTTTATTTGTGAACTGGACATTCTTATATTTGAGAAATGCCTAAGAAAAGTGAGCTTGGTATCGAAAAACGAATTAAAATTCAAACCCTACATGAACAAGGCAAATCCCAAGTAGAAATAGCTAAGTTAGTGAAATGTTCTCGGTGCGCAGTGCAATGTGCTATTAAAAGGTTTGTGGAGATTGGCTCCCATGCCAACAAAATGAGAACGGGCAGAAAACGTAAGAGCAATGAGCGACAGGACAGAAAACTCATCCGCGAGTCTATTAAAAATCGAAAAAAAAAATCATCTGAACTCGCTGCAACTCTGTCGGAAGAGATTGGGATGCCGATTAGTTCTCGAATGGCAAGAAGACTGACAGAAGCTGGATTAAGAGGGTGCAAAGCTAGAAAGATGCCTGGGCTTTCAGAGACACCAATATTTTAGCGAAGAGGATTGGTCTAATATTGTATGGTCCGACGAATCCAACTTTAAGCAAAGTTTTTATATAATTTATTTTAACAAATAACTACATACAATTACTCTTGATTTAATCCGTTTTAGTCAAAATAATAACTAATTTTTTAACTGAGTATTTTTCTATTCTTAGAGCTATTCGGAACGTCAGGTGTAACATTCGTACCTACTGTAAAACACGGAGGAGGCAGATTATGATCTAGGGCTGCATGGCTGCTAAAGGTGTCAGCGAAATGTTCGTTTGTGAAGGCCGCATGAAGAGCCAAAAGTACATAAATGTACTAGAAACTGTACTGATGCCTTCGCTAACGCGCATTTTTGGCGACACTAATTTAGACGACATTAAATTCCAGCAAGATAATGCACCTTGTCATAAATCAGCGGCTACGCGACACTAACAATGTCTTGTTGGCGCAGTCTCCAGATCGAAACCCTATAGAGCATCTTTGGGGTATTCTGAAGCGCAAGATACGGGAGCATAGCATAACATCAAAAGCAGCGCTAAAAAGCGCTTTGATGGATGAGTGGGATGCCATAAGTACAACTGAATGTACTAGGCTTGTACGCAGCGTGCCCCAAAGAATTGCTGCTGTAATTAAAACTAACGGCAGACACACCAAATATTAATTTATTTCATAATTTTACCTCAATATACGATTTTACAAAACATACGAATTTAATTTTTTACCCTGAAACACAAGAAATGAAGTAAATTGTAGGGTGCCTAATACTTTTGGCCAAGGCTGTATATATATATATATATATATATATATATATATATATATATATATATATATATATATATATATATATATATATATACATACATACACTTGTGGAATTGTGATTCCGTGTAGTACAATCTAATCCCAGGAACCCTGATTAATCATCTTCAAAATCACTTAATATATTGAAACCGGTAAATCGTTGTATTAACAGCAATTACAGAAAAACAGTTATAAATGATGTTTTTCCATAACTACTGGGCGAATTGATTCTGACGTTTTATGGTTTTTCAACATGTAAACCAATGACTGTATTAAAAAAATCGGTAAAATGATTTACCCAGTACTTTTCTTGTAGTAATAAAATAAGTACTGAATTTGACTTTTTCAAGTAAATAAAAAACCGGTCAAGTGCAAGTTGAACTTGCACAATTAGTGTTCCGTACGTTGGTTGTTTTTAAAATAAAATTTTTTGTTAGGATGGTATAAAATGATCAGTGACTTCACAAAACACACCCCAAATGAGTTTTCAACAAAGTTTGTTTCCAATCTTTACTGAAAACTGGTGACGTTGAATTTTTTTTTTTATATACCAAATAAATTATTAAAGGTAATGCACTCGTGATAATTTTCGTTCAATCTATACCCCGTGGAGAATATTCCAGACTTTTTTCAAAATTTTTTGATCAGTACTTTTCGAGATAAGGTAGGGGTCAGCGATTTTTTAAAAGTAATACGAAGAAAAGTGTGCGCAAGTATTACATTATATATATATTTTTTACTCGTGTTTTCACAAGCTTTCATTTGACACCATACTCGATGACCTAGTAAAAAAAAATTTTTTTCACTTCCGATTTCACCCCTCAAAACGAACCCCTTAAGTCAAAATTTATGTTACGGTGGTATAAAATGATCAATAACTTCATAAAACACACCCCAAATGAGTTTTCAACAAAGTTTGTTTCCAATCTTTACTGAAATCGGATGACCTTGAAATTTTTGTTTTTTTATATACCATATAAATTATTAAAGGTAATGCACTCGTGATAATTTTCGTTCAATCTACACCCCTTGGAGAATATTCCAGAATTTTTTCGAAATTTTTTGATAAGTACTTTTCGAGATAAGGCCCGGACAGCGATTTTTCGCGAATTTTTAAAAATAATACAAAGAAAAGTGCGCGCAAGTATAATATTTATATATATATTTTTTACTCGTGTTTTCACAAGCTTTCATTTGACACCACACTCGATGACCTAGTAAAAAAATTTTTTTTTCACTTCCGACTTCAGCCCCCAAAACTAACTCCTTAAGTCAAAATTTAATTCTCAAAACTACATGGCTATGATGAGGCCATCAATTCCTATATTGTTACCAAATTTCACCTTTCTATGTCAAATAGTTTCGGAGAAAATCGGGTGTGACAGACAGACAGACAGACAGACAGACAGACAGACAGACACCGAAGTGATCTTATAAGTGTTCCGTACGGAACACTAAAAAGAAGGAAATTTCCATAACTTGAATAAATAAATAAAACATATTGACATCTACTCCATTCACCTTCCTTCCTTGAAACAATATCGCTCAAAAACTACAAGTTTCAACCTAGTTTTAAATATTATATCATTTCATTCGAGTATTATGACGCCAACAGACAGACAGCCGGTTAGACAGACCGATGGAAATGGAAATATATAATTTTTGCGGTCTAAGCACACTAAAATATAAAGAAAAGCAAAAATTGCAGGGGGTAATTTTTTCCCTTTAGTTACGAACCTAAAAACAATAATTTACCTACTTTGCCAGAGGTTCCGACCAATTTAACTGTTTGTATTTCTAAAACTTTTTACTCTGTCACCAGATCTCAATCTATTTCAACTAAAATTAGAAATAATGAAAAAGCAAAAACACTGAAATAGAAGTATATTATGATATATGCGCAACCACTTATCAGACCCCCTAGGCCATTCCTTTCACCTTATATATCTTTTTTACTATAAATGATTAGCTAAAATTTTTTAAAATATCCCAACAAAAACCAGACGAAATTCTTATAATAATATTGACACTAAACAATATTTAATGATTTCCACCCCTTTTACCCTCTACCCCTGTTAATATTGCAAATAGCAAAAAAATAAAGTAATGTCTCGTTCCTTTGACTCAAAGAACTCTGAATAATACCTGTAGCACAACAAATATGAAATCACCCTTCTAACTTCCTTCCTCATCTCGTCTGAATTGCATAATTATATATAGTAAATAAATAATTATGCTTAGAATTTGTTTCATTATCGCAACTAAAAACCCGGGAAAATGCCCGTAATACTATTGAAACCATATAATATATGACCACTCCACCTCTTTCACCCTTACCCCATTAAAACTAAAAGTAATGAAAAAATAACTTTAATTCCTTACATAAATACTTACTATACAATAAATGAAATGGTTAAAATTTGTCCAGTACATGAACCAAAAAAACCTGTAAATATCTCAAAATAATATTGAAACTATCCAATTTTAAATTACCGTGAAACATGAAAACAATGAAAAAATAACCTAATATTTTGATTCCTTGAAACCCAGAAAAGGATATATAACACGATATATAAGAAGCAACCCCCTCTAATCTCCTACCCTACCCCTTTCGCCCTTATATGTTTTACTACAACCATTTATGCATAAAATTTATTATTAGACAAAAAAAAAACAGAAAAAAACTTCCATTTTAAAACTTTTTAAAACTTATAGATCCCCACCCCTTTCACCCCTTCAGCCTGAAACAATATCGTTCAAAAAATATAGGCTTAATTTCCTTACCAAATATTACAAAGTTTGAAATTAATACCTCAATTCGTTCGAGAGTTATCGTGACAAACAGACCGACGGAAATGAGTGAATATGAACGTGAAGAAAAGCAAAAATCTCGAAGTGTGATTCAACAAGGAAAGTAAAAACAACTGAAATACAATTGACTCGGATTTTGCTAATAACTGTTACAATATTGCTATGTTTGGAATTAGTTTCTTACACTATATTAAAGTACTTTTGCCTTTTTTAGTTTAAAAAAGTATCTTCAGTCACAGAAACGAGACTATATTTGAAGTACAGTACTTTAAAATTATTTATTTACCAAAGAAAATAACATACACTAACAATCCAAAATTGAAATTTTTCACATACATCAATTATCACTATTTTTTAAATATTGTGTACTTAACTACAATACAGAATGACCGGTGTAATAAATAAGATGTTCTGATATCCTCTAAACATGTTTTTCTTGCGATACGCGAGCGTCAACTGATTTACACACACAATATTGCGCGACGCTCTATGTTATGGGGCATTGGCTGCACCTATTTTCTTAATGTATTTTTGAACGCATGTTTTATTAAAAAAAACTACACTGAAATGTTCAAAATAAACAATTTATTTAAAGTTTAATCTTTTTTTATTTATTTATTTATTTACGGGACACGCCCATTCAACTCACAAAGATAAAATTCAAACGTTTACATCTCTAAATGACACTTAAAACTAAAGGCTAAAACTAAGAAATTCAGAAAAGAACCCCGATCTGCCTCTTAAAAAGAGACAAGAAGCTGGAAAACAAGTCCAGTGATGGACCGTTATTTACAATGCCCATAGATCTTATCATGGAGGTATTAGCTCCATAGGTTGTCTTATGATAAGGTTTGAATGACAACGTAGATCTAGTATATCTAGAGGGTGCATACAAATTAATCTGGACAATTTACCATGGCATTTAAAATTTTAAAGAACATTACAAGATCTCGTTGAACTCTCCGGTTAGACAGGGTATTCAAGTTTTTTATAGATGTCGGTTTGGAAAACTAAAAGAATCATTGTTAAAGAATTTATAATTAATATGACGTAGAAATTTACTCTGAACAAGCTCCAAGCTCCTAGCATGTCAAGCAAAAGGTGGGTTCCACACACGTGAGCAATATTCTAAGAGGGGCCTAACCAACAAGCAGTACAGCATTTTTATAGAGGTAATGGATGAAAATTCTGATGAGGAATAAAACTCAGTGTCGAATCAAACTTAATCCCCCAGATCTTTAACGCTAACCACGAACTCAAGGGAAGTCCCATTTATGCTGTAATCAAAAAACAATGGATTGCGCGATCTCGAGAAAGACATAGAGAAGCATTTAGAAGTATTTAAAACCATACCGTTTAACTAACACCAGACATTAAGTCTATCCAAATCACCCTGCAAGCCCACACAATCCTCAATGGATCCAACCACCGTGTACAACTTCAAATCATCAACAAACAGCAAGAACCTGGAAGACCGCATCATTCAAGAACAGGTTAAACAGCAGAGGCCCCATATGAAAGCCTTGAGGCACTTTCAAGGGCACAGGAATATTGACAGACTTAAAATTGTTAGCTCGAACCACCTGAACTCTGCCACACAAATAACTCCTAATCCAGCCCAACAGTGAGCCCGATATGCCACTGTTATTGAGCTTCTTAAGAAGAACATCATGGTTGTCCTTATCAAAAGCCTTAGAGAAATCAGTATAGATGGAATATACCTAAGATCCACTCTCCAAGGTTCTCGACAGGTAGTCCGTATAGCGAATCAAGTTTAATTCAGCAGACTTGCCTCTCTGAAAACCAAACTCTTCACCTATTATAGATAGTCCCAGGTTAGATGACAATACTTTAGTTACTAGGTTCTCAAATAATTTAGGAACAGTACTCAAAATACTTATTGGCCTATAGTTTGCGATATCAGCCTTGACGCCTGACTTGAAGACAGGAGTGACAAAACTGGTCTTTCATTACTCAGGAAAATTAACCTCCTCCAATGACCGCTTAACCATCATGCATAATGGTCGCGATAGTACGAAGCTACATGCCTTCAGTAATCCAGGAGGCAAACCATCAGGACCAAGCCCCTTTCTGTGATCGAATCTCGAAAGCCCCTCGTAAATTTCAGAGTTTAAAGATATTTTGAATATTAGTAGAGGGTAAAGCTGGATAATCAAGTGACTCATCAGAGTAAACAGATCCGAAGTAACCTGCAAAAAGATTAGCCACATCAATGCCCATGTCCACAGACTGATCATTGTACAAATATCCTAGGAGGAAGGTCATTTGTGCCACGCTGTGCGCCAACAAAGTCCCAAAAGCTTTTCGCGTTATCTCTAATAGAGAGTTCAATGTTGGAGATATAATCAACATGGCACCCACGTGACAGATTCTTACACTGTGATCTTAAAGCAGAGAAGTAATAATAGTCCTGAGGTTCCCCAGACGATCTAAACCTTTGCTGTGCCTCTTTTTTATGAATTATTAAGTTTTTCAACTCAGGTGAAAACCATCAAGGGAATTTTCTACTAGATACCTTCTTTAACGGAACATTCAAATCTATGGACTTAAAATCATAATAGAATTCAGTACATTGGGGTGAAATAACTTTTTTATTAGTTATAAATCTTAGCTTAAATTCAAAAGGTGGATGGAAATCATCCGGTAGGATCAGAGGATCATCAGCTATCCCCAGGGACACATCATTTACATGGATTAGAACCAGATCAAGAACAGAACCAGTTTTATTAATTACGTTGTTCACTTGAAATAAATTATGAAAAGCACACATATTTGACACTATTTCACATATCTCCAGTTCACGGCCAGCGGGTGAATCCAAGGGAAACGGTATTGAACTCAACGTCTCCTCGATCCAGGCCATTTTAGGAATATTAAAGTCACCAGTCACACAAAACTTAGAGTAAGGATATGACTCAGAGATGCTATCAAGGGTATCACTATTATATTAGAATCCAGACAGGCAGTACTGAGCGATAATTGCAATCTTCTGAACGACAAAATAGTTTACCTCAAAGAAAAAATAACAAAATTTAAAGAAAATAATATGGCTTTTGAACAATTAACCATAAAAAAATGTAAAAACAGACAAGGATGTTAAAGTGAAAGAGTTCAGAAAATAAATCAATCGGTTGTAGCATTCCAAATCAGGCAATTCATAATATAAACACCTATGCAAGAGTTGCAGATGCAGAGCAGGCATTCGCCACGGTGTCAGGAAAGGCTACCGATCAAAAGGGAATGACTATAAAAAATCAACGAAATAATACCAAATAAATACGACGGGAACAGGTCAATGCTGCCATTCTGCAAGCAAAGACAGCGATGAAAATGAGAGAACTACAAAACATTGAAAATGATGAGTCCCAATTGAATCTAGTAAAAAATAAACATCCTCGGAACAGACGCTTTGTAGTAGGAACAGATGAAAACCATATTATACAGACAGTACCTAAATAAGTTTGTCTACATGGATTTGTATTTTGGGCTGACTATCCACATACTTAAATATTAAATTATTCTTGCCAACATCAATTCTTGATTTAAGCTCAGCTCGAATCAGTTTCTCCGCATCCAGCTGTTGCTTGGTCAAATCATACCCCAAGTAAAATTCCTTTTGCCTTTCAATTTAAATCGTTGCTTGAACAAGGCCTGAAGAGCCGATGCCGAATCCAACGCAACTTTTATTGATCAGCGGCCATTGATATTTTTCTTTCCCACTCTCGTAATACTAACAATCCTAGGAATTGATCCAGATAAATTGGAAATAATACTGTTCACCTCGTCGGCCTCATTACTCCCTTCAGGTACATTATAAAGCATAAAATTATTTATTCGCTCCTGACGGTTACGAAATTCATTGAGTATGGCATTGTTGGTAACTCCCTCAGACTGTACAGCCGCAATAGAACCAGCAAAATTCACTACTTGACCCAGCTTGTTGGAAAACTCCACCTTTCTCACCTCCAAAGAACGCGCCAAGTCACCAACCTGTTTCAATTCTTCAATGTGTCCACGCAAATCAACAAGAGTTCCATTTACATCCCTTAGACCAGAGGTGTCAAACTCAATTTTGCAGAGAGCCATATATTAAATTTAGAATGTGTAGGCGGGCCAGATTCAAATAAAAAAAATGTACTGAATTATTATAACATTTTATTTATTTAATTATATAGTATATAATATACGTAGAGGAATCGAGTAAAGTCTAAAAGCTCTAAAAAACATGATTCTTGGGGGCCGGATGCGGCCCGCGGGCCGTATCTTTGACATCCCTGCCTTAGACTGTCCTCAACCTTAACGACCCGATCCATCAATCCCAAAAGCTGTTTAACTTTGGACATACAATCCTTACAATAAAAAGGTATAATTCTCTTTGTAAGTAATATAGCACGGATTTCGGTTGCACTAATTTCTGAGCATATTTGACACACCACACGTTTGCAGTGGTTGCATGGACATCCGAAAGTTTCAGAACTCTTCTTAGGTTCCTTGAAGATAGTTGTTGAATTGCAGCTGAAGCAGTGCACAGACATACTTATGAGTAATAAACAAACTAAATAGCAAAATAAAAAATAAATTTAGCAGGTGTAGACTCCAAGATCTATAAACTCGTTGCTCGTATTTGGCTATTTATTTATTTCCCTTATCACATTGGGCTGGCAGCAAAAAATAAAAATTTGAACACTACCGAATTTGGATCTATTGTTTAGCACTCAAACGCAAACAATTACTAACACTCAACATCCATACAGGCACAATTTAAAGAAATCAATAGAGGACCGGCTTTTATACAATATATCAAAAAATCACAATTTAATAAACACTAGGACTCCAGAAAAGGCCGAATATATCGAAAAATTACGTCTTGGTTAAAGACAAATATTAAACTTATTTTTATGACAAATATTTCCAATAATACTTATAGGAAAATATATTTTCTCATGATGGTGTTATTTAGCAACAGATTTTGTTGTTTTTTTTGGCTTGAAAACCCGTTTGTGTAAGGAAAATATTTTTCATCACAAATTATGTAGCAACACTGCTGGATCAGGCGCTACAAAAAGCCTGGTAAGTTTAGTTTTTATTAAATTTTTAAAATGTCTGAATTTTGTGGAAGTGTCTGTCCTTCACTCAATAAGCAAGTTTTATAACAGCATGTATATATAATTGCTTAATTTATTTATAAAAAACTGCAAAGATATCACTGAAAAAAATCTTTCAGAGTCAAGTTGGATTTGCGCACTTAGTGTTCCGTACTGTGATTGCTTTTAAAATGAAAAAATGACATCATATATATTTTCGAACTCGTGTTTTCGCAAGTTTTTTTTTCACTTCCTATTTCATCCCCAAAACTAACTCCTTAGGTCAAAATTTAACTTTAAGAACTATATGGCTGTGATTGGGCCATCAATTCCTATATTAGTACCAAATTTCAACTTGTGACTTGACTACAACCATACTTACAATGGAAAAGGAGATCGACGCGCATTTGAATTACTTTCTGACAAGGAAGCTATCTGCATAGAGTTGATGTCATTTCTGCGATTATTTCTTTCTGTTGCGACCTAAAACACAGATAAAAAATTGAAACATTTTGTCTAATCAAGCATCCTATAGTTCTAAATATCAGACCCATACTTTATCGATGACTGCTGAGAAAGAAACTATACATATATTAAAATACATAAACAGAAATAAAGATAAAAAATAGATAAATTCAACCAACTCTAGCAAATATGTTATTCGAAATATAAATATAACTTAACATAAAAAATATGTACAAGGCAAAAAAAATATTTAATTTAATTTCAAGCAAAACTTAGCCCAAATCATACAAAAACATTTTAGATGGAAGAAAATAGCTTAAAAATGGAAGACCAAATTCAATTCAAACACTAAAAATAATTCAGAGTTCGTAATTCATGGCAAATTATCATAAAAATGCCAGTTTAAGAACCATTATGATTTTTGCTCATGTTCTTTTAATGGCATAGGCAAGAGGGGGGACATGCCCTCCTTCAACCATACAGATAAAAAAATAGGGCCCTTGAAACAGGGCTTTTTTGCTATGGGGGCAGGTTTCTACAAAAGGATTCTATTTGTGAAAAATCCTCCTTGGTCATTGATTCTTTAGTGACAAATCTCTCCTTCCGAACATTGATTTTATTTTGTGTGTAAGGAAGGAAAACTTATAGAGTGCCATTGCAAAACAAATTTTTTTATCAAAGCGCCCCTTCTCTAATTGTTAATTAGCGCCCTTTATAAGCAGCTTCACTTTTAGTGTTCTCGTTTTCCTTAAAAATATACAATATGTATCAATATGCCACCTCATCCTTAATGCTACTTATGCCACTGATATTTATATATCAATATCTAAATAACAACAAATTACTTTAACCTTCATGACAAATACCGCCCAATACGAAAATCTGATATTTAAGGTGTGACTTTCCTAGTTTGGTTTTAAAAACTACTACATTAAATATGGCAACAGGACAAGATGCTTGGTTATAAATTAAATATTCAAAATGGACTATAAAAGATGTTAATTTTAAATGAAGCCTAATTGATAATACATTCAAATGATAAAAAATTGCCATAACATATAGATAGCCCTTTTTAACTGTTCTAAAAGAATGTATATTTTACTTTTTTACTGAGGAATGAATGTATTATATACATGTTCTAAAAGAATGTATATTTTATTTGAAAAACTGCCCCACTACATGGATACCATAAGCAAATATTTTCAAAAGACACCTTAAAGATCGTATATATGGTAGACTTTTGACTGTTATGTTTGGCATAAATGAAGCTATTAAATTTTACATGTATATTTGGCCTCTGGAAGACAAACTACTACCAACAAAAACTGTGCCACCACACCCTTGGGGTCCACACTACTGGCTTCTGGTTAATTAAAGATTAATAACACTGAAAATTGGTTTGAATTCTCTTCAAAGTAGTTTACTATTAGTAAAACTCAAATTTCAACTTTCTATGGCTTATAAAAATGGATATCTAACTCTTGGCTCCAGTACCTTTGACATTTGGGCCTAGCATAGTAATTATCAAATAAATTTTGCATATATAGTCTAAAAGCTATAACAAACACAAAAAAATAGTGCCGCCATCAATCTAAGGTAAGAAGCATACTACTGCTTCTGTGTGAATTGGAACCCCACAACATTAAAAATTGGTGTCATTCTTAAACTACCTTACTATGATAAAAACCCAAATTTCAACTTTCTACGTCCGCTAGGGATGGAGACATAGATCCTTGAACCCAGTTTCTTTATCCTTTGGGACTAGCATTAAAATTACAATGTTGCATATATAGTTCAGGCGGTATAATAAACTACTAAGTAAAGTAGAGCCACTCCTAGAAGATACAGAAACTGAAATTTGTGTTTTGGTAATAGAAAGAAGTAGTGTGTGTTGCTTCCAAGGGTAAATACATAAACTTTTTTTAGGAAGTTGGTTCACATTCAAAAGGTTGTCCTATAACATTTATTAAAAAATGATATTTAACAGGACTAAATGTTTCAACATTTTATATTAATCAGTGTTTAACAATCTAAAATACAATTCCATGATGTTAATGGGTGAAAATTTATGGCATGCCATATAATCAGAATAATAGTTTATGTTACTCTGACATGCAAAAAAATGTCAAAATTGAACTATATTCTCATTTCATCAAAAAATTTTAAGAATTTTCTATTTACTTTGCAAGAGGGCAAATATGGACATTCATATAATGGATAAAAGCTATTCTTGAAATCAATTAAAATACTTACAATTTGCTGGCTAGTTTCTTTGCTTTCGTCTGAATTATTATTTGATTTGCGGATAGCTGGAAGAATAGTCATCTCTTTATCGTTTTAAACTTCTAAAAAAAAAAATTAATTTTCCAAAATTTCCACAAAAACTATGTCAACTACCTGTCTATAAAAATCTGTCTCCATATTCTATACCAACATAGCAAAAGTAAAAAAATAGCAGGCACGTTCGGTTATTCCTTGAAAACTCGCTTGATTAAGAATATATATTCATTCAGCGAACGTTACAGTTCCGGAATCGTTCTTTAGTGAACAATTGGTCGACATTTTTAGAAGCGATGTCCCTTTCCCATCCTTTTTTTTGCAAACATGTTAAATGCTTAAAATTATTGGTTTCATGTGTCTATGTTGAATATAATATTGAGTAAGAACTGTTTGACGATATCAAAAGGGTTGGCAGACCTGTGATATTTTCAGCGCCATTTAATTTAAGTTTTCTATTATATTAGGACACGAGTCTTAATTTTTAAATCTATAAACAAAAAATTTATATTTAAATTCAAAATGAAACAGAAAAGAATAAAAAAAAATTAAAGATTTCTCTCCATTTCTTAAAATAAACCAGAAACAAGCTCGACTCCAACCCTGCTGTTTTGCAAATCCAGGTCACAACAATTTGTGCCGTCGACTACGAAATGATCCACTATCTCTCTCCGTTTTATTTTTACAGCTAATGTTTCTCTCTCCCTCAAAGCCTTTTTGGAAGCCTGTCTGTGAACCTGTTTCATGAGACGTCCAGTCATTGGTTGATTTGTTTTTTACCCTTTAAAAATGGCTGCTATTAAGAATTCCTCATGATGTCCAGAAGAATTGCTCCTTGTTAAAAAAATTGCTTTTATTGAATTGAATTTACTGTTTGTATAGAAATGTTTTATTTCCCTATTTTGTGCTTTTAAATAGAGCATAGGGTTTGTTAGAAGGGGTAAGTTTTCATTGTATAATTGACAAAAATCAATGTATCCAATCTAATGTTATTAATGGGTTATCCGGGTTTGCTGAAAATTGGAGCTGTTTTAAAGATTAAAGAAAGTACAGGTTTTTCTGATTCACTGTTAATACTGACAAAACACTAAATTAATATTATAAGCACTAAACTTGCTTGAGAGGCTTTAATTAGTTTTGGAATATCAGCACTTCAATTTTTGTCAATGGATGGAATTAAATTTATTATAAAGTTTACAATTCTAAAGGCGAAAAAGAAAGGTTGACAAAGCTGATTAAAAAAAATAAATATATATATATATATATATATATATATATATATATATATATATATATATATATATATATATATATATAATTAAAAGCAATTAATAAAATTAAATAAACTAGGAATAAATAATACAAAAGAAGCAAACTTAAAATCACACATAAGGTAAAAAAAAGTTTAAAATAGCAAATTTAAACTAAACACAATAGGACAAATGTGCAATAAACCAGTACAATATAACTTAAAGATTGTATGCTTGCATTAGGAGATAAAATATATTATATATCACTTTCAAGGGCAAATATATGGGATTGGATAAAATGCACTTTAGGTTTTTGTTGGACAAATTTGCTACATTTCAAGTAGAATGACACCAAAATTGCATAGACTAGGGGGGTGGGTTATTAGGGGGAGGTGAAATATCAATATAAAGTATATAGGAAATATGCATGAGACTTAGTTCAGGTTAATTTATAATATGCTTTGATTAGAAAAAAAATTACATTAATTGATGTTATATCTTTGGTATATTCCAACTTTCATATATTTGTAGTATGTTACAACATAATTACACATCTAATGTGCTCTGGAAATTGGCTGACTCCCTTGACTACTAACCAATAGTGGAATTAACAGTTAAATGTTTTCTAAATTTATATTTTAATGAGTTATATACATACTTAAAACTAGTTGTTGAAATTAATAAATATAAGTCGCTACATATCCAAAACAGGTTTTACTAGAAAACAACACTGACCAGTCAGTTTTCTTAATAGTATTGTGTAGAAATAGAGTAAGACAGGGTTGCAATTTAGTCTATTGTTCTCTACTTGTTCAAATGGGCGCGAAGCACCAGACTATCCAAACTTTGACACCTCCATATTTCAGCCGCTAGGCGTTAGAAGCATGTAATTTTGGTGTCAAACTAAGTTTCTTATTTAGGCTGGCAAGTAGTTTAAAGTGGATTATTTAGTTAGGCTTGCCGAGATCTGTTATTTGTACAAATTGATCAAGTGTATCTTGTCTTATAACCAGGATTTCTTGTACAAATACTAAATCTGTGTTTCATAAAGAATCAAGATCCTGCAGAATGTAACTAAGGTCCGAAAAGAATCTTGAAGTACAGTTCAGGCTACATAATAAATTGTCCGGTTTTTTAAAAGGAAAATGGACTTAAATAATACATGAATATTGCTATTTACTCACTCAAAAGCAAATCCCATATCTTAGCTGGGATCTATTAGTTCAAAATATGTGTTTCAAGGCATAAATAATGCTTATTTCTCTTAAGATTGAAAATAACAAAACAATAAAGGATTTTAGATTCTTTGACTCTGAGAACACTGAGAAAGACATAAATTACTCTAATCATCATTATATGTTTAAATATAAATAATTATACTTAAAACATTCTTCAACCAAGAACCAGAAAAAAATCCTGTAGTACTATTTATACTCTACAAAATTTATGAATCCCCACAAATCATAATGTTTTGTCACTTATCTTAAATATATAGAATAACTTTCTTTAGCAGCTGTTTCATATTTTGTACTGTTTTGCTGATATTCTGCAAAAAATAATTTAAACTAGACTAAGTTTTTAATGTAGTTTGTGGTTTTCTTACAGTAATGCTTTTTAGGAGGAAACTACCCCATATTTAGCTTACAAAATGAAGATTAATGCGATAAGAATGAGCACCCCAATAGAAGAGAAGGTGGATCAAAAATTGAAAGTTAGAACGGGAATGGTAACTGTTAGTGATGGAAAGAGTAGACCAACTTCAGTACAGTTACATTTATCTATGGAAGTTCTTAGGCTTCAAAAAGAAGAACCGATTCCTGTAGAACAGAAACCTTTAAATTCTAAGGTAGTTTTTAGTATTCCGTACGGAACACTTATAAGATCACTTCGGTGTCTGTCCGTCTGCCTGTCCGTCTGCCTGTTCGTCTGTCTGTCCGTCTGTCTCTGTCCGTCTGTCTGTCCGTCTGTCACACCTGATTTTCTCCAAAACTATTCATCATAGAAAGTTGAAATTTGGTAGTAATATAGGAATTGATGGCCTCATCAGAGCCGTGTAGTTTTGAGAGTTAAATTTTTGTCTTAAGGGTTTAGTTTGGGGGGGTGAAATTGAGAGTGAACAAAAAATTTTTTTACTAAATCATTGAGTATGGTGTCAAATGAAAGTTTGTGAAAACACGAGTAAAAAATATATATATAATGAAATACTTGCGTACACTTTTTCTTGTATTATCCACGGGGTGTAGGTTGATCGAAAATTATCAGGAGTGCATTACCTTTAATATTTTATCTGGTATATAAAAAAAAACCTAAAATTTCAAGGTCATCAGTTTTTAGTAACGATTGGAACCAAACTTTGTTGAAAACTCATTTAGGGTGTGTTTTGTGAAGTCACTGATCATTTTATACGGTAACAAATTTTTTATTTTAAAAGCAGTCTAACACTAAGCGCAAGTTCAACTTGCACTTGACCAGTTATTTGTATTGTGCTTGTACATTATATATATATATATATATATATATATATATATATATATATATATATATATATATATATGCATACGTATACGTATACGTTCGCCCAACAATGCATTTGCACAACTTTTTGCCAAAATCTCATTTGGCATTTTCAAGTGCTCCTGTGCTGCTGCTACTCGATACTGTGATCTTGCTGCTGCTGTCTCTCAGAACTAACTTAATATATATACATATATATATATATATATATATATATATATATATATATATATATATATATATATATATATATATATATATATGTATGTATATATATTAAACATAAATGATTTTTAGGAAAGAATGGTGCAAATCCGAAGACAAAAAGTTGGAGGTTTGGGTTTAAGTATTAAAGGTGGCGCTGAACATAAGCTTCCAATTCTCATATCTAGGATTTACAAAAATCAAGCAGCAGAGCAAACTGGAGAATTGTTTGTTGGAGATGCGATTATAAAAGGTAAGGTAAAATTAATCTGTGAAAGGAAAAAGAGGTATTCCATACTGCCTCTGTTTCTCTTAAATATATTTTTACTTACAGTAAATGGTGAATACATAACAGCTTGCCCTCACGACGATGCTGTAAACATTTTAAGAAATGCTGGTGATTTAGTGGTTTTAACTGTTAAACATTATAAAGCAGCTACACCTTTTTTGCAGAAGCAGGGTAAGTTACATTTATTAATATGACTAGACCAATATGAAAAATAAGCAGAGTGTTGATTTTTCATATTAATTTTGTTCAAATTTATATGAGATACAGTGTTGCAGTTAAGAAGTTACAAATGATGATTTGTAAAAAATTGATGTTGATGCTTACTCGGTAGCCTTAAATTGTTTTAGTATGAGCTGAATGAATAAAGTTGCAGCTCCCCAAGCCGCCGCAGCGCACACTTTGGAAACCACTGTTATAACTAGTTTAAAAAATACCCAAACTTCTGTATAGTATCAGTATGTTAATTTCAAAATACTAGACACATATTTTATTAAATACTTCTATTTGTGCTGTTTACAGATGACAAAGATTCACAACAGACTGACAGTAACAGTGAAAAAGAAGCGTCAGACGAAAGCTTCCGAATCACTTCGAATAGCACTAGCAGTAGACCAAGTTCGATATGTTCGGAAATGGACCAAGAACCAATTCAAACCCACTGGGTTGACATCGTAACAGTGCCTTTAATGATGGCATATGTAACAAGATATATTTTTGGCACCGACAAGTTAAGACCAAACTCCTTTGAGGTTAGGGGCTTGAATGGAATGAGCACTGGAATAATACATTGTGATGATTCTGCTATACTTTCGCAGTGGTTAAAATATATTAATGATAATATTATAGGACTGACAAATTTACAGGTAAGTGTTATAACCAGAACAAAAATCATGAACTATAGTCGCTCTGAGGAATAGATAAGATTTTCCTCTTTCTTATTAAATAGGAGCATTAAATATTAAGGGCTTGATACAAGGGCGCATTCATCTGGTACTAACAAACTCATTTTTTAAAAAGGAGTGCGCTAATTAATTCGGTACCTTTGAAATAAGTATGTCAAAATTCAGCTTCAAATGTAAACTATTTCCTATCACTTTTATATGTGAAGGTACCAAACATCAAGGTAAATCATTTGTACCAGATTGGGAATAGATGCTGTGAGTCACAAGATATGGTACCAGCAATTTCGAATCCGCCATTTTGATCTTTTGGATCGTAACGGCAAAAATGACGATTTCATATTCTTTTTGGGATGGGAAGTATGCATCGTCCTGGCTCATGTATATAAATAATATGTATGAGAAGGTTACAGGACGTTGGAATTTTTCCATTAATAAATAAATAAATAAATTATTTTTCAGATGAAATTATATAACAGGAACTTCAGTGTATCCGATCGTATAGAGTATATGGGCTGGGTAAACGAATGTGTATTAAATAATAACCAACCCTGGCAGAACTACAAGCCCAGGTTTTTAGCTTTAAAAGGAACTGATCTCATGCTGTTCGATTCGCCTCCTGTAAGTTTCATTTCACACTTACTACTTACGCATGCATAAAAATAAGGGATGGTGGTTTTTGGGATTAGACCGTGTCAATTTGGAGTAACTTTCCGACGTTTCGCCTACGAGGGCACACGAGGCCTCTTTAGGGATCTCTACTCTCTAGATTAGAACACTGGAACACTACATGCATATTTGTTCAGTTAAATTCAAACAAAACCGTATCTTTATCAAAGCATAATTACATTTTTAGTTAAATTTAACAGACTGGAACAAATGCTCACTGACTTTTAAAGTATATCAGACTATGTTCAGGATAGTGAAAGAGTCTGAAAATGTAGATGAACGTCAGCATTGCTTTCTTGTACAAACTTCCGGGCAGGAGTCTCGATATTTCTCCGTTGAAACTAGGCAAGAGTTGTTGAGAATCGAAAATGCTTGGCATTGCTCTGTTTGTACTGCCGTTATGAAATTAGGAGTGAGTATTAAGTAGATTGATTAAATTGACATGTATCAGTTGGGCTTTCTATAATAAGTCTATGTTTTTTTTCTATAAAAATATGTTCTATTTTTTTTAAGACCAAGACATTTACGGTTAGTAGTAATGGAAGAACTGCTGGCTTAACACTTGATTGGAACTTGGGTTTCTCCTTGCATGAAGGAGACTCAAAAACGCCAGTATGGCAGTACAAATTCTCTCAGTTGAGGGGTTCCTCAGATGATGGAAAATCCAAGCTTAAGTTACATTTTCAAGATATTGATACCAAAGCTATCGAAACAAAGGTAAGTATTCTATTACTAGTATGTGAATACCGTACAATGTAGGGGAATCCTAGCCTATTATAAGATTTAAGTTCAAATTAATTGGTTTGAAATTTAGAGGTGAATCCTATTAATGAATATAAGAAAAGTAAATTTTTATTAAGAAATATCCCTTTAACATTTTTTATATATTTACACTTTTATTTTCAGGAACTTGAATGTTCGATTTTACAAAGTCTCCTTTACTGTATGCATGCCTTTTTAACAGCAAAAGTAGCTTCAGTGGATCCCGGTTTCTTATGCTCGACACTACCATAAAATTGGCACTGATCCCTTAGAATCATGGTAGAATAGAACAATAATGTTGACATTAGGTAATTTCAATGTAGATTGTGATAGTATTAAATGAGGTTTATACAGGGTGTCCCATAAACAAAGTAAAATTTTTTCATCCGGGAAACGATGGTGAAATTTGCTGTTCTCCGCGTAACGCTAATTTAAGACTGATGAATTGTGTCTTCGAAATATTTATCAAGAAAGAGTAGCGACCACGGAAACGACGTGTCGAGCAGTTTAAATTGCCAAATAGCATGACGAGGCACCTGGCCACAAAAAATTCCAGAGGTAAAATATCCCCCCGTTCGGATCTTCAGGTAGGAGCTGATTCAGGGGCGTTAACATGCAGAGATCACAACTTTAAAATAGATATTTTAACATACGAGGTTTAAACTTAAACATAAATTCAATACACCTGCGGTCAAATAAATCTCATGAACTCGTTCTCTGTGAAACCAAAGTCAGTTCATCGACCAGCACAGTCAACTTTCTCTATCCTGGGTACGACTTCTATTCTCGATTTAGGCACAACTTTGGAATCTGCCTTTTTGGTCAGAAGCGACCTCTCTTGTGAACAAGAGGAGGCTCTGGAGCTCCGAAACTTCGATGTTATGTGGTTAAAAATAACAATTCAACAAACCAGATATGTTGCCTTTATCGACCAGCAAGTGATACTAACTTTAGAATATTTTTCGCAGATACAATCGATCATTTTTTACACTTTAACTGACGAACAAGGTCGTGAAGTTGAATCATTCTCAACGTTGCTGAACCCGACATAGTTATGTCAGGGCACTCCATTCCTCTGGCATCGTCACTCAATTTGCTGGGCGTTAATTTGGAAGGAAATATATCTTGGCATGAACATGTTGCAAGCATAGCAAAGATAGCTTCTCAAAAGCTTTTGTTTGTAGAAAGTTTATACTTCACAACAACTGTTAATTTAGTACAAAGCGCAAGTTTGACCAACGATGGAATACTGCTCCCATGTTTGGGACTCTGTTCCTAAACATACACTACATTTTTTGGATTCTATTCAGTAAAAAGCTGTTCGCCTGATCGGAGGCCCGGAACTGGTCAGCAACCTTGGTTCATTGGAACATCAAACAACGGTTGGCGACTCGAGGTTATTCTACAAGTATTTTCATAGAAAGTATTCGATGGATGTAGCCCGCTTAATTCTTCCCAGAGCAGTGCATGCTAGAAATACACGTTGCGCTAATACGTCACATCCGCATGAAGTTCAGCTTGTTACTCCTTGTACAACCCTTTTCAAGCAGCCTTTTATATGAAGAACCCTTCGGAATAATTTTCCCAGGGCTGTGTTTCCGACAGAGTACAATTTATAGCGATTCGAAACCAACGTAAATCGCTTTTTTTTCCACACACGTGTCGCTGCTGTAGCGCTTTAGGTTGCAAGCACGTGCTGCAAGTACAGGTGCTTGTAGCACGTGTGCTTGGCCCATAAAAAAAATCCGGGCGGGTGGCGAGGTGGTTGGCAACAGCCTTCACGAGAGAGGCGACCGTCACATTGTAATGTTTTTTTTTTTTTTTTTTTTTAAATTTATTATTTCTCGAGCCGAGAATCGAACTTCGATCTTCAGCTTAAAAGGCAGACACGTTAACTCCTACGCTATGGCCAGCTTCGCGCGCACTGCGTTATTTTTGACATGATATTGGAGGAGGATAGTCCCAAGGATGTATATTTTCGATTTATGTAAAAAATCGTTTTTGTTTTAACTTTAACTTAACACCTTGTTGATCTCCCATAAACATTTTTATAGGACCCCTTGTATAAAATGAAGTTTATAGATACAAAACTCTGCATTTGTCACTGTTTTAAGATATTCACAAAACAGAGTTTTGCAATAAAGTGGAAAGTATTTTTTAAACGTGCACCTGCTTGATTTAAATCGCGACTTTATGTTTTTCACCGGATTTTCATTGATCTATCCTCTAATGTAACTTATTTTTAAAAATTATCTTATAATATCTTATTAATACAGGTTGCGAAGCCTTAACGCCGTGTGTGCCCACTGCCGTGTATAAAGAATCCATTTCCTGGTTAACAGAAAGTGTTCGCTATTGTTAGCAGGAGGAAAAAAGTTAAATATAAATGAACGACCTCCAAAAGGTTTATGGTTGTATTTTCTAAAAATCACTATGCAAGGGATCAAATGACTACGCGTTTTGGTTTTAGAGCCTATAAAAAAAATATTAAGTTCAATTCTTATATATATATATATATATATATATATATATATATATATATATATATATATATATATATATATATATATATGTAATTATATATAACTATTTTAAAACTTTATTTACAATACCTCCTTTTTTGAAAATTCTTTATTTATTAAGAATAGGCTATACGTTTCGGTCAGCTGACACCATTATCGGAGTTAAAGGCAAAAATCCTCAATAAAACAGGACAAATAGACACAACAGAGCGCGTGTCTACTGGTCCTGTTTTATTGAAGATTTGCTAGCCCTTAGAACGGTATGTAGGCTGTAATTAATATAAATGACTTTCCAAATGTAAGGTACTTAGTATCTTTACTAACATGATTTCTTTAGTCCCACTTTAATACAAAAATAATAAAGCGACATACACCATCTTCCCACACTGGCAAGGTGGTGGCCGTCGATCGTTGACTTTAAAGCGGAACTTTAGGACCGGTCAATCAAAAGCAAAAATTATATCGACCAAAAGTACAGCCGTTTTAATAATATTGAATGAGGTTTATGGTAATAAACAGTTCGGCTTTGATATTCGGTCAGACATAAAGTAAGATTCTTTTATAGAATATTAAGTTTCTTTATGACAAACATGGTCTAGTTGTAATGCAAATAAAGTAAACTAGAGTCACAGTAACTATTCCATGTTGTTTTTACATCGGAAATTCAAAAGTATGTAGATGCCTGTGGTAGATCAAAACATCCTCTAACTTAGAAGAAAATTAATAATAAATTTCACGACTGTGGTCCAAACAGAGCAAACAAATTTACGAAACTTTAATTTACTCAGTAGAACAGTAACTTGCACACAACATGTATCTACCAGTATTCTTCTAGAATTACAGATTTTTATTAAGTCGACATTTAACAAACCTGACAATTAACACCGCCGCGTATTAGAGATTGGCTCATGCACAGTGAAACAGCCACGCTCCGACAGATGCGCTCCTATTTAAAAATTTGAAGTTATGTTTAATTGTTATGGTAGAACCATAGACATAGAGGATGGACTGAGCGTTCCGTATCCCGCTGTGAAGTAAATATGGATGCAAAAGTGTGAGAGAGGCAAAGCGAATAGGCGGCCAGTAGCTGTCTCTTTCTAGAATGCTGCTTAGCAACGGCGCTCTTGAAAATAATATTTCTAAGTGTTTTATTTGAACTCAAATCGGGTGGGGGCTTTTCTCGCCTTGAATTCCGTCTCCGGGTTCTGCGCCTTGTTCATTACAGGCCTACAAAAAAGAGACAGGTATTGGCCGCACAGTCGCTTTATCTCTTTCTAGAGAGTGGTCAATTTTGTAAGGTTAATGCTCAGTCCATCCTCTATATCTATGGGTAGAACATACTTGGCACTTCTTCCAGTCGCTTAGATTCCAAAAACTAAACTGTTTATACCAACCACAATATTTAAGAAATATTTTCGCTTTTAAGTAAAAATCTCCGATGTAAAAATTGACAGATTATATTGAAAATGAAAATTTAACCATTTTATATTCTTGTTTGACAATTTCGTTTGGCTTTAAATGATTTTTTAAAATAATGTACCCAGTCCAAGAATTAATTTTACTTCATTACGACGGCCCTTCATACTCGAACAAGTCATGTCCAGAGCGAAATATATCAATTAAAAGGCAAGTTTTTATAAAAATAATTATAGGTAACTAAAATTACGGAAACATGCGGACTAAAGTTAGTAGTATCTCCTTATTTTTAACCAGTTCTTAAGTAACCCTGATTCCATACTATTCCAGCTTTCATTGCGCGATTTCCTCCCCGGTTCGATTCAATTTCAGAACTCTAAAGGCACAGTCGCCATTAGCGGTCTAGCGGGACTCTGTGCCAAGTAGTATTCTATCGATCCCTTTCTACTGTAGAAATCTGTTTTTAAAGCTGATAATACATACAAGAGGTGGCCTGTGTACCCGTCGACGACACTTCTATTGTTTTCAAGGTGTTGTGGGTATTGTAATTCTTGGGTTTTTAACCACTAATTTTATTCTTTCTTACCTGAAATTGCATATTTTTGTTCAAGACAACACTTCCATTTGTCTTTCGTAAATTTTTGATGAACTTTATTCCTTATTTCTTAAGCAGCTTTGTTAACAAAAAATGAGTTTTTATAATAAGTCTATTTTTACCATAATTTGATACTCGGTTTACTCTAACATGTTCAAAATAATTATTACTAGCTGGTAGATATGATTGCATAATTTAAAAGCCCCTTATGTTTACTGTTATTAACTCGTGCTTGGTTTTTTTCTTGGAGTAACGAAATTCCTATCCTATCCACAAAAATATATTAAAAATAGATTCGTAGTAAGTAAAAAGCACGGTATACTTCAGAACTCGTTTATTTAAAATATCTAATTTAATCAAATTAATTAAAATATCTAAAATCATCTGTAACTTTCAAAAACATTAAATATACTTCTTCAGCAAACTAAGGTTAGAACTTCCGGGCGAACGTAGAATATCGTCTGGCATTTCGCCTCAAGTCAATGGCTTTAGTTTAAAACGAAACGATTTTAAATACCAGTGATTTAGACCAGAGATGATTTATAGAATTCTATAGGGCACATAGTTCCACTGCTAATACATGTTGTCCCTAGCAGCAACATGCCTTCGGCAGTTTCCGTTAGGCTGAACCTTGGACCTTATGGAGGGAGCAACGGAGTTTTACCACGGGGTCACGGCTGCCACAAACAAAGTATTAAATATTTAAAATAATAATAATAGTGTTGACAATGCAACTTAATGTTGTAAGAAAGTATACCTAAATTTAAATTTTTTTAACGCACTTTGAAATGTCCCCTGGTTAACGATTTGAATTTTGATCTAAATATAAATACTTAAATTACTCTTATAAAAACTTGCTTTTTTAATAGTACGACTGAAATAGATATATTCGTAAGGTTTTGATTTGTTCTTCCAAAAAACAAAATCACAAAAACTTCCACTAATGTTAACATTCGTTTAACCAAGTTGTATAACATACAGAAAGTAGTAGTTAGCTCTTAGAGAATACTGTTAGGAAAAGGAGCTTTATTCTTCAATACAAGTAAAAACAAGCTAACTAGGAAAATCGAAAGATCATAGAAGGATTCATCCATGAACACACACTGCGGTTTATTAAGTTTGGAAAGACATTATAATCGAATAATCTTGAAGCGACAACGATGTTTTTAGTAGGCTGGATTGACTTGTTGATACTGGTGTGTTTCCTTTTAAATTGAATCTCAATCTGTTCGAAATTTATAAACAAACAAAAAGGACATTTTATACGTGCGGACCTGTACCTGCTTTTGGAAGCTTCATGTCATATTAGGTTCTTTAGGTTCTAACATAGAACGAAAGCATTCACGCCCGCGCGATTAGATGAAAAACTGTGGTTCTTGGGATTCGACTGTGTCAAGTTTAACTTGGCATAGTCTAATTCTTTGCAAACTTCTGCTTGCACGAGGCTTTTTCAGGGATCCTACTCTTGGAGAAAGCGCTGCATTCACTGTTTAATTTTCAAGATCTTCGTAGAGTCGTGTGCGAAATGACTAAAAATTACTCTAATTTAACGTTTCAAGCATTCATAATTTCTCGGCGTGAGGTTCTGCTTACTTAACAATTTTTTACTCGTATTGAGGGAAAGAATTGAGCGCACCTGTGAACTCTAATAATTCTTAGACCATTATTAAGTTGAAGCACAAGTGTGAGAATATAAGAGTGATAACAAAAACTGTAGACTCATTAGATGATCCACAAGTTTCTTCTCCACGTAGCTTTTTAGTTATTGTGCAGCTCTAACAGTAATCGAAAAAACCTACGAGTGTGTTAACAACGCTGCATATAGGCTGTAAAGAATATACCTATTTTTTATTTTATATCGTAAAAGTTGTTAATATATATATATATATATATATATATATATATATATATATATATATATATATATATATATATATATATATATATATATATATATATATGTATATTGAATTATTTCATTAGTGATTTTAGTGTAGAATAGTAGAAGCTAATTGTAGATTGAAACATTTTTAATGGTTTCTTTTCAAGTGTATAAAATGTGAATTTTTAACTTGTTAATTAAAATCGAAACAATATATATATATATATATATATATATATATATATATATATATATATATATATATATATTGACGGAAAGGACCAGGACTCCTATCTACAGCTTGGCAAATGACAGTCGCTTATCTCTTCATACTGGAGTATCGGCTGCGCCTACAAGAATCCGCGGACAGCAAGAAGTCGTTCAACTTAATAAAGACCTGGAAGAAAATCCATCTTGGAGGGACAGTAACCATTTTACGCTATAAAAACCCAGACAGCAGTTTTTTCTAAAAAAGTTAACATTGCTGAACCCGACATAGTTATCTCGGGGCATTCCATTCCTCTATCATCGTCGCTCAGTTTGCTGAGCGCTAACTTGGAAGCAAATATTTCTTGGCATGAACATATTGCAAGCATAGTAAAGAGAGCTTCTCAAAAGCTGGAAATATCAGTGCAACTAGAAACCTTTATACCCCACAACAAATTTCTGTACAATTTTGTACGAAGCTCGAATTCGACCAACGATGGAATACTGCTCTAATGTTTGGGGCCCTGCTCCCAAGAATACACAGCATTTGTTGGATTCTATTTACCAGAGAGCTGTTCGCCTGATTGGAGACCTAGAACTGAGCAGCAACCTTGATTCCTTGCAACATCGAAGACGATTTGCGACTTGAGTCTATTATATATAAGTATTTTCATGGAAAGTGGTCGATGGATGTAACCCGCTTAATTCCTCCCAAAGCAATGCATGCTAGGAATACACGTCACGCTAATACCTTCTATAGTTATAAAGTTCAACTTGTCACCCCTCGTACAACCCTTTTCAAGCAGTCTTTTTATATGGAGAACCTCATCTCTTTGGAATGATTAGCCCAGGACTGTGTTTCCCACCGAGTACAATTGACAGCGATTCAAGACCAACGGGAATCGCATTTTCCTCACACGCGTCGCTTCTATAGCGCTTTAGGGATTTCCCTGCATCACGTGTTTTTTTTTTTAATATATATATGTATATATATATATATATATATATTATATATATATATATATATATATATATATATATATATATATATATATATATAGATATATGTATGTATGTATGTATATATGTATATGATATATATATATATATATATATATATATATATATATATATATATATATATATATATATAATATATATATATATATATATATATATATATATATATATATTATATATATATATATATATATATATATATATATATATATATATATATATATATATATATATATATATATATATATATATATATATATATATATATATATATATATATATATATATATATATATATATATATATATATATAATATATATATATATATATATATATATATATATATATATATATATATATATATATATATATATATATATATATATATATATATATATATATAATATATATATATATATATATATAAATATATATATATATATAATATAATATATATATATATATATATATATATATATATATATATATATATATATATATATATATATATACCGTCATTTATAGATAACAAATAAGACAGTTATGCAAAGTCCACGCCAATCAGACTAAAATCATGTCTAAAACTTTAGGAGGAATTTGAAAAGTTTCCTTGGTCGCCTTTTCGTACGACACGGTATATTTTTATAATCGGCATTGAATTCTCTTTACACAGTTGATAAAAATTTAATACACTTAGGGTCACAATCATAAACATTTTAAGAAATCATTTAGTTGGTGATATAAACATGCGAAAACACACCTAGTTTGCTTGTAAAAATATTTGTTAAATTTAATCGCTATAACAATTAATAATTAGCATTCTTATTTGTTTCTATCAATTTAATTTTATATTCAAAAATTATAATCTGTGAAAAGGTATTTCTGTCGGTTATATATACATAATAAACTGATAGGCAAATATATTTACAGTTTAAATGCCATAGATTTACAGTGTATATATACATTGATAACTTGAAACGAAACCACTAAGTGAAGAGGATTGGCTTAAGCCTTATTTTTAAAACTGAGCTTTAATTTATCGAGATTTTATCACTATCAACTTCTACATTACACAACTTCATGATACTCTTTATAAAAAGGCAATAATAGAAAATAAAAAATGGAAGAAAATTTGCGTAGTGCGTCAGGATTCATGGATGGATAAATGTGTTTCTTTGTAAGTCCGGGAGTACATCTGTTGTCGGTATCATTTTGACTTGGTAGTTAATAGTAAACTGAGAGTTACTGAACTTTGCGGACCATTAATGCATTATCGTGACCATAAATTGTTGGCGCTGATTCCGCCCTCTCGGGGTTAACATGACTGTTGATGCGTTGGTATCTTTTTATTACCTCTTACTCACAGTTTCGCTTATTTTATGATATATTATTGTTCTTTATATAGAGATTAACATGTGTGGAAGTTATGAACTAATAATGAAACCAACATTTTACAAATTGTAGCACAGTAGCATCAAATAGGCCTAGGCCCTTAATAAGTAACTTTGGTTGTTTACATCATATAGCTAGGTTTGTATCAAAGTCAGTGTGACATAACATAACGATGTTTTCAACGTCATCGCATCAACATATCACTCTAGTATAATTAATAGTCAATCTCTTCATCAATTAAACTATATTTTAAGTAGCAATAAGAAGTGTTGAATATAGAAAATTTCTTGTGTGATCCAAAGTTATACATACTTCACAGACTGACAAAAATTTATTTGCTTGTTGCTGAAACAAGACTAGGTGATTTTTAATCATTTTAAATAACCGTACGTAGGATTAATAAACGATCTTACTCTGTTGGTTATGAATTTTTTGAGAATAAAAATATAAAAATGATAATTTTGCAATTTCCCTAAAGAACGATTCATGATGAGTTAATCCATCAGTAGCTTTTAGCAGCAAGCAATTTTTGCTGTACAACGGACTATAACTCAAGTGACAGGCACTTTTAATCTTCTGTTTTAAGAAATATTTTATCTGAGCCAATTCAGTAGATTCGTAAGAAGCATGAAAAAATATTCTAGAAATGGTAGCTGTTGTACGGCAACAAAACTTCTGTTGCTCTGTGATCATTTTTGGTGGTTTCGATTAAAGAAATGATAAATACAATTTTGACATAAAAAATAAATAATAGACAATCGTGTGCGAAAAAAACATTTTCTCTAATCGTCATTTATTATGATTAGAATCAAGAGACTAAACAAAACATCATGACTCAATCTAAACAGGGAAATACTTACTAGCCAGGTTCAAAGGGCGGGGGGCACATGGATATAAATGGCGTTTCTTTAAGAAATAACCGGTCAAGTGCATGTTGATTTTGCGCAATAAGTGTTCCGTACGTTGATTGCTTTTAAAACAAAAAAAATTGTTACGGAGGTATAAAATGATCAGTGACTTCACAAAACACATCCCACATGAGTTTTCAATAAAGTTTGTTTTCAATCTTTACTGAAAACTGATGACTTTGAAATTTTTGTTTTTTTTTATACCAGATAAATTATTAAAGGTAATGCACTCGTGCTAATTTTCGTTCAATCTACACCCAGTGGAGAATATTCCAGGATTTTTTCAAAAAATTTTTTGATCAGTACTTTTCGTGATAAGGGGGGGGCGCGATTTTTTAAAAATGATACAAAGAAAAATGTGCGCAACTATTATATACTATATTTTTTACTCGTGTTTTCACGAGCTTTTATTTGACACCACACTCGATGACCTAGTAAATTTTTTTTCACTTCCGATTTCACCCCCCAAAACTAACCCCTTAAGTCAAAATTTAACTTTTAAAACTATACGGCTCTGATCAGTATTAGTACTAAATTTCAACTTTCTATGACAAATAGTTTCGGAGAAAATCGGGTGTGATAGACGGACAGATACCGAAGTGATCTTATAAATGTTCCGTATGGAACACTAAAAACAGAATACTAAAGGCAGAGCTACTTACAGAGGGGGTCGTCAATCAGCAAATAAGAGGACGAAACCCCTTGAGAAAATAACCAGTCAAGTGCAAGTTGAACTTGCGCAATTAGTGTTCCGTACGTTGATTGCTTCTGAAATAAAAAATTTTGTTACAGAAGTATAAAATGAGTTTTTAACAAACTTTGTTTCCGAGCTTTACTGAAAACTGATGACCTTGAAATTTTTGTTTTATATATCAGATAAATTATAGATAATGCAATCGTGATAATTTTCATTCAATCTACACCCCGTGGAGGATATTTCAGAATTGTTTCAAAATTTTTTGAATCAGTACTTTTCGAGATAAAGGGGGGATAGCGATTTTTCGCGATTTTTTCAAAATAATACAAAGAAAAGTATGCGCATGTAAGACATATATTTTTACAAGCTTTCATTTGATAATTTTTTTTTTCACTTCCGATTTTACCCCCAAAACTAACCTCTTATGTCAAAATTTAACTTTCAACACTACACGGCTCTAATGAGGCTATCAGTTCCTATATTAGTACCAAATTTTAACTTTTTACGACAAATAATTTCGGAGAAAATCGGGTGTGACAGACGGACAGACATCGAAGTGATCTTATAAGTGTTCCATACGGAACACTAAAAAGACCCTCTTGCACTTAATCTCGAAAAATTTAGAACCCTCCCAACACAGTAAAGTAAAAATCATTTCACAAAAATAAACCATTACTTACAGTGGAGTCCTAAAAAATTACACTCAATTTAAACGGCAGGGTGAACATTTGTCATAAAAGAGAAGCCCTATTTTCTACATCTATAAAGGCAGGGGAGTAGGGTAATATGGCTCCCTGGCCCTCCCTCTTGGCTATGGTACATATATGTTTAATTATATTAGTCGGGAAAGGCAAGGTAATCAGAAGACTTATTGTGCAAATTCCTAGACTTGAACTACTAATTGCGGAATCATAGAATTACGTATACTTATATATATTTTAATTGGATTAAATAAGTCGAAGATCAGTGGTTAGCAAATATTTAAAAATGTACCATAAAGAATTCGGTATCCTTTAACCTCTGGCATAATTGAAAATATCGTCGCTATTTCAGGTTGTGAACCGAACCGTTCTACGTTTGTGGTGATACCTTTGTTCTTATTATTTATTTTTATATGGATTTAAAACATAATAATTAAAACTGTTATTTTTTATCTCAAAGTTAAAAGAGAACGCCATAGAAGTTTAGGAAATCGAATAGTTAGAACGCTATTTATAAACAAAAAATAAATAAATAAAAGAGACGATTACACTAACAGAAGCACTTGATACGTTGTGTTATTGTAAGGAAATAACTACCGTTTTTTTTGTATAAAACTTTTAATCTTCAATCTAGTCCACCAAAAAGTCTGTTATTGTCATCAGTTGTTTGTAAATTTCAAAGTTCTATTATAGTAATCTCGTTTAGATATCAAATATTTGTTTGTGACAAAAACTTGTTGATTAATTAGAAATCAAAAAAGTTTTCAACAACTACAATAAAATTGTTGAAAACCTTTTACTGAGGGCAAAAACGAAAAATTTCAATTCTAGTACTAACTTTATAAATATATTTCAGTTGTTTTTCTTTTGAAACATGACTTGGCTTTTGACAATTGTTAATATATCTTTGACAAAATATACTAAAACAATGTGTTCGTTTGGTTTCCTTTTTTTAACAAGAATTGGACAATAGGCATTATACACATGACAGCCAGAGCTGGTAAAAGCGAACTCAAACGATCATCTCTGACATTATATAATACTAACATATTTGTAATTGTCCGTGAGTTGGGTATGGTTGTCTGTGTGCTTTTTTCAGCTGTTAGAAGTGACAAATAGTATGTTTTTCCTATTATTACAGTTTTTAACTATAATCACATATGATATGTTATTGAAATTTCTGAGCACACAGAATATATTATATCACCGAACACGTATTACACCATTCAGAAATATATATGTGAGATAAAAAGGAAGACAAGAAAATGTGCAAAAGAAAAGCAATATGACCGCTTTAAAATCTACGTAAAGTCCATCGAGGATTGATTATATTAACTACAATGGTTGTGATTAAAAAATATTTGTTTAAAATTATTTATAGTTATATTATTAAGGTGATAGGGGTATGCAAAGGGCCGTATTAGCCCAATGAACACACGTAGGTCAAAAAGAACGCTGAATATAAAAGCTCAATAGATAGTCTGAAAATCATTTATATGTGGCATATGATATACCAATTAATACTGTTTATGTTTTATAGGTTCCAGTTGACCTTTATTTTGTTAACAGACTTCAATATGTACTTGTATGCATGTAATATTGTTTAAATGCCGTTATATTTATGTATGTTAGTCTACATACGCTTCCGTATCGACATATAAAATTTCACCAATTTATAATATATGTATATGTACATACATATATATATATATATATATATATATATATATATATATATATATATATATATATATATATATATATATATATACAGTCAGTCCAAAAAGTCTCCATACATCGTTTGCTTTTTATACTATTTTTCTGTTATGTTTAACTAATTAATTGGAACTGTGAGAAAACATGTTTAAATTAATATTTGAAACTTAACCAACGAGGATTATTATTAAAAAACAACTACAGAACATTTTATTAAGAAGTTACATCATTGTTATAAAAATGTAAACAAAATTAAAGTCTCCATACACTTAACAATTAACAATAATTTGGCGGAGTTTAACGGAAAATAACAACTTCGTTTAAACCAATATTTAGTGGGACTTCCGTTTGAGTCGATAATCTTTTGTAACCTCATTGTCATGCTTACAACCAGCTTTCTTAGTAACTTCTGCTGGCATGTTCTCCTATTCGTTCATTATTGTATTTTTTAAATTCTTCTCTATTTAAAACATTATGTTTGCGAACGCGCCGTTTAAGTTCCTCCCATAAATGCTCGATGAGGTTAACATTTGGTGATTGCGGAGGTGTATGAAGCTGCTATCGCACATTATGGATCATTCATTCCCGCACCAAGTTTGCGGTATGTTTCGGATTATTGTCCTGTTGGAAAATGTATATTTTTTCAAGTCCTAATTTTTGGAGACTTTCTCTCAAATTGTCTCTCAAAATGTTCAGATAAACATGCTGATCTATGGTATCATTACTAAAATGAAAATTTTCAACCCCTCTAGCAGACATGCATCCCCAAAGCAGAACACCCCCTTGTCTCACGTAGAACAAATGTTTTTAATATGCAGTATTCTTCTTTCTCCAAACTTTAGTTTATCAGACTCAAAAAGGTTAATTTTAGTTTCATCACTAAAGATTACCAATTCCCAAAATTCAAGAGGTTTAGTAACGTATTCCCTAGCAAAAGCTAACCTCCTTTTGCGATTAGCTTCCGAAATTAACGGCTTCTTCCTGGCTGAACACCCCTTATAGCCTGCCCTGTGTAAACAATTTCTCACAGTTTGTGAATAAACATTTTTCGAAAATAGTTCCTGTACTTCTTTTTTTAATTTTAGTGCACTTTTCTTGGGATCTACATTTATGTCTAACGATACTGGCCTCTTCACGTGGAGTTAGTTTCTTGGGACGGCCGGAGCGTGCTAGAATTTTTTAGGAACTCGTTGATTTACTGCTTTACAATATACTGAACAGTGGCATGCGACTTTTTAACAATTTTTCCTATATTTCTGTACGATTTTCCATCTTTCCACAAATCAGTTATGATCTTTCGAACTTGAAATGGAATTTTACAACTTCTCTCGCTCACTTTCAATTCTACTTTGAAAATCCACTGCAGTGTTACTAGCAACAAATTATAAAGTATGGCCGAAAATTATTCATTTGTTTTCAGTTTAGCGAGCATAGATAGCTTGATAAAACGCGGCTGATTATAACGTGTTTTTTTCAATGCAATTCTTGAGTATATGGAGACTTTTTTGGCATTAATTTTGTTTACATTTTTATAACAATCATGTAACTTCTAAATAAAATGTTCCGTAGTTGTTTTTAATACTAATCCTCGTTGGTTAAGTTTCAAATATTAATTTAAACATGTTTTCTCATAGTTCCAATTAATTAGTTAAACATAACAGAAAAATAGTATAGAAAGCAGGTGGTATATGGGGACTTTTTGGACTGACTGTGTATATGTATGTATATGTATGTATATGTATGTATATGTATGTATATGTATGTATATGTATGTATATGTATGTATATGTATGTATATGTATGTATATGTATGTATATGTATGTATATGTATGTATATGTATGTATATGTATGTATATGTATGTATATGTATGTATATGTATGTATATGTATGTATATGTATGTATATGTATGTATATGTATGTATATGTATGTATATGTATGTATATGTATGTATATGTATGTATATGTATGTATATGTATGTATATGTATGTATATGTATGTATATGTATGTATATGTATGTATATGTATGTATATGTATGTATATGTATGTATATGTATGTATATATATGTATATATATATATATATATATATATATATATATATATATATATATATATATATATATATATATATATATATATATATACAGAAATTTTCTCATTTATTAAACATTCACAAATGTTTTAATTATACAAGATAAAGAAAATATTGACAAGAAACAGTGCTTCTATATTGTTATTAACATAAGCAGGCAAACTTTAACCGATAGAAAAGCTAAACATTTTGTGTATTCTCGCAGTTATCTTCTTTGTGTATTCCAAGTAATCTAAGTTTTGGGCGAGTTTCGGATAAATTAGGTGAAAGCCCAATTTTCTAGTATGGATTATTATTCCGAGTTTCTGAGAAGTTGTCTATATGCCTGCACCATGATCATGCCAATACATCTGTGCTCCAAAATTACCGCTCAACAAGTTAAGATACAAGGCTAGGGGAATAAAGTCCCGACAACTATGTTTAGTTCTACGTTAGCTCTTTTTAGAAAATTGTGCTGCCTCGAATTACTTCTACGTGGTTACCATCCCCTCAATAAAGAATGGTTTCCAGGTCTTTAATCGGTTGGAAAATTTCCTGCTGCTTGCTGATATTTGCATCGACAGCTAGTGGACAGTAATAAAAAATAAAAGAAGAAACAAGCATGTTTCTTGAGTAAAATGATCGATTAGATTTAGGATTTTTGCTTAGCCAATAGTCAGTCATACCAAACATTGTCATAAATCTCGATAATGTTAATTATGTTGTTACCACGATGTGCGACGTAGGTTAAGAGTTTGTTGGTATTTGTTTCCGAAGACCTTAAAGATCGCTGTTTGTACCGACATTAGATTTTTCACTATGTTTCTGCATACCTCTATTAACAAAATAGACTTTTATTCAGATGTAAGTATCTTTTTAGAGTTAAAAACATTATCCTTATATGACCAAATAGTATGATTCTTCTTTATTATATTAATGTTATAAAAAATTAATAATCGTTGACAATATAAATAAATTTATTTAGCGCCCTTTATTGTATGTTTCATTTTTTAATTTGTTTACCTTAACTATGTATTTGCGAGACATCATCGCATTGTGTTCCTGGCCTAAATTCACCTATACTGACAGCTTTGTGTGAATCACGAGCCCTGTATAAAACTGCCATGATGCTGGAAGTTCATTTAAGCAGACAAGAGATTGGAACACTTTTTAAAATTATGACAAACTTTCTGGCATGCAGGGCAGAAGGCTGATAAAAATAAGAAAAAGTTCTTACAATTATACAAGGGCGTTGAGTGAGCATCCCAAACACAAGATAATAGACAGACTATGTCATACATAATATCATTTCCCGCCAAATCAATGATCCATAAGAAACTTCAGTTAGTGCGGTAAGGGCAAGTAGAAAACACTGGAGAAATTTCTAATCCTATCTTATAGAAAAATTACCGTATCCAGCGAGCGTGCAACGCCGCCAAAAGCTTAAATAATCGTACGTGTTTTGCTAGTAAAACCGACCGTGGATAAGTACCGGTGTCACATATTCAGCTGTTTCTTATGAATATAATATTTACTTTTTTCTCTATAAGCTAAAACTGTACGAAAATTATACTTTATTAGAATAGATCGTTAATAATGTAGTGAAACCCTCTTAATCCTAGATCGCGTTTAGATCTAAACAAGCAGAGCCTTTGTGGGTATCTACTTCAATATTTTGTATATTGTGGGAGAGTTAAGCGTGTATGTGCAGGTTGGGATATAACTTGGAACGAATGCGTTATAAATCATTCCTGTAGTATTACTTCAAATTTATTCTTCTTTCTACACATACAAGCACACACATCTCAGAATTTCTTATCGATATGAATACAGTAAATTCTAAAATTTAAACAAGTACTATTTAACATCCCGTAATAGTAAAGCGATTAGGTCTCTGTTTCATAATTCTCGCTCGCCAAAGCTGTCACTACAAAGAAAAAAAACAATTACTCCTTACAAAATACTGTATATTAATACTGCAAAAAGATAAATATGTTTTTTTAATCACAAACTTATAATTAATAACAGAGGTATAATGGTAATAAAATAAATAAATTTATGTTAATATGAAGAAAACCTCATGGAATGTACATTAACAAAATTTTGCCTACATTATGCAGTACGCAGGGTGTTTTTAAGTTAAAGGATTATTTTTACCTGCTTATAGTACTTGCTAAATCAAGAAATTTGTAATGTGGCCAATATAAAGGTTTTCATAATCTCCTTACTTTCCTTCTTTCGAAGGCTTAGTCATGCAGTCCGAGCCTTCAGATGAAATCGAAAATTCACTCTAACTGTGTTAAGTAGGGCGGATTTTAAAGGAAGGAATGTAGATATGACTCAGCTGATGAGACACTGTTGACTCAGTGGATTGAAAAACATCGCGAAGATTCTACTGATTGTCTAGAATTTGTTTATGATGCTGACATTCAACAAAGTATGGTGGAAATCAAGATTAACAAGATGGTTAATATATATATATATATATATATATATATATATATATATATATATATATATATATATATATATATATATATATATACAGAAATGCTCTCAGATAAAGTATTAAAAAGCTTTATCCACTGTTGTGTTACTGTTCCCCAGAAGAACCTTTACAAACTAAGGTTAATTTAGAAAAAGGTCTCGTTATCTTTCTTTTCCTCACGTAGCCGTTTAGGGATTTTTTTTATAAATGACCCTGTTTATAGGTGGTTTAAAGAAAGTGCAACAAACGAGAAATTACTTTATTTACAATTCTGGTTTTCGTTAAAAGTTTGTGCTTTAAGAAAAACTTTTTAATCTGAGCAAAATCTACAGGACGCGCAAAAAATAAAATAAAATGTGATCTGTGAGAATAAAAACATGTAGAATTAGCATTTCCTAGTATGTAGAAGTATCTTTTTTTAATAAATAAGCTTTAAAAGTAGAGATGTTAAATTTTTAAGTCCAAATATCTCGATACTTAGAAATTCTATAAAACAGTATTATTAAATTTTTATTTGTATTTTTTGTGACTTTAACCGTGTTGGATCCAAAAGGTGGTTTCAAATATTTTTGTGCATCCTGTATATTTTTCCAATCAAGGAAGGTTTTTGTCAATGCATCAACTTTTACTGAAAACTAATGTTCTAAAAAATTGCAATTAAATAACATTTGAAGCAAATCTGTTAGCCACCCCGTAGAAAAAAGTATACAAAATATCGACAATTTCGACTTCGGTCATCTTAGAACAAACTTAATTTTTAACAAAAATTTAGTACCATATCACAGAAAATATGGCTATCGCTATAGAAAGACAAACTCGTGCAATACAACGCCGCCGCAAAATGAAGTCAGTCATTAAAATCTTGTTCGTCGAGTTTTTAGAGACGTCTTGCATATTTATGCCTATTATTTTACCACAATACAACTTCTACTTGTGCGGAGTCTTTAAGAGACTCAACGGCTGTAGCGAGCCAGCTTCGTTTTGCAGCGACGTTTTGTTCCATTTATTTGTCTTGGTGATGTAATGATAACTATATTTTCTGTGGCCATATTCAATTCCTATCGGCCCAATAAACTTACAATTTAATAGTACTACTATTCGATGAGAACTTTTAGAATATTTACATTTTTTTTACAATTATTTAAATGTTGAAAAATCTAAATCAATGATGGTTTTAGTGACTGCTAATGGACATTAGCATGGTAAGTCTCACAATAGTTTTTTCTTTTAAATGCAATATTTTAACTGGGTTGTGACAGTTGTAGAAAGAACATTTTTAGGCATTTCGAGTTTCAATAATATTACCCATACTCATCACACCATATTTTTTAATGCGAAAACAGGCCATAATAAAAACAGTGATCCCGTTAGGTAGGTTATTTTGGACCCAACACTCCAAAATGCTATACTTGCAATTATAGGTCCAACAGCTCTAGCTAGTGCGCCTAAAGATCGGAAAGTTCCCATCACTGTTCCTTTTTGTTGTTCTGTGCCATGTTGAGACGCCATTGTTGTGATGCAAGGAACAACCATAGCAGTAGCTAAAAGAAAAAAATTGAGATGATTTAGCCATCATCCATTATCGGCAATCGAGCGATTATAAATTGAAAACAACTTTTTCCATGACTGAAATTTGAACCTGGATTTTTGGCTTTCTAGGGTTTGGTGGTGGTCTTTGGTGTTTGCATCAATTAGGAATTATTGTCTGAATGAATATGTTCTATTATATACTATATAGCATTTTTTTTATCATAGTGTTTTATTTTAAAAAATACAAATAGAACTTTATACTTACAAACTGCATATAAAAAGAGTCCAAAGTACAGCATATAGGGACCATTGGCCAATCCAACACATACAAATGATGGAATAATTATCCATAGGCCTAGGACAGCAGTTGATTTGGTCCGATGCGGTGGGATCTTTCTTACATAACCACCTTGTAATAATGCCATTGTAACACCTTAAAAAAATTGGTTGATAAGGTTTACTGAATATGTCTAAGGAATACACTTAATCCAAATCAATGCAGTACAATATTATAAATGATAGGTATTTTATCAGGAGGGGGGTTAAGCCGAGATATATGCAAATGAAAACTACAACCCTGAAATGAACATATAACATAATTTTGAAACTATCCCCTCTTACATCCTACTCCTTATATGTTTGATTGAAATTTTGCTTGAAATTTTTTTATTACCTCCATAAAATCTAGGAAAAATTCTTATAATACACTATATAAAATTTTTCCCCTGAAAAGATATAGCTCAAAAAATGTAGGTTCTTTGCCTATTTCAAGTATGATATGTGCACCAAAATTCAAAAGGTTATCTTATATCTTTGAAGAGAGTAAACAGATCAATAAACAGACCGGCAAATAGATGGAACTATAGTTTTACAATATTTCCCTTAGCAAAGGAAGTAAAATTACCTAGAAGTCACTATATTTATTAAACCTTTCCCAAATACACACTATACCATAAATAATATGAAATTATAAATAATTAAAAATAGTTCTTTTACCTATAGAAAAGAACATCCATCCTTGTTGCATTGAAGTATAGTTAAAAATGTGATGAGTCAAAAATGTTAAAGTAAATTCTAATCCACTATATATAAATAAATAAATAAAATATATTAATCCCAGTCGTTGAAGTTTCTGTAAGTCGGCTCTGTTAATATCACTAACAGCACTGAAGTGATATAAGTGTCTTATATCTATAAGAGATTTTGCATTTTTAAATATTGCTGACACTTTTTTTGGCACGTTTTTTCCTAAAACATTAACAAAACAACTCATAAAAACTTTGTTGCCACCAAATGTGTATTCATTACACATTAAAAAAACTATAAAATAATGTTTACCTTTGGCAGAGATTCTTTAAAATATACTGCAAAAAACAGGAGGTCTCCTATGGAGAGCAAAAGTGCAAAAACTGCAGGCATAACATACCAATTACCTGTAGATCTTCTAGCCCATACAGCAAATGAAGCTCCTATCATTGGTCCCACAATAAATCCTAGAGAAAATGCTATACCCACCAAAGCCTAAAATCAATGGAACTTAATATTTTGATTTATTTTTGCAACCTTGAGTGTACCAAGTGTATTGGTCATCTGAAAGCAAATGTCTTGGTCTTGTTGCACCCAACACTGCAATTTATTTTCAATGATACTGTCACATGTCAAAATCATAAGTTTTTTTGTAAGAAATATTTTTTCTTTAAACCTTCCTTATGAAAGGTTACCAAGTTATTATTTATTTATTTTTTCTTTTTAAATAATATGTATAAAAAGCGAAAAAAACATTTTTTTATTAAATAATTAGACAGCTTTATCTGATACCTGTTAATATTATTTCTTACCATCCCTTTCCCCCTTGTACTTATTGAAGATACATCAGCAATTATGGCCATACTAATAGATACATTTCCTTTACTAATGCCACCAATAAATCTTGCTATCATAAATACAAGTAAATTATTTGATAAGGCCCATAATATATAGGACAAACAGATACCAACCTGAAAGGTATAGAATTTGTACTTACTGCATAACCATAATATTAAACCATGCAATTGTAAAGTGTGTCCAGATAAAATAATAAAAATTGTGGAGAGTAAAGTTAGTTCTTGTATATGGTTATATTTTATTGAAATGTAAAAATTTTTCTTTCTAATCTCAAAATTAATACTTGGTCTATATTAACTCTGTTAAAATTAATAAATAGATTATGATACATACCAGGCAAACAATCATAACTTTTCTCCTTCCAGCAACATCAGAAATGCCTCCAATGATTGGTGATGCAACAAATTGTAAAAAACTGAACATAGAACCAAGAAAACCTCCAAAAAGCACAGAATTAAACTTGTCGGGAGCTCCAACAAGTTTTTGAAAAAAATATATTTGAGTAGATAACCATGAGTACAATCCCGAGCTATCATTTTCTTTATAATGATCTAGAAGTGCTGGCAATAATGGTAATATCATAGTAAATGCTAAAAGATCTAATAAAAGTGATATAAATACCACATGAACTGTAGGGTGCATTCTTTCATTTCCTTCCTTCATATTCGACGGGACGGACAACGGAATTATATGACCTTTTATAAACTTAAATCAGTTATAGAGCAACCAACTAATTAGTCCAACTTTCTAATTTTGTACAATTCATTCTATCAATGAATATCTAATGTTATCTTACGTCTTTAACTTTAAATCAGAATTACTAAGCAAAAATAACATATTAATATCATGAATACATATAAACAATTTGATATCAAAAAACACTTTAGAACTTCTTGAAAATTTTTTTCAACATTTTTTCTGTTTCGATTTTAAAGGTTAGAGATTTGACAACTATCCAGCTAAGCCATTTTTCATTGTTATCTTTGATGTTATTCATTCTTGATATGATGTCATTAAGTAATTGCTTGAGTTCATTATGTTTTTAGAACATTTTTATGTCACTCTGTTTCAAAATATATGTGTCCATGCTGTCCTCTAAATAAGATTCACAGAGGAATTGACTGAAAATTGAAAAAAAAAGATTGAATTTGATAGTTTACATGCGTCAATAGATGAGAAGTAAATATTTTCCGGCAATGCTACAGTGTTTTAGATCAAGAAACAGTATCACGACTACCGGCTATGTTAATATGTTGACTAAACTATGTTGTAACGGCATTATTTACAATTTACAACATTTTTGACTCTTGCCTGAAGGTTATAGTTAATTTTTAGATTAAATTTCGATTTGGCAACATCGACAACAACGCCTAACTAGCTGTCAGTTTCATATGACCCCGTTTCAAACAACAAATAGTTAATTTTAACAATAAAGATTAAAAATCAGATAGATAATAGAAATTAAAGGGTGCGGATTCCCATTAACCGTATTAAAGGATAACTTTCTACCAAGAGTTGAACCAATCCAATTACCCTCTCCTCCTCCCGCCAGCTTAAGATTTCGGCCTTTCACCGAAAAAAAACAATTTTTATCTTGGGTGCAGGCCTTTCAATGACGTAGCTTCCACGCTGGCGGAGCTCCGTAGATTGACGCAGTAACTGAAACATATTTTCAGGGAAAAATCAGTGAAAATATACGAGAGAAAATTTTATTTTTATAGAATATAGTGTTTTGAATACAATAAAAATGTGTGTCTAGGTTAATAGTGAACTGAAAATGAGCATTTGCGATATTTTGAACTCGAGCGGTGAAGAGGTAAATGGCGATATGGACGTGTCAATGAATTATGATAATTCGGAACTTATGGTTAGTACTTTATTTACAGATTGGATAACGTTTGTTTTTCAAAATTCTTGCTTCCATACATAAAACTAAATGGTATTTTCAAGATCCAAAAAGCCCCTAAATGTCTCCTTGTTTACAGTTATGTAGGCTAATTTTTTAAAAATAATTTTAATATTTTTTAATCGTAAGATTTTAATTTTTTCTAATTTCCTTTGCAGTAAGGTTGCACTATTAATAGATTTTGTAGCCTTTGTGGTAATTAAACCTATACTTGCCTTTATCTATTTCACAATTTTCCAAATAATTTCATGTTCTACTTGTTTATGTTTTCCAAATGAAAGTATATTTTTCTTTATTATCAACAACAATTAAAAAATAAAATTAATATTTAATTGTGTGAAAACTGGGTATTGGGTTTTTCCAAATAAATTATTTATAGTAATTAATTCATAGTTGTTTATTTCTTCATGGAAAATTAAAATTTAATTATTTAAATGTTTATTCTTAAGTAATTTTAATTTTTTGGTACTTGTAGGTAATCTGCTTTATAAAAATATTTTATGCAATTTTTGTTTTTCATGTTTCATACTGATAACAATATGGAACAAGAGTGTATGTTGTGGATAGATCATATGATTTTTTTTAACCATCAAACATTCCTTGGCACTCCAAGGGGGTGTAGCAATGAAAAGAACATGTTTATGACTATCAACAAACAAGACTGGATGGCTCTTATCATAGGCATTTAATTATCATAAAAATGATTCCTGGAATTTTTGGGTTTTCACAAAGCAAATAAGTGATGGTTCTCTAACAGCTGAATGATATAGCAGGCCTTAGACAACATTTTAAGGTTTTAATAAACAAAAACCCAAGAACAGAATATTTTTGAGGTTTTAATATAATAAATGCAAGTAAAATTAATTCATTGCTTCACCATGATTGAGCACATTTGGTAAATCTCTGTTGTACTCTTATCAAGGTCACCAATGGCATTTAGAGTAAGAAATAAACAAGATCTCACCATAGCAAAAACAATGACAGCATATTATTGAAAATACCAGTGATTTAATTATTTTAGTTACTGAAGCAAGGAATTTTTTGTTGTAAATTTTGAAACATGTACTTTTTTATGCTTTCCTAACTAAAAAATTTACTTGTACTATTGGAAATATCTATGTCATTTTTTCCTCTGTAATTGATTTTACACATGCTAGTTAGTTGGAAAGTAATTTTTGACGTTTCTTTTTTTTTTTAAAAAAAGCACATTTTTTCATGTATCCTAAAATTTATGTGTACATGTGTACTCGCATCCACTGCTGGATATAGGCCTCCCTTAATCTATTCCATCCATCACGGTCCTGAGCAGCCTGAATCCAATTCATTGTAATCCGTTTGATATCATCAGTCCACCTAGCATATGGCCTTCCACGGCTTCTGAAAGCCTCCCGTCTGGGTCTCCATTCCAACAGGCGCTTTGTCCATCTGTTGTCAGTCATTCGCGCCACGTGCCCAGCCCAGTTCCACTTCAGGCATGTCATTCCATACACTGCGTCGATAACCCTTGTTCTTTGCCTTATGACTACATTGGGAATTCTATCCTGGAGAGTCAAACCCAACATAGAGCGCTCGATTTCTTTGCGCTACTTGAATTCTATTTATAGACTTTTTAAGTAAGAGTTAAAGTCTTAGAACCATATGTCAGTACCGGTAACACGCACTGGTCAAACACCTTTTTCTTGAGACAGATAGGGATGTTGGATTTGAAGATATGTCTGAGTTTACCGAATGCTGCCCAAGTCAGACCCACTCTCCTTTGAAGTTCATGAGTTTGGTTATCTTTCCCCAATTGTATTTCATGTCCCAAGTACTTATATGTGGAAACCTCATAGATGTGTTTATCGTCCACAGAGATAGGATCAAATTTGTCATGAGCTGGGTTTTTGAAAAATTTATCCTTAGACCTACTACCTATATATATATATATATATATATATATATATATATATATATATATATATATATATATATATATATATATATATATATATATATATATATATATATATATATATATATATATATATATATATATATATATATATATATATATATATATATATATAATATATATATATATTATATATATATACATATATATATATATATATATATATATATATATATATATATATATATATATATATATATATATTTATATATATATACATATATATATATATATATATATATATATATATATATATATATATATATATATATATATATATATATATATATATATATATATATATATATATATATATTATATTATATATATATATATATATATATATATATATATATATATATATATATTACATATATATATATGTATATATATATATATATATATATATATATATATATATATATATATATATATATATATATATATATATATATATATACATATACATACTACTCCAAAAATCACTAAAAATGATTTGCTATATTCGAAATTCATTACAAACAGTAAACAAAATCTAATATCATTTTTCACTACTTTTTTATTTAGATTAGGCACTAATGCTTAGTAAAATGAATAAAAATAATTATTAAATTAAAAGGAAACATTCAAAGGAAAATAAAACAAGTCACACTGAAGTTATTATTATGTATGTTGGTACATATACGAGTATAAATGAAAACATTAAAATACATAGTTTATACAATAAAATTAGTAATTTTCGCTTGTACAGTTTTACAATTTTACTTGAAAAAGAAATGGTATTTATATAATTGTCAAGGTCACAAAAATTACTCCATATATTGTATAATTGTAGAAAACCTACAAAAACTGCAGTAGCAGATAAGTAAAAAAAATGAGTGACGAATAACAAAGTAATTTTTTTCATTTCATTTAGACATTTACTCTATATATATTCAGGAACTTCACAAGATTCCAAAAAATTGTGAGTTTCAGTCATTTTCTTAGTCATTTCTGAGATAGATGGAACATACATAAATATTATCTCCTTCTCCAAGCTCATCTTCGGGGTCATTATCGCTTAAAGTCTTTCCAGAAGTCACTGATTTCACAGTTTGATTATCAATTAATATTTCTCTTGTCATTAATTCATTATCAGCACATACATATTCTTCAAAATTAAGGTGATTAAACATCTTTTTAATCTCGATTTCCACCGTACTTTGTTGAATATCAGCCGCATAAACAAATTTTAGACAATCAGTAGGATCTACTCGATGTTTTTCAATCCACTGAGTCAAAGGTAGCTCATACATTCCTTCCTTAAAAATCCGCCATGCTTAAAACAGTTTGCAATGTTTTCTCTACTGACTCTTTGCCAAGCTACGCGGACAAAGTTTATGGCATCCAAGAGAGTTACAGAAATAATGTTACCTTTATCGATCATCTCTAACATTTTCATAAGTAAAATCTTTCTATAATGACATTTTATGTGTATCACTCTTTGATCCATAGGCTGGAGCTTTGCACTTGTGTTTGGAGGCATAAAAACCAATTTTATTTGCTGTAGATCAACTTCAGGGTGTGCTGGACAGTTGTCAATCTAAAGTAATATTTTTCTGTTTGTGAATTTTAATTCTTTGTCCCATTCAATCAGTTTCTTTTTAAAAATTTCTGATGTCATCCAGGCTTTACTGTTTGATTTGTACTTTACTGTTTGTTTTTAAAGCACTTGGGATTGGCGGACTTTCCTATCACCAACAATTTTCTTTTCTCTGTTCCAGACATATTTGTAGTTACTAATGCAGTAATCCTTACTTTTGATAATTTTATTAGCACAATTATCTCTGACAAACTTGTCTTATCAGGCGTCATCTTGTAAAACAAACCCATTTTGTCCGCGTTAAAAATGTCCACATATTCATAAACTTTCTCAAATTTCAGGCCATACATTGGCCAACCACTGATCAACAATAGTCATATCCACTCCTGCAGTTTCTCCTACTATCCTACCCCCACTAATATTATGTCGCTTTTAAAATCGTTCAATCCAGCTTCTAGAACAGTTAAACTCGGTGTTCTCTATTTTCCTTCCCAATTCACTCTTTCTCTTGTAAAGTGTAGCCGGTAATAGGAATATGTTCATGTCATTCTTGACTGAACCATTTTTTAAAACTATAGTTTCTTTTATCATAGATTGATAAGATTTCTTGCCTCTTCTTCCATATGGTAGAAACCATAGATTTAGTTAAATTCAACTGTTTGCAAATATCACTTTATTTAACTCCATTTTCTATTTTCCTTATAATATCGTGTTTGTTTCTTTTAAAGTAAACGCTTTACGTTTTTGTTTACTCATTTTAAAATAAAAACTTATACATTCACTTTAATACTTTGATCAAATATGCATTAGAACCGCATAACACAAGTGAATTTAAAATAATACTGTTCGAAGTAGCGACGTGGCGGAAACAAGTAGAATAGGGGTTCCCAGCAAGTTTCGGTGAATTACCTAGATCAGATCGCGCGACATCAAGCACAGGGAGTGGCAAGTTCGTTATAAACGGACACAAAAAATCCAAATTTGATTCGCTTGAGTTTTTTCGTGCATTATAAAATAGTTCGTTTTAACCGGAAATTCCCTATAAACGAGTTCGTTATAAGCAGACTTCACTATTATATATATATATATATATATATATATATATATATATATATATATATATATATATATATATATATATATATATATATATATATATATATATATATATATATATATATATATATATATATATATGTATGTATGTATGTGTATGTATATATATATATATATATATATATATATATATAATATATATATATATATATATATATATGTATGTATGTATGTATGTGTATGTATGTATGTGTATGTATATATATATATATATATATATATATATATATATATATATATATATATATATATATATATATGTATGTATGTATATATATGCATGTACTTAAATATAAAATTTGTTGGGGAACTCGGCAAAGGGCGTGATTGCGGCCCTTTGTGCCGAGTTCCCCAACAAATTTTATATTTAAGAATTAGATTCAGCAACTTTTGCTTTCTTTCTTTATTTTATATATATATATATATATATATATATATATATATATATATATATATATATATATATATATATATATATATATATATATATAATATATATATATATATATATATATATATATATATATATATATATATATATATATATATATTATATATATATATATATATATATATATATATATTAGAGTGACGGATCTCATAGAGGAGAAAAAAATGTCGGAATCTTGTTCGTCTGGACCCCACAAAACGATTCCCCTTTCCAGATATTGAGATAGCCGAAATTTGAGCTCGATTAAACGACGTTAACCCGTGCCGCTCGTCGCTCAAAGTTTGAAAAAATCCAAATTTTTGGCCAAAAAGCTGACATATGGAGCCATAATTCCAGAACGGTAAATAATAGAAACCACGCTTAATATCTCAAAAGCAAGCTAATGTTGTTCTTCAAAATTTATATTCTATACAAAATTGTTGTTATTTTAAATCAAACCGAGTTACAACAGCCTTTAGCCCCAAAAACGTGACCTGGTACCACTAGGAGCATACTTCGTATATTTTGTTATTAAGTGATAAATTTTGCTTTTTTTTTTTAGTTTAAAGTAGAAATATAATAAAAAAACAAGTAATACTAATAAGTCTAATGACATTTTTTATTTTAAAATATAAAAATTAGGTATATAATACATACAAAAACAGACACAGAAAAGATACAGACGTAGTACCTACATGAGTTGATAATTTTACATAGTTATCTAATCTATTCTAGAGCTTTTGTTAAAGTAGGTTTTGAAACGTCAGGATATAGTGCTCGGCATTTACTTACAACTTGCAGGACATATTGCTTTTGGTCTTCATCTTTTGTTAGAAGGTCGTTAAAGTCGGTTATTAATTTAACACCACGCTCAGCCATATCATTAACTACTTTTAATGTTTTGACAATTTTCAGTCCTTCTTGGAAGTCATTATTTTGAGGCCAGGTGTTTGGATATTGTCTTAGGAAATCTGTTTTTATATTAAATTGGTCAAAGAATGTAAAACGTTTCTTTGGTAAGTAAATTTACCAATCCTCCATCAACTATCTCTTTTAAGTTTTCTTTCCTAACTTTTGGATTTACAACCCTAGCGTGCTGTGATGGTTCATCTGTGCTACTGAGCAATTTATTAGCCATTAACAACTTTTCATCGTCTGTAATGGTGGGATCAAAAAACGATAATCCCACCAACTTTGCATTCAAATACCACAAATGGTTCGAAAATTTGGTCAGGGCTATTTCTGCAATGTCATTGTCACATTCTTTATAGTCTAACAGACTATGCAAAATACCTAAATCTTGCTTTGGTGCAAGATGAGCTTTTGGAGCATTGAACCAAGCTTTACAATAAATTTTAACTAGGAAAACAGAAATGGCACGCACAGAACTTTCTTCTTCTTTAGACATCTTAAATTGACGACGAAAAATGAACATTTTTAAGCAGTAAATAGCCTTTGCCATCCACCTAGCGTGATGAATGGCTCCTGGAGTTCTAAAACCCACAACATTGCCGTCTAGTGATCCAACAAATACGAGAACCAACTGCAATAGCTCCTTGTAGTCATCTCTGGGGTGGCTCTAAGTTAATTTGGTCTCGAATTCAGCAGTAACATTTGCAATTACTTCTGGAGTTAGCTGCTTTTGTATTAGATTGTCACTGATACCTGTGTCGTATTTTCCTTTGTCTATCTTGGGCCACGCAGTGAGGAATCTCTTGAAAATGTCTGGATGAGGTCCAGTGGTTGATCTTATTTTTGTGTCGAATACGCCTCTTAACAGAATTTCCAAGATATGGTGACGGCAAGCTAGGTATAACAATTCTCTTCCTAACATTTGCTCCAACATGACGCATGCTCCTTTGAGTCTTCCCGTGTTGGATGCTGTAGTGTCGAATCGCCTTGACGGTGTTGAGAAGACCCCATTTATGTAGGCATTCATATACGGCTACGGCTTGCTCCTCTCCAGAGCTGTTTGCTGTTACAGGAACTCCCAGCAGCTGTTCCTTTTCGCCATATGAAATAGCTATAGCTATTCGCTAACATTGTTCATTTTTTAAAACACCCGGTAAAAGTTTTACCGTCCCAATGGACAACCACGGGCTCTTTTTCAGGAATGTTTACTTTATCAAAAAATTTTTTATTATATTGTTCTCTGAACATTTGCCTTCTATCATGTAATAAAGTTTTCGAGACTTTGTACTCAGGAGGGTCAAGGTTTAGTGCTTCTAGAGTAGCTATTAAAATTCTCGTGGCATTTCTGTCGGATACCTTACATCGATCTAATAAAATGGACAATTTCATGTTTAAAATCTCTTTAACGCCCCTTGCAAATGAAACTTTCATCCTCTTGCTCTCAGATGGTCCTGGATCTTCTGCAGCTTCTTCAGGGATGTACATTTCCTCCAAGCTCTCAAGTTCCTGGTAGATGCTGTCCTCTTCAGTGTCTTCTTCTCCTTCTTCGAACTTGTCTTCATCATCCGTCTCTAAGAAGCAACAAAAGAAAGAGAAAAAAAAGACTATAAAAACTTGTCGTTTTAGCAGAATAGTAATAATACATAGGTACTAAATTACCTACTTCTAATTATCAAAAGGTATTATTTAAAAAATATAAACTCAATCATAAAGATGCCAAATCATGCTCTCATGTACAATTTTCTTTCAATTATAATGAAACTATTTAATTATTTGTTTATCTATTTTTTAGAATGCTAATAATAAAAAAAAAACTCACCAATATCAAAAGTTGCTTCTTGGAGTTGTCGGTTCATTTTTGAAAGTTCCTTTTGCACCTTGATTTATTCAGCTCGAGACAACTTGAGATCCACTCCAGTCATGAAACCTGGGCGGCCCTTCTGCCTCTGTTTCACGAGAAACGCCTTATCTTCTTCCGATTTCATCAGAGCCAAGGCATCTTGTTGAGCAATATCAAAGAGATCATCCAACTTTTCAACAAACTGTTTAAATTTGTTCTTGGCCGTTTTCGATGTTTTCTTCCGGTCTTTTTGAAGAGTTCTCCACTCGGCGTGAAGTTTTTCCAGCTTAGTAATTGCATCTTGCTCATGTTTAGTCGGGATTCGAGCTTTCTCCCAAAAAATGAACACTTCTCGTATTGTAAGTTTTGCTGATTCTCTTACAGTTAATTTCACAGTACGTAAATTATAAAATAAAGCACACAAAACTTTGGTCCGGCTTTGTACACCTGATGTGGATGCCATTTCAGAGTCCAATAGGTAAATAACAGTTAACTTGGAAAATGAAAACAAAATATATTGCAAACTTTAATTTCAATAAAATGTTTTCAAATGTCTTTTAAAATAATACTATAATAGTTATAAAAACAATAACACACACACTTGGAAAATTAAAAAAAAAAAAACGTTAAAATATCTTCACTAGATAATTGTTCGAGCTAACCAGCTCAAAGGCACTTTAGAAACTAAACTGAATAAATAAAAGGTCGGTTATACGCTGAAGTAAAATCACCACCCCTAAAATAGAAATTAGATTCACCCTCCTTTTTACCTGTCAAACGGGTCTTTCTTTGGTAAACTAGTCAGGTAATCCCCATATAATAAAAGATTAAATTTGAACAAAAGGCTGTTAATTCCGAGACACATTATGTAAAAACCCGTAAAATTCTTAGAATACTCCCAAACTGGCTCCTACTGGTACCAGGTCACGTTTTTGGGGCTAAAGGCTGTTGTAACTCGGTTTGACTTAAAATAACAACAATTATGTATAGAATATAAATTTTGAAGAACAACATTAGCTTTCTTTTGAGATATTAAGCGTGTTTCTATTATTTACCGTTCTGGAGTTATGGCTCCATATGTCAGATTTTTGGCCAAAAATTTGGATTTTTCAAACTTTGAGCGACGAGCGGCACGGGTTAACGTCGTTTAATCGAGCTCAAATTTCGGCTATCTCAATATCTGGAAAGGGGAATCGTTTTGTGGGGTCCAGACGAACAAAATTCCGACATCGGTTTTTTTTGCGGTCACCCTAATATATACATTATATATATATATATATATATATATATATATATATATATTATATATATATATAATATATATATATATATGTATGTATGTATGTATGTATGTATGTATGTATGTATGTATGTATGTATGTATGTATATATATATATATATATATATATATATATATATATATATATATATATATATATATATATATATATATATATATATATATATATATATATATACATATACATATACATATACATATACATACGTACATACGTACATACGTACATACGTACATACGTACATACGTACATACGTACGTACATACGTACATACGTACATACGTACATACGTACATACGTACATACGTACATACGTACATACATACATACATACATATAATGGGGTTCAATAAACAAAAACTGAAAAATAACTTGCTACTTTGTATTATAGCATTTCTATCTTATCTATAATTATTGTACTGCTTAATATTTGATAAATGAATATGAATATCCAATTAAGATAAGAATTAGTTCGTCAAATTTTATCATTTATCAGACTTACAATAGTAAAAGTTAAATTATTCTGTTATCTTGTAGTAAAAATGTTAATGTATGAAAAGAAGGCAACTTTATAAATTATTTTTAAAATAAAATTATAATTTAGGTAAAGGCACTTAATTAGTAATTTTTAAAAATGTATATGTGTTACTAGAATATTCTGATAATAATTTAGACTATCTGACAAAATAAGTCCTTAGATCATACTTAAGATGAATTCAACGTTTTAGATAAGTATTTGACTAAATGAAAAATATATGCATTGTTAAGGGCTTATATAACTAATAAATAAACTGTAACGATAGTATATTTTTTAAAGTTCTACTATAAGGAGGGATTCTTTTTTGTGAAAAAAGAGGTTTTGTTCCCTTATTGTTGGTCGACGCTTACCTGTTTGTGGACTGACGGGAGGTGCGCTTATAGTGCTCTCGTTCCTCCCTAAAGAAACGCCCCTCATAACCATATACTCCCTCCCCACTCACTTTGAAACTGGTTACGCTACTGATGATTGGCTGATATGGCTACTTATACCAAGTAGGAGTTATCCTATTTAAACGAGAAGTTTTTAAAATATAGATTGAAATATATGGACATACATGCCACTGACTTTTCAACATTTCCTATATCTTGTGTTGTTAAAAGATTCATATATACATAAGTACATACAAAAACACACATACACCGTACATGTTAACCAGCTAACTTGAAATATCTCTAATTCAAAAGCGAGCGCTTATTAAAACAATTCGGGGTAAGAATTATTTACAATCTTGTAGAGAGTATAACAAAGAAAAACTTACTTAGGATTTAAGGAATAATTTTCTGTTGCTTAATATATTTAAGAAGAAATCTAAGGGAGTTTCAGAACACTATGATATTCCTGATCAGCCACTTTGTTTTTGGGAAAATAAAGTGGCTGATCAAAAATCATACTTTTTGGTGATGAAGGCACTGCTTTGTTTCCTCTTTTCGTGACGTTTTGGACTCATTTGTTCGTTTTAGGCTACAGAAAACAAGCCTACTGCAAATATTTATATTTGGGGGGTAAAAGCTTACATTTTTTTATTCTTTCATAGAGTTCGGAGTTTTTCGACTCGGTTCTATCATTGGAAAACAACTTAGAAGATGGTTTTTTCTCACATTTTGAAGATGACATTAATCTATCTAGTGATGCCAGCCACAGTGATGAAGTTTTGTCCCCACAAAGTTTATACTCGGAAAGTGATAAGAACAGCACCTACAGTATGGAAAATATGGATGATTCGTAAGTATATGAATAAAACGAATTTATTTTTCTATCATTCACTCAACTGTTACAACGTGTTTAAAAAAAGTTTGACATTATTATAGATCAACGGTACTAAATAGTATTGATGGACTGGACGATCCGATATTACTATCATTTTTGGACCCAATAACAAATGAAGAATCAACAAGGGAAGTACCGGTTGTCAAAACGCCTGTCCCTGTAGTCTCATCAACTCAGCCAACACAAAAACCTACAAAAATTTTAATTCAGAATCCGTCAAACAAAAAGTTTATCGCGAAACCTATTATTAATGCAGGTAAGTTGACAAACGTGTTTATTTATTAATTGATGTCACATAAAAATTATTAATAAATATTCCATAATTTTTAGCACATATTAAAAAAACTCCAGCAAAAGTCAAACCTCAAATATTAAAGGTACAACAAATGACTAATAATGGCCGACCAGTCCTATTACCGTTAAGTGTAAGAAGTATTAAAATACTAAATACTCCAGCAGATGTCGCCGCTTTGACCCATAACATGAAAAGGCGTAAAGTAGAAACCATTCAAACTATGTTACCACAGGAAGGTAAGTTTAACAACTCGAGCTGAATCAAAAGTATGTCAAAGTTTATATTTGTTCCAGACCATAAGAGAGAAAAGAACTTTTTTACATTTTTAAATCATTTTAGATGATGATAGCAATGTAGTGTCCTCAACAAACAACCAATATCCTCCATTACATCTGACAAATGAGGAAAAGAGATTTATTGTCAAAAGAAGGAATACAATTACCTACTCACCATCCATTGACCAAAAATGAAGAGAGAGAGCTTAAGCGAATTCGGAGAAAAATCCGTAACAAAATTTCTGCTCAGGACTCGCGAAAGAGAAAAAAAGAGTATGTGGATGGTTTAGAAGAAAGGTATGAAGAAATCCGCTTTACGCTGTGCCCGCGGCTCCGCTTGTGTGGACTACAGAATTATTGTTTGGGTTTTTTTACAAGAGAGCGCGCGGGCGGCAAATTTTTTTACGATTTGATTCACTATTATCGTCACTGCTTATTCCTAATATAACAAAAATGATCGAATTTGCTGTATCTGCAAAAAAGATATATGTAAATCAGATAAGTGGTTCTCAAGTGATAAGTGCAGCTATATATTACAGCTTATATATATATATATATATATTATATATATATATAATATATATATATATATATATATATATATACATATATATAATAATATATATATATATATATTTAATATAATATAATATATATATATATATATATATATATATATAAATATATATATAGAAATATACTCATATATATAATATATATATAAATTATATATATAATAATATATATAATATATATAAATATAATATATCTATAATATATATATATATATATATATATAATATATTTATATATATGATAAATATATATATATATATATATATATATATATATATATATATATATATATATATATATATGTATATATATAATCATACACACATATATACATACTTACATATATTTGTTTGCTTTGCTTCCCCAGGGTTAAAAGAGGCTCAGAAGAAAATAAAAACCTTTTACAAAGAGTTAAAGAATTACAGAGGCAAAATAGGAACTTAATAGCCCATGTAAATCGTCTGCAAGCATTAATTTGCAAATCGACAACGTCGAAAGCAAACACCTTCAACTTGCCTTATGGTAGTGTTACTGTCTGCATTGCTTGTATCCTTACCAAATATGCGATTGTTCGAGAATAAACAATTATCAACTGAGAACGAGCAAGTCAGCATTAGAAGATCCTTACTTAGCAGCCCGCAAGCTACCGAGGAAGATTTGAACATGGAGGAGTTCTTAGTCTTCAAGGATGAGGAGACGAGTTCGTCGAGGCCAAATTCGGAGAAGATGCCCATGATATTGAGAACTCGACTGATAAGGAGTTATCTAAAATTCTTACTGAGATGGGTAAGGAAACACATGTCTAATATTAGAAATATATGTTCATATTCCACATTTCACCAGTTATTTGTTGCTCTTTCATCTGTCAGTACATCTTGGAATGCATTTCATCATATCACGACTCATTAGCCGAGTTAACATCAGAACTAGGCTTACAGCCACCAGACATGCAAATTGTATCTCACTGATTCTTTGTGCTAGTACTGTGGTAAGTACTCTGAGTTTTGTTTCCTTCTCTGGCAATCTTACTTCTGCTGATGAGTTATGATTCAACAAAACGCATCCTGAGATGAGTTGAGAAATGAGAAAACAATAGTCGATATTGATTTCACAAAATTGGTGGTAATTTACATAACATATATTGAATATTTTGATTTGAAATTTTTTTAATTATAGGTCATAAGTATGACAATTTTTAAAATGGACAAGAACGACTCGGAAAAAATGTCCATCTTTGGTCGTATGATGGAAAACCATGAAGAACTCTTGGATAAAAACAAGCCCCCGAATTATGGGAAACCACCAAACCTCCCGATTACGGTGGAACTTTACAACAAAAAAGGTTTCATCGAGCCGGACATTGATGATTACCTGCCAGGAGATGAGGGTCCTCCATTAAAACAAGCTAGATACATAATAGACGATTACAATTATGATTACAATACTAAAACCGTCAATAACGAGGCTGTCGTTTCCACTACGGTTAAAAATCAGATTTCAAAAGATAAATAACCTAAATATTTCGTGGGTGCAATATGCATCAGGCGTGCGATTTTTTTTTAAAACTTCTTATTTGAGATCTAGTTGGTTTGTTCGGGATCAGATCGGGTTTAAATTATTTTAATTTTTTTTTTAATTCTCATTAGGCTACCTGTATAAGTCTGTATTTACAGGATGGGTCCTGTAAGATTTCTTGGTAACTTCTCTTAAAAAACTGAAATAATTATAAAATTGTCAAAGTTTCAACACGATATCATTAACAAGGCAGGCTAAGCAAACTTATTGTATAGTTATAGTTTTTAAGATAAATTAGAAAGTCATTTTAGCTGAGCCACTCTATATAGCTCTTTTTACTGTAGGAGTTTAACATGTTTAACCGATCTGCACCTGAGGATTCGATAGGACTATTAAAGGAATATAACTTTTTAAGATTTTTTATGGTAAGAATTTTGTCAGAAGTTTGACCAAAAATTATTGTAAATTTAAAGGAGTTTCGGTATTTTTCATTTTTGACAAAAAAGTCGCATGATCTCTTAAATTGTTTAAACTCTGTAATTAGGAAAAAAAAGAACTACTTGACAGGTAATTATGGCCCAACTCCATACATCGTAGTAAATTAGCATTTTTTGGCTTAAGACGCCTGAATGCACAGACACTTCAGTAGCGCATGTGTTCCAACACGCCTACCATTTAGTGGTATAAATCTGCCTGTATTTTTTTTTTAACTAAAACTAAACTGAAACTTAAAAATATATTTTGGTTACTCCTTCGTTGGCTTATTTATGTGACGTGTTCCTGTTATATTTTTCTATACAATATTACATAAAATGTATTTTTGTTGCATTCCAAGTAAAATGTAAAAAAAAGCTTTATTTGGTGTTTTCAACATTAAAGCTGCACATTTTTTACTCCTTTTACTTCCCTCGCTAAGATTATCCTGTGAAATATTTTACCAAAAACTCCTCTGGGGAATTTTTGCATTTTTTTGGACGTTTCAGGAGACCTAGACTACGAAAAACGTAGTAACTCTCTAACGAAAGGACATATCGATTTCAAATTTGGTACACAAATAATAGAAAGTTTTTTCAAGCTGTATCGTCGCTTCGAGGTACGGTGGAAGGGGTAGAGGTTGATCAATTTTGTACAATTTTAATAGAACTATAGGAGTCGAAACATCGTAATAAATGTTTCATCATTTCTCCAGATACAAAAAAGAATAGACGGAGACTCCGCCAAAAATCGGATGATCACAAGTGTTCTGTTAGTAAAACCGGCTGTGGATACATACCGGTGTTGTCACTTATATTTGTTAATTTTAAAAGAAAATTGTACCGGGTTATATATAAACTTAAAGTATACATTTAGAAAATAATATTCAGCTGTTTGTTATAAATATGTTATTTACTATACACGGTATTTTTACTTCAATAGATTAGACTTTTAATAATATCGCGGAAGCCGTGAACCACTGAATATTTTAATTTTTAGAAATCCGAAAACATTTTACATTTGACCAAATCGTGACTCATCGTTTCCGGTCGCCCTTCCTCAAGTCCACATCTTGGATCGCTTTTAGATGTAAACAAACGCAGCCTTAATTATTTCCAGTCTTAACAGACTTAATATGAGGGGGAACTTGGGTAAATAACTTTACTATTTTTTTCGTTATTTAGAGGAGACTGTTATAAATTATTGAGATTTTTAGTATTGTTTTGTTCTCTATATCATATTGTTTTTGATGTTATAGTAAGAGAGTTTATCTATTTATAGCAAGGCAATTTTGTAGATAATAGAAATCATAATTTTTAAGTGTTGGTGTATGTAGCTAATATATAGGGTACACATGCCGATGTATATTGGTGTTTAATTTACCTTTAATTATTTCAATTTTACTAGATTGTGGGAGATATAGTAATTGGCCTGCCACAAAATAAATTATGTCATCAGAATGTGACATTAGATTGTAGCACTTCTTTACGCTTCTGGGTCTTAGGATCACTGTATGTTAGTTTCAGGGTTTTTCGAAGTTTAAAAATATCGAGTTATTTTTTAATTTATAATAATAAAAAAAGTATGGTATAGATTCAAATATACCCCCATTGTTCAACTGCTGAAAACCTGGACTTAGTTTCATATGACGCGTGTAGAATCTGAACACTTTTAAGAGCCCTAACCTATATTTTTTTTGTTAGTAGTACAGTACAACTTAAAAATTAATTTCGCAAGTCACGCATCATATATCGTTGAACTTATTTGCTTTTTTCACGTGAAGCGTGTTTAAACAAGGGTTTCACCTTTCTTAAGACTGGCTTAAATTATATACTTTGATTGGTCAAGAAAGTGACGTTTAATTATGGTAGGCTTAAAACCACCGCTTAAATTGGCACGGTGGTAGTAAATGAAAATGTGGGTTCCACAAATAATAATTCTTTAGGGCAAGATATAGTCAACTTTTTGGTTTTATCACCTGGGAGCCGCACCTTATAACTTATGTAATAGGAAGTAGGAAAATGGAAATTATGACAGTTTTGTGCTAATAGCACATGGTTGTAAATAGGTAATAAAAAGCCTTGCCACCAGTGATTTTCTGTTTGGGACATTTTAGGGGAGGAAAGGAAAATTTCTAAATTTAAATTTCTGTGAAGGGAATCGAAGGGTTACGTCCTTTATGAAGGATTTAAAATATGTTCCCATTAGTACACAATTTGTTAGCTCGAAATGTCAAATACTCCACTTTACTTAAATTATTCACTAGAGTATTCATATAGATTATAAATAATTATGAAAATGTTCGTCTTACAAGTGGACAGCTTGCCAAGGTGTTTGCAACCTCTACAGAAAGATGTAGATGCCAACAATAATTATATCGGCGACTTCATGGGAGTTCTATAGCTTATAAAATAGTACCATATTTTTGGCCACTCAGAACCTGATAAAATTTTGAGAGCCGGATTTTAGGCGCCTTGAAATTTGTTTTGACAAAAAGGGTCTTCTAAAAAAGATTAAAACTGAAAATTTTTGAGTGTTTGTATTAGTGTATGAAAATGGGTGATTTGCGAAATAAGGAAGAGAAACGGTTCGATGTATTAACTTGCAAACCGATAGCACGTCGCCGCCCATTCTCTTTTTATCAGATTCTGTGAGTCGCAAAAATATGCTGAACCTCCATAGAATGGACCTTATTTCTAATGTTATCTATCACAACATGAAAAACTTACTTTTCTGGTAGTGGTTAGTTTGATTCCGTCATTATGAACAGATTACATATTTAGCAGTAAACGAGAGGAAAACCACACGAAAACGCAGTTAATAAGCCTCTGTGTTTGGAGTAAGAACGTATGCTTCCATGGATTTAATAAAGTCACAGTTAACAGTAAATGTACTACGAAAATCCCTAAAAGTCAACTCGTTGCAGGGTTATACTTTGTGGAAAATACAGTTTTATGCAATTCATTCCAAAGATATGAGTTATAAGCTGAGCTTTATACGGATGTTGGGGCATCAACGGGACGTGTAGTCCTAGCATTCACCGCTTTAAGAAGGCTCAGTCCACTGAACACTTCTCCTGAAAGTGTTTATACAATTTTTTTGTTTGATGTGCTATCCTGTATAACCATAAATAGACAAAAAAATAAATCCCGAATACTCATATTGAAATAATATATTTTTTCAGTATAACATAGGGTAGAACATTTGAAATTCACAAAATATCAGAATCACATTTTTTTTTAGTTACGAAAGTTAAAAATATAAATTAAAATTATCGTGTATTAAGTACACCTCTAAATACAGTAAATGTAATTAATAATGCATCTTACATAAATTAAAAATAAAATGCCAAAAGAAATTTAAATTAGACTGAAGCGACTTAAGACGTTTTGCCTAAGATTACCGGAATAATCTTCAAGGATTTCTCATCTGACCAAGTCCGCGAAAGCTTTGAGTCTGTGTTCCTTTGGAGCAGCTTATTGTAATTAAGTATATTTATGAATACTGTAAAAGGTTTATATGGTGGGTGCCCAAGATGGTGCCTGACAACAATAAGCGGGGAACATGATCAGCCTTAACGTTTCAGCTGCGTTACGAAAGAAGGGTGAAAAATTATCAAAAACAATAGTGACAAACATGGATCCGTTATGATAATCCAGAAACCAAACAAGCCCAATAAATTCAAACTCACTTTCAGCAACAAGGAGCTCAAACCATGGTGTTTCGAGATCAAAAAACATTGTGTTGGTTGAGTTAGTGGAGCCAGAAAGAACAGTCAATGCAAAAGCTTATTGTGAGACAAAACAGAAGGGCATGCTTATTTCAGGTGGTCTTCTCCCATGACACTGCTCGCCCGCATAGTAACTCATCAACTGGGAACGATAAACTAGGAAATGGTGGATTACTTTCCCAGCCCATGGTGACCCCAGACTTAGTACCAAGTGACTTCCATCTTTTACAAGAGATTCAAATATTTGGTAGGACAAAACGAGGAGCTTCAACCTAGGGGGCCTGGCAACTGCATTTGAAGAGGGTCTAGCAAAGTGCTGCACTGGTATAACGAGCGCCTCAAACTCCCTACAAAAAAGCTTAGAAGTCTACGTAACTTCTATAAATAAATCACTTTTATGTTCGCTCTTATTTTGATTTCATACCCCACCGAGAGTTGAAAAAAAAGGCCTTGTATAATTCAATTTTACCAACCATATGAATGGTAATGTAATGGTATATTTTATGAAGGATAAATTATCAGACATACTCCCTACATTACCAATAAAAAATGGTACTAGTTATAAACAACCTCGTAACCCTATGATTTAATTATCATTAAATCAATGAAATCAGAAAAATTATTAATAATTTGAAAGCATAAATTTTTAGAAATGCTATCGGAATATAAATCAGGTACAGCAATGTACAATAAATAATGTATATAGTTGGAACGTTCTGTTAGAAAGCAAGAAAAAAATCCAAAAAATTGATTAAAAAAAAATAAACAAATCGCATTTTAAATTTGAAATTTACAACAATAAAAATTGATAAACATCCTTTATCAAACGTGAACGTGATGCTAAATATTATAAGTAAT
>CM032450.1:24848308-24958885 GCA_019049505.1 Pachyrhynchus sulphureomaculatus | reverse complement strand
GGCTTTGAAACGACTGTTACTAGTCCGTAGCATTAACAATGCTAGCGTTTCATTTAGCACCAAGTATTATTGGGTGTATATGTTTTTGTGGTGTAACAAAAAGCTCTTAAACGCGCGCACTTGTTTATTCTTTTTTTCTGTTTGCTAATTTTGCACGTAGATTATGCATAAGTTAAATATACGTAAACATAAAAATATTTGCAAATTCATTATATAACAGAAAATACAACAATTAAAATAGAACGACGCCATTTCTTAAAATTATTCTACCCGGCGACGTTATGAAAACTTCGCCACTTGCCACAAAAGTAAATAATAAAATAACCACTAATATTGGAACATATTAGTAGAGAAGATCAATAAGAAATATTAAAATATAATTATGAAGAATAAAAATACTCAAGAGTTTTTAATGGGCAATTTATAATTCATAAGATTCGTTTTATTTTTACTACTATAGGTTACTCTTAAATAAACAACTTTTATTTATTTAACTATAAATCTTTATACTACATAACAGTTATAAACACTACAGCAAACACTTTATTTTTGCGCTCGACGCGATAATTCAGTATTCCATCGTTGATCGAATTTGAGCTTTGTACAGAATTAATAGGTGGAGAGTGTAAAGTTTTCTAGTTCGAAATGTTCCCAGTTTTTTAAAAAGCTCTCTTTGCTATTCTTGCAACATGTTGTCACTCGAACATACATATTTGATCCGAAGTTAACGCTACGCTAATTGAGTGACGATGCTAAAGGGGTGGAGTGTACCGACATAACTATGTCGAGTTCAGCAACGTTAATTTTTTTAGAAAAAACTGCCGCCTAGGTTTTTGTAGCGTTAAATTCTACTCGGTTACTGCCACATAGAATTTCTTTCAGCTATTTGTTAAATTGAACGACTTCCTGCTGTCTGCGGATATTCGCATGAGTAGCCGATATTCAAGAGTTTAAAGTGAATGAAGAAATTAACGTATCGACATCTGCAAAGTTATAAATTGGATTTCCGGTCCTTTCCAGCAAATCGTTAATGTAAATAAAAAAAGAATAACGAGACAGTATGGAGTCTTGGGACCCACCGTTGATTGTCATTCGTAAAGCATGCTCTCTAAGGAAACACGGGAGCCATAAACAGAACTTTTCAGACATACCATAAGAGTGTAGTTTAGCCGATAATCCGTCGTACCAAACATGGTCGAATGCTTTGGATATATCAAATGCAACCGCTCGAGATTCTCGAAAGTGTTCAATTGTGTTGTTCCAAACATGTGTTATACAAGTTAGAAGATCTCCTGTTGATCTTTGCTTATAAAAGCGATATTGATGATCGTTAATAATATTGATAGCCTTTTCTAGGACTCGTGATATTATTGAAAGCATTGCGACTGATTGGTAGTTGTTTGGCAGAGTCTTCTTCCCTTTTTTGGGTATCGACTGAACTGTAGCGCATTTCCTACAGCAAAGAATATTGTCTTTTTATAGCATAAGTTAAAAAGCGTTAGTTCTCTCGCGCATTTTTTTGAGGCAGGTATTCCGTGAGCGCCAGAAAATGTTTTCGGTATCTAGCTTCGTTAACTACAACATTTAAGATACGCTGTCCGAAGACAATATCGGGGATCCTTGACTACACTATGGTGTTTTTCCTTGGAAATCGACAGTAGACCGTGAAGCAAAAAGTTCAGCTAACAAGTTGGCTTTCTCAACTGGTGTTGTTGCAATAGTATATTATCTGGCCGTGTGAGTGGTGGTATAGTGGATTTAGTGAAATTCTGACTAATGGCCTTAGCGACTGACCAAACGGACCCGAAATTATTGGAGCAAGCGAAAGTTTAATTCTTTTATTGTGTTACCCCTTGGTTTTGTCGATTATTTCTTTACATTTGTTCCGGTACGAACAAAGATGTTTTTATTTATGACGTTAGGATTGCTCCTGATGTTGCTAACACGGTTAGCGAAACGCGCGTCTAATGTAAAAATAAAGAGTTTCATGTAGTGGTGGTGGTAACTGCTGTGTAGTGTCATTATGCTAAAGATTCCAAACTTAAACATGGATTTCATTTCTGTCGGTCTGTTAGCAAGATAACTTTCTAGCCAAATGGGATTTCGATTTTAAATTTCGTGTTTACTTATAGCGTGTTGTGAGGAAGCAAACTACAGTTTATGAGCGATGTTGCTCCAAAGCAAGGGCCGATACAATTTATATAATTTTAATAGTAGTACGAGATTTTTCCCTGATTTTTGGCTGAGATAATAAATAAATCATGCATATAAGAACTGCTAAAAGTACAGGAGGGAGTTAGTGGCGTTCCCTCGTATATATCGCCCCCCCCCCCCCCCCCCCCCCCCCCCCCCCCCCCCCCCCCCATATTATATTACTGAGCTTTTCAGGGCATGTTACTTATCATAATTTCCAGTTTTAACTGTACTTATTTCAAAACACAGACTAAAGTGTCTGCAAGGGAACTACTGGTTCAATCAACTTACCGACTATTTTGAATTTTAAAATATTTAAAATTTAAATTTTGATTCTTGTAAAAAGACCCCCTCTCGACACGAAGCTTCATTTAATTTTTTGTAAAAAAATATCCTGAAACATACGTATTTCATACTGGACCAACAACCGATAAAAACAAATGGAAATATATATATATATATATATATATATATATATATATATATATATATATATATATATATATATATATATATATATATATATATATATATATATAAATTTGTTTTTATCGGAATGAACTTAATCAAACAAATTTACTGTAAAAATAATTTTATAATTATGTTAATAAGACCTGATATACACAGTTAGATATACATTTCCTAAAACAGTTTTTAAGTATTTAAGAGTATTGGCCTAGAATCTTGTTAATACGATACTACTTGTAAAGTTAAGGCTGTATGATTCACATTACACCATTATATGATGAACCCATACCCCGTATAGTTCTTGCAAACACAGCTCTAAAAATGTTTGATTCTACGACTTCAAAAACACCGAAAAGGGCGTATATCACGACATATAAGAAGCTAATCCTCGAACTTCCTGCCCGACTTCATTACCCCCTCATGTGTTTTACCATAAGTACGTAAAACACACAAAGAAACACATTTCTCAACCTCAAACCATCCGATGCTTTTAAATTTGATCAAAAATATTCTATCTATTTAATTATCTATCTATCTCGTCTTATTATAAAAACATGATCATGTAATGCTGAAGTTATACAACGATAAAACTTAATTTTACAAATTAGTACACAATATAACTGAAATTCTATGCTAATCCCTTTAACACAACACAGAAAAAATATGTAATTTTTCAGTAAATTAGGATTGTTCATATTAATTTATCCATATGTCACTCTATTTTAAGTTTCACCTTATTGTATTGCTTTATAAAACTATTTATTTATGTTAAATTCGGAGCGGAAACCACGATTCACGTTGGTCTTGAATCTTGAATATGCTGTAAAAATGTTAAAACAACCAATTAACTTACGAACTTCACTATTACAAGTGACACAACATCAGTTTAATTCCAAGATAAGCTTTTTTTCATATTTTTTACCATTGCTTTTACACATACCATTTTATTTTCTTATATCTAATTTTTAAACTTCCTTCTTAACATTTCTTTCTCAAATTTTAATTTTAAAAATATTCCTCTAAATATGAATAACTTTAACTTCAGAATTGTTACAAAAAAAAACCTACTTACCGACATATTTGAACTTCCTGGAGTAGTTCCATAACCTGAAGAAGGTAAAGACGCCACAGACCATCTTCTGCCATCACCTCGGTAACCGGCAACAATTCTACGAAAAAGCAAAAAATGGGAAAATTATTTTAATCAACACTTGCCTGTGTAAATTTACATTAAAAGTGCACAGTGTGTAATATACTGCTATTTTTCAAATTATTTAATTTTAAATAAGTAGTAGTATAATAATTGTTTCTGAACCTTTTTCTTGAAAAAAAGTTTAAAAATAATATTATCTATTGTAGCAGTTATGTGGTGATAATATCGTACCTTATATTGCATATATATTTAATACATATATTATGAAAAGGCATTTTCCTGACTTTGGGAAGAGTTCCGTGGTGAGACCCTTGCCGAAAATAATAAGCTCTAGCAAGCTATCAGACCTCCGCCCTATTAGGCTACTGCCTGTGTCATCAAAGATTTTTGACAAAATAATATATGATAGAGTGGTGCAGTTTTTGTTCATTAGCAATCTCTTCCCTAAATTTCAGTCACGGTTTCGTAGATGGCACAGCGCAACCACCGCTCTCGCAGCCATAATAGATAATATTCTTCGGGCCGCTGATCATGGTAACTGGTTACTCCTTTTGGATTACAGTAAAGCATTTGATACTGTAGATCACAATCTCCTCTGTGCAAAGCTTCATTTTATTACTGCTTCTCTGACGAGGCAGTAGAGCTTCTCTGGGGTTATTTGGTGAATAGGAGACAAGTTGTTAAGATGGATGACAAGATTTCGCAGCCTGGTGTCATGAACAGTGGCATACCACAGGGCTCTATTCTGGGACCATTACTTTTTATGATATATACCATGGATCTGGTTGAATCAGTTAATGATAATTGCTTAATCCATCAGTTTGCTAATGATACACATGTGTATGCTAGTTACAATAGAGATAATGCTGAGCAAGTTTTCCATCGCTTGAATGCCACACTCAAAAATATTCAGTCATATTCGACGAGGCAGAGTCTCAAGCTGAATCCATCTAAATCAGTGGCAATTAATTTTGGTAATGTGCTGGCGGGGTTGACTTGGGTGTTGTTCTGGATGGTGTTCCTGTCCAACTGAGGGAAACTCTAAAAAGTCTTGGGCTTGCGATTGACAAGGACCTGCGCTTCAGAGGTCATATCAAGTTTATAATGCAGAAGGCATACACAGCTTTAAGGAGCTTATATCGGAATAGAACTATTTGGACCAGAGACGTAAGGAAGGGGCTCTGCGAAACACTAGTCTTGAGTCATGTTAATTATACGGATGAGGTTTTTTCGGCCATGTCTCGATGTTCGTTCCAGTTCCAGAATACAAAAATTCAGACTCTTGTGTTAGGTTTATTTGTGGAATGCGGAAGAGAGATCATGTTTCTCCTCAACTGGTAGGGCTGGACTGGCTCAATATGTTCAGTAGGCGAAAATTGCACATGGCGGTGTTTGTTCATAGACTCTTGGCAACGGCTTGTCCTCTCTATCTTAGGCATCGGGTAGATGTGCACGGTTTAAATACTAGAAATATTCACCTTTTAGAAATATCAAAGCACAGAAAGGCGATCTTTAAAAGATGTTTCAGCTGTGCTGCAGTGAGTGTTTACAATTCGGTACCGCAACGCTATTGACAGCAGGTCAGTTAATGATTTCAAACTAATTTATAAGAAATTTCTCCTCGGGAACCTAGCTTGACTTTTATTTCTATTAGCCCTATCTTTCGGCGATGAATTGCCGTTGTCTTCTTCTTCACTTCTGTTTACTATTGAGCTGATTGATTATTGAATGTTGTATGTTTTTTTCTTTTTTTCTTCCAGTACTATGTTACCTCCTTCTTCTTTTTTGTATTTTTATTTTATATTATTATTATTTTTTTCCCTTCTCTATAATGATGTAATGTTATTGTATGTATTTTTATTTAGTATTTAGGCATTACTTGAATTTTGTATTAATGAATTTGTATTTTTATACTTTTTTTTTATTTTTTTGTATCTTGTAATCTTAGCTACTGGCTCGATTGAGATGAGCAGTTCATAACTGGAGTTCGCCGAGTTAAAAATAAAGACCTTTTATTATTATTACTATGTTATTACCTTTGTATTACCCGAACTAAAAAAAGTTGTTTTCCTATTTTTCCGCTTAGTAAAATCTTAGCAGAGTTGTACTCATACTCAAATATTCAAAGGTAAGATTTACAATTTCTAAATGTACTGTAATTTAAAGTGAGAAATTACGGTTCTTAGGATTAGGCCGTCCTATTTCGGTGCAAATTTCCGACGTTACGTCTAAAACTGCATGAGCCATCTTCAGGAATCTTTACTCTTCTAGATTAAAAACTGAATTTCATACATACATACATACATACATACATACATACATACATATATATATATATATATATATATATATATATATATATATATATATATATATATATATATATATATATACGAGGCTGGTTTGAAAAGTCCGTGCAAAAATAAAAAACTACTTATGTGTTTGGGGTAAACCTTTTTTATTTTTCAACATAGTCTCCTTTTAAGCTTATACACTTCGTCCAACGATGTTCTAGTTTGTTGATCTCTTCCGAATAATAGGATTTGTCCAAGTCTGCAAAATATCCATTAGTGTCTGCAATCACCTCCTCGTTTGAATAAAATCTTTGTCCCGCCAGCCATTTCTTCAAATTGGGGAACAAATAGTACTCCGAGGGAGCCAAGTCTGGAGAATAGGGGGCATGTGAAACGAGTTGGAATCCTATTTCCATTAATTTTGCGACCACAACTGCTGAGGCGTGTGCTGGTGCGTTGTCGTGATGGAAAAGGACTTTCTTGTCGGACAATCGCGGGCGTTTTTCTTGCAGCTCGGTTTTCAAACGGTCCAATAACGATGAATAAAATTCACCTGTAATAGTTTTACCCTTTTCCAGATAGTCGATGAGGATTATCCCTTGCGAATCCCAAAAGACAGTCGCCATAACCTTTCCGGCCGAAGGAACGGTCTTCGCCTTTTTTGGTGCAGATTCCCCCTTGGTAACCCATTGTTTAGATTGTTGTTTGGTCTCAGGAGTATAGTAATGTATCCATGTTTCATCCACAGTGACGAAACGACGCTTAAAGTCCTCCGGATTCTTCTGGAACAGCTGCAAACCATCCTTGCAACACTTCACACGATTCCGTTTTTGGTCAAGCGTGAGCAATCGCGGCACCCATCTTGCGGATAGCTTTCTCATGTCCAAATGTTTATGCAAAATATTATGTACCCGTTCAGTCGAGATGCCCACAGCACTAGCAATCTCACGCACCTTAACTTTTCTGTCATCCATCACCATATCATGGATTTGATCAATGATTTCTGGAGTCGTAACCTCCACAGGCCGTCCAGAACGTTCAGCGTCACTTGTGCCCATATGGCCAGTCCGAAAATTTTGAAACCACTTATAAACTGTTCTAATCGAAGGTGCAGAGTCACCATAATGTTTATCAAGCTTCTCTTTAGTTTCCTGAGGCGTTTTGCCTTCCATAAAGTAATGTTTAATCACCACACGAAATTCTTTTTCGTCCATTTCTTGAAAATCACTCGACTTCCTTGATTTACACGAATGCTAAACACAAAGAAATAGACCAATATGGCTGAAACTTGGTGTGCGTTCATTCAAGAGATGCTACTAACTAAACATGACCTCGATACGCGCCGGTGGTGCCATCTCTCGGACTTTGCACGGACTTTTCAAACCATATATATATATATATATATATATATATATATATATATATATATATATATACCTCATATATATATATATATATATATATATATATATATATATATATATATATATATATATATATATATATATATATATATATACATATATATATATATATATATATATATATATATATATATATATATATATATATATATATATATATATATATATATATATATATATATATATATATATATATATATATATATATATATATATATATATATATATATATATATATATATATATATATATATATATATATATATATATATATATATATATACACACCTACAGTGAAATTCTTCTTCGCGGACACGCCCCCCTCTTACACGGACAGTTTCTCATGGTCCTGACCGACTCTCATATAATTGGCATTGTGTTAACTCTCACTTAGACGGACATTCTCTTGAACGGACGCGAACACAAGAAAAATGTTCTCTTAATCGGACAAAAAACAACAAAAAATAAAACGCCTTGTCTCATTTTTCTTTGGCGAGTATCGCTATTGCTTTTCCCAATCACGCCGCGCGCCAACGTCGCTGCCTGCCTTCACTTAGGGACTTCCCCGAGTAAACTGGGGATTTACCGGTCTCAATTTTTTAAGGCTCTACCCAACAAAACGCTTACATTAAAAAAAGAAAAATGGTTGGTGGTAAATATCCCAAAGAGAGGTTTACAATTTTGCACTGTGCAAATATGGCGGGAAAAAAATAAACATTCTTAGTCATTAGTAAGGCAGCTAAACCCAGAGCATTTAAAAATATTAACATAAACAACCTGCCTGTAACTTGGAATTATAATAAGAAAGCTTGGATGACAGGAGAAATTATGACAGAGTGGTTGCAAGATCTTGATTGGAAAATGACAAAAAAAAAAGAAACATTTTGTTATTTTTAGCCAATGCAGGATCTCATCCAAAGGACGTCCGCTTAAAAAATACAAAAATCTTGTTTCTGCCCTCTAACTGTACATCAGCTTGTCAACCACTTGACCAGGAGAGTATAACAAATTTTTCAATTTATTACCGAAATCTAATACTAAAACACCTGATAACCACTGAAACTGCTGGTACAGCTTTTGAGTTAATTAAGAAAATTACGCCGTTGGATGTAGTTTACTTTGCAAAAACGGCTTGGGAACAAGTGACCAAGGAAACAGTTAAAAATTGCTTCCGTAAAGCGGGATTTAAGTACGAAAATATGCAAAGTGAAGACCAGTTAACTGAGGCTGTTACATCTGATCCACAAGATGACTTACCACTTAATGTACTTGCAGATATCCTCAAAAATAAGAATCCAGTTGAAATACAAGGACTTTCCGAACATTCTGATGTCGATGAGGTTCCAATAACAGTAGATGCTATTCCAAATTATGGTGAAGCTATTACCCTAACCAAGCAGCTTAAAAGTTTTGCCGAAGATCACGGAGATGCAGAGTCTTCAGACCTTCTTTCCAAATTAGAAATACGATTTGTGGACGCCATTTTAAAGAAAAAGAGGAGACAAACAACAATATATAAATTTTTGCGTCATTAAAGTGACCTTTCATTTCATATGTATAACTCTATCCTATTATATTTTATATGTATCTAAAGGTAACAAATCTTAATTTTTTCCTTAAGTTTTAAGTTTTTTGTTTATTTTAAAAATATGTACATACATAAGTATACGTTCTAAAGGTCCCAAATTCTTTAATTACAGTTTTCATTAAAAAAACAATTTGTATTTCCTTTAAGCGGACACCCCTCTTGAACGGACACTTACGGTCGGTCCCGTTGGTGTTCGCCCGAGGGAGATTTCACTGTATGTATGTATGTATGTATGTATGTACGTATATATATATATATATATATATATATATATATATATATATATATATATATATATATATATATATATATATATATATATATATATATATATATATATATATATATATATATATATATATATATATATATATATATATATATATATATATATATATATATATATATATATATATATATATATATATATATATAATATATATATATATGTATATATATATATATATATATATATATATATATATATATATATATATATATATATTATATATATATATATATATATATATATACATACATAAATATATATAAATAAAGCTCTTATTATTACGGATCTTGTCTATTTCATATCGAACTAAAAAGATTTGAATATGTATTACACTGTCCTAGATTTTTTTAATTTAGCAAATGAATGATTGTATTCATATATCACACGATAGGATAAAAGTAGATTTGCTTGCCAAAAACATATGTAAACTAATGATATGCTTTGAAATGTGTGCTAAATGTAATGAAATACTTTGTGTTATTTTTTTTTATTCGACAAATATTTATTGGTAGACTTCAGCGCTTTTGAAGAGATCAGATCCATAACACAGGCGAATGTGGGGATATGTGGGGACGAAATCAAAATAAACTTAAGAATTGATACCTTGGATAGTAAAAAAAAATACTAAACAAAACTCTTACTATAAAATAAATTTTGTGTTAAATTATTAGCGCAACATGACGTCTCCGAAATCGCCAACGTCTACATATTAGTTTATAATATCCTTACCTTTTAATAGGAGCGAAAGAGAAATTAATAAAACTCTGGTGAGTCCGGGGACTATCTATCGGGCTTCCACATATGGGAGAGTGAGATCGTGGCAGAATAGGTGACGTGTTGGCGATGAGGCTCAACCGATTAATGGCGGGCCGACTATTACGCCGGCTAGCGTTGATATCTTTCTAAAAAAATAGTATTAAAATTATATTACATCTTCACAGAATTAAAAAGTATTATGACTATCGTCAGTGTTCTATAGGTACTTTGGGTCGACATATTATTTTTTTAAAAAAATGGTAAGTCGTAATATAAGTACTGAATTTGACTTTTTTAATTCCATGGTTCCAAACATGTGTTACATGGGTTAGAAGATCTTTGATTACGAAAATCATGTCGCCGTACTTAATAATACAATATCAATTATTTCACAGATTATATTTACAAGGCTCATACTGGGTAAATAACTTCTATTGTGGAAAGATGGTAAAAAAACATTATTAAATGATTAAAGTTCTTGAAATGAAATAGGATTTGCTACGTTTGTATAGCCTGTCCCAAAATATAAGATCCTATTTTTTGCCGTTTCAAGTGGGCAATATAAAAATTCTGACCGTTTGTTTATGATAGGTTGCAAAGATGGACTTAAGAATTTTATTCATTAATGCAAATAAATAAAATTATAAGTGTTTTTGGAGATGTTCATTTATAGATGCATGTAAAAACAAATTGATAAGAAGTACAAATATACAGTTTGAATGAATGGAGTTTACAATAGGGGACATATTGTATAAATAAAAATATATTTTAACTTAAGCCTAATTCGGTTTCACTATCACTGTCATCAGCTGAGGTAATTATCAGTGGTTTTATATTATTTACATAAATATACGAATGTTCAACTTTAACAACGTGCTGAATGGAATTCTTCCAGCTTTCACAAGGTATATCATTTATAACTTTTTTTAATAATTAAACCACTGACACGCTTAAAGTAAGAGAAACATTTTGTGCCCTTATTTTTGATTTTACTTGATGCCAAATATGTTCTTTTTTTTTTAATTTATTTTGATGCCAAATATGTTCAATTGGATTAAACACACAAATAATACGGAGGAAGCCGCAAAAACAGTGTGTCCCATTTTCTCAACCATACGATCACAAATATATTTCTTTTTCAATTTATAGTCTTATAAAACTTCCAAAAGATCACTTTTTTTATAAATAAAGTCAAAATAAATGTCATTTTCTAACATATATTCCTGAATTTCCGATTTGGTGTTGGCTGCATTAGGAACCTTACTTAGTAGGCGACTATGGTAACTTGCATTGTCCATAACTAAAACACTCTGTTCGGGAACATTTGGCAAAAGGGAATTTTGAAACCAATTTTCAACAAGTTCTGCGGTCGTGTCTTCGTGATAGTCGAAACTAGAATCTTTCATGTCTTTTGCAGATAATAGTAGACAATTTGAAACCCAGCCCTTTTCAGATCCAGCATGCAAAATGGTTATTCGTTTACCTTTATTTGAAGGTGCGTTAATCTGACATTTTATACTGCTGTCAACCCACCCTTTTTGCACAGTGTCATGGGTATCGAACCATGTTTCGTCAAGGTAAATTATTGGCCAATTCTCTGATCGATACTTTTTAATTTCTTGTAAATAAGTCTGTTGCAACATAGATTCGTAATCTTTGTGACTCCATCATTATTTCCCTTTTGTTGATTTTTCGGAACGTAAATCCCATTCTTAAGAGAATTCTGTGAAGAGTTGATCGGCCACAATGTATATTGGTCCCGTCCTGCACCAGTCTTAATTTTATTTTGCCTAGTGTGGGCAACAACTGCTCTTCATACACAGAATATTTTTTCTCCTGATCTTTCCGTCTTTTCCTGTTCCTGAGTGATGGTTTTCCTATAATACCCTTAATCGTAGAAATTGGGGTTTTTCTTAGTTCACTGGTTTCTTGCAAAGCCGTTTGTTTATTCAAATGTCTTTTACCAAACTGTTGTAAACATTTTTCACTATTTGTTTAGCGTCAAGTGATAAATGTTTTGTCTTGTGATGACCACTATCGCAATTTTCCCACGGACGCCACATAATTAAAATAGAACCGTCACGTTGTAAGTAAAGCCAAAAATAAACATAATACAAAGTATCTTTCGAATCTTAATGGGGACCTGTGGTCATTGGGCCTATATTATCAAATACCAGTCTCCAAACCTGGTTGCAAGGTAGCAAATATATAGGTAAAAATAGATCCAATATGATTTCAGGTGCAAATGAGGGCGGTATACAAAGCAGGTAAAATAAAAATATGTTTATCGTTATACCTGGCAACTATGCACAACACCTTAATAGGGTCGTGTTTATTGCCCCATTGAAAAAGCAAAAAGGCAGGATCCTATATATTGGGATTTACTTTACTCTTTAATAATGGGACGCCATTTTTTATCCACTTTTTAGAAAAATAAGTTATTGAGCCTTCTTGTCTCCGATTTTCAAAACTAGTTATATTAATCACAAAATTAATCAAAAAGGTAAATGTTTTTTTTTTATATTTTTAACATGTATGAGCTAAAAATACAATTCGGGCCTTTTTTTTAATTTGACAAAAAATTATTTAAAATAGTATCAACAGAAACTATTAAAAAACAATGAAGAATAATTATTTCAATTGACTTAATCGATATTCTAATCCAACTCAAAATAAGTGCCCATGCAACCAAGCATGATGTAATAACCTAATCGACTAATGAGAAAATTTACTCATTTACTCATTCATTATTTTATTAGTACAAAGAAAAAATTGCCTATCAAATACAAGTTGTAAAATAAATACGCAATCTGAGTTTCTACTATTACCATATGAAACTAGGAAAGAAGGAAATATCTTATTGTGAGACATCAATTACAAAATATTGGGGCCTACCCCGACGTCCCAAACCCCTTATATATAAGCATTCAACAAAAAAAATAACCGGTCAAGTGCAAGTTGAACTTGCACAATTAGTGTTCCGTACGTTGATTGTTTTTGAAATAAAAAGTTTTGTTAGGGTGGTATAAAATGATCAGTGACTTCACAAAACACACCCCAAATGAGTTTTCAACAAAGTTTGTTTCCAATCTTTACTGAAAACTGGTGACTTTGAAATATTGGTTTTTTTCTATACCAGATAAATTATTAAAGGTAATGATAATTTTCGTTCAATCTATACCCCGTGGAGAATATTCCAGGGTTTTTTCAAAATTTTTTGATCAGTACTTTTCGAGATAAGGTAGGGGACAGCGATTTTTCACGATTTTTTAAAAGTAATACGAAGAAAAGTGTGCGCAAATATTACATTATATATATATATATATATATATATATATATATATATATATATATATATATATATATATATATATATATATATTTTACTCGTGGTTTCACAAGCTTTCATTTGACACCACACTCGATGACCTAGTAAAAAAATTTTTTTTCACTTCCGATTTCACCTCTCAAAACGAATCCCTTAAGTCAAAATTTATGTTACGGTGATATAAAATGATCAGTGACTTCACAAAACACACCCCAAATAAGTTTTCAACAAAGTTTATTCTAATCTTTACTGAAAATTGATGACCTTGAAATTTCTGTTTTTTTTTATATAACAGATAAATTATTACAGGTAATGCACTCGTGATAATTTTCGTTCAATCTACACCCCGTGGAGAATATTCCAGAATTTTTTCAAAAATTTTTTGATGAGTACTTTCCGAGATAAGGCGGGTGGACAGCGATTTTTCGCGATTTTTTAAAAATAATGCAAAGAAAAGTGAGCGCAAGTATTACATTATATATATATTTTTTACTCGTGTTTTCACAAGCTTTCATTTGACACCACACTCGATTATCTAGTAAAAATTTTTTTTTTTCATTTCCGATTTCACCCCCCAAAACTAACCCCTTAAGTCAAAATTTAATTTTCAAAACTACATGGCTCTGATGAGGCCATCAATTCCTATATTGCTACCAAATTTCAACTTTCTATGACAAGTAGTTTCGGAGAAAATCGGGTGTGACAGACGGACAGACAGACCAGACACCGAAGTGATCTTATAAGTGTTCCGTACGGAACACTAAAAACAGAAAAAAATCCTATATTATGTTGACACTATACAAAACTTATCGCCTCCACCCCGTTCACCTCATTCGCGTCCAGTGCGATTGCTCAAAAACTATAGATTCCATTTCCCATTGAAGCGTTATATGTGTAGCAAATTTGAAGTCCATTTTATCTCGTCCGAAAGTTAATGTGCCAATACAGAGACAGACAAGACATACCAATGGAAATCAGTGACTATGTTTTTCGTAATCGGGGACCCTGGAACGTGAACAAATGAAAAAGTCTTGGGAGTATTTTTTCATAAATTCAATACTCTCTGTAGGAAGGAAGTAACAATAGGTGGTTGAAAATGCCATGAGTATTTATATCGTCTCGAAGAGAAATAACAAACAACAACAAAAGAGACAATCGGCAAAGCATTCCCCGAAAAATGCAAGTTTATAGCGGTTTTCCACGAAAAACTTTTTGGATTTGTCACTTACCATGTTTGCGGAAAGGGAGGGAGCGGATTTTCCAAGATTTGAATTACGAAACTTGACCAAATTTGAAGGGGCATTGTAAAGATCTGAAACAAAGAAAATAATTAGACTATGATTAACGTAAGCTTAACTAAACTTACTTAATAGCAGGTAAACATCGATTTGAAAAGAAATCAGTTCGGTAATTAGTCAGGCGATATGCTTATCACATTCCATTACCAATCTGGACTTGACAATTACATTACTAAAAGGAATTTCGTTTGACATGGACATTCCGTACTAAGCTATAAATATAGTCTTATTCATGCCACATTCACAAAGGTTTTACTATGGATGTAAATATTTTGTATAATAACAATTAAATAAACATGTCAGTTTTAAAGCACATTTAAATAGAACAATTATTACTTTTTACTGCCAAACGTGTACTTGTTTTTAAAGAATTTGGTCAAAAAGTATTTACGTAAAATAATTTCTCTGTTAACTTACAATCATAAACATCTCCCGTTAACTACTCAGTATATATTTTTGTTCAAGATAAGACTAATTTGCTTTAGGAACTTAACCTTTCTACAGCTTAAATAGTATCAAGTTGTGGAATCTTGTAAATTTAAGAATAAATAGTGAACGGTGTAATACCTATTTTGTGTGTTTTTGTTCGTTGTGTAGACCCTTCTTGTTTCCGGTAGAATATTTCTCAAAAGTTTTTATACCCCGTTATAGTAATTATATTAATAACGACCCTAATCAACTAATAAAAGTTAAACAGTTTAAAATGTAATAGTTATCCTATCCCAATACTAAGTCAGACCAAGAGATATAATAATTCATCCAGGTGTTACCACCTCCAATACAATACGAGCCTCCTTTGGCCAGAACCAGCCAATAGAAACAGGCCCGTAGCACACAAAACCGGGACCCTCGGAGCAAATGTCATTAATCGCCAATACATCGTTCAATGATCAAAGCTTTGAAAAAAGATGAATGAGGTTCCATTGAAACGTTAGTGAAACTGTCCATTATGTGATTTTCAGATAACACGGGATTCCCGAGAAACCACTATATACAAATTATATGTAGCAATAATGGCGACAAATACCCGCGGAATCAACGCGAAACTCGACGAGTAACATTTTAACGATCCCGAGGTAGCCAGCCAGCTTCGTTGTGCGGTGACGTTTTGTTTTACGTGTTTATCTTTCTATAGCTTTTATTCTATTTTATTTTGTGGCGTAGGGATTCATGGATGGAGAAATGTGTTTCCTTGTGGGTCTGGAACTACATCCGTTAATCAGTGGTGTTCTGACTTAATAGTTGCCAAAGTCTCATATTATTATTATCGATGTTTACCGGACGATGGTTGACTGTAAACAGTTTATGGCAAAAAGTTTTTTTAACTTTTATCGACTATTAGAGTACTTTTACTGCAAAGGTTTCGATAAATCTAAATTTGTGATAAATGCTTCAAAATAATAGCTATACTGACAGCTATTGTTTCTCTTTGGCGTATTGAAAGAAGTTCATCAAGTATATGCAGCATTACCCATTTTACTTAATATAGTATTTATGTTGAAAAAATATTTCACTTATGGATAGCGGAATCTCAGATAACAACCTCCATGATCTTCTACTTTCAGATTTCATTGACTTATAGTGCTGTCTACAACCAGGGATAGAGGCAGCACTATGAATGGCGAAACCGCAGTCTGTTAGCGGGACAAACCTACTTACGTATTGGCTGCTGCGCATGTCTGCATTCAATTTAACACATTGGAACTTTATAAGTTGCCATTTGAAAATGGTATAAGAAAAGAAAGATAAATGGAATATTAAAAGTTCAAAATGAGAATTTTTCGTTCTACCCTAAGCTTATATCCCTAAATGTCACTTAGGTCATTTCGAGTTTTAATCATTGAAACAATGACTCACAAAAAGTATAACCATTAAATCTTTATTAATACTCTATTTAAATTATTTGAATAGGTTACCTTCGTAATTAATAGTCACATCACTATAAAACCAGGCACAAATTCTAGAGAGAGAGCTACTTGTTGTTACTAACCACTATAGACCATAAAAAACAAAAACGACGGACAGACTGTTCGCGGCTAGAGTATTTAATGCACACAGACCTCGGTATTTACCTAAACAATCAAACATTAAAAAGATTTGCTAACCATTTCAATTAAACAATTATTGTTTTCTTATCTTAAATGCAAGGAAAATTAACAATAAATTTGCACTAGCCACACAAGGCTTAGGAATGGAGTAAGCAAGTAAGTTTCTAGCTTCAACGTCCTCAACAAACTAACACTTGCTTAATAAACATGTCAAAATTTGACGATGCCTACATTTTTGTTTTATCTTGGCAACTATGATGTTATAGCGTAAGTGTATTAAAAACAAGGGTAAAAATTGAAAAATTAAATCGAAAACTATTAGAAATAGATATATGACATACTTAATAAAAGTTGGAGCGTTTTGTAAAATCTATCAGACAAAATAATAATAATACAGGGTGTGTCATTTAAAAAATTTGAGATTTTTCAATTTAAAATAGTCGAAATGCATAAATTTATTTTTAATAACCCTGTATCATCTCACTCAGATATCTTTACATATATCTTTTTTTTCATCTCTATAGAACGCTCGTACCAATTATGAGTATTCCACCTTCAGAAAACAATGGCGCTACTGGTAATTTTTTTTATAAAACTAAAAACTAGTATTTTTTAAAAAAAATTAAAATATTAAAAAAACTACTAGCTTAGGTATATAACATTATAATAAAAAAGTTATAAAATTTTACGCAGAATTTAAAAATAAATTAGAAAATAGGACGTTCCCTTTAAAAAAAACATATGTTATATCGGCAACACTTTTTTGAAGTACCCTGTATACTCAAAAATAATTTTAAACTGTGCACCTTAACATTCCCTAAAACTATTGTATTTAATAGTTTTTCGTCATTCCCGAAACAAATGAGATAATGAACTTTACTCTATCGTTGACTCACCCTGTACAGCCTGTGTAGCCTTGTTTTTTGAGGCGGAAACAAATTTTTAGATTAAATAAATGTTCTCCTTCACAGCTATATAAATAACTCGTAATATGAATTATTATTTTTAATTTATTAAAGTTCTCATAAAGCCTTGTATCCACTAGGCAACAATTGTCGCGCAACATGTTGCACAACATGTTGCTCATCACGTTAAATGTCGACGCGGAACTTTTGTTTAGCAACTTTGTCTGTCCACACGATGTTGAGCGTCACGTGTTGCGCGTCAATTGTTGCCTAGTGGATACATGGCTTAAACAATTGTGCCGCCCATGTTGGCTAACCCACCTGATAAAACTATTAATATTAATGTTTTACACAACAGTTATAGCCTGTCCCAAAATATAAGATCCTAATTTTTGCAGTTTTAAGTCGGCAATATAAAAATTCTGACCTTTTGTTTATGATAGGTTGCAGAGATAGACTTAAGAATTTTATTCATTAATACAAATAAATAAAATTATAAGTCTTCTCAGTATATATCACCACTACACCAAACACTTTATTTTTGCACTCGACGCGCGTTTCGCTAACCATGTTAGCTTCATCAGGAGCGATGATTGGAGGAGGAGTCAATCATCGCTCCTGATGAAGCTAACATGGTTAGCGAAACGCGCGTCGAGTGCAAAAATAAAGTGTTTGGTGTAGTGGTGATATATACTGAGTAGTATCATTGTGCCAAAGATTCCACATTCCCAACTAAAATTATAAGTGTTTTTCGAGATTTTTATTTATAGATGCATGTAAAAACAAATGGATAAGAAGTACAAATATACAGTTTGAATGAATGGAGTTTACAAGAGGGGACATATTGTATAAATAAAAATATATTTTAACTTAAGCCTAATTCGGTTTCACATCACGGTCATCAGCTGGTAATTATCAGTGGTTTTATATTATTTACATAAACATATGACTCTTCAACTTTAACAACGTGCTGAATGGAATTCTTCCAGCTTTCACAAGGTATATCATTTATAACTTTTTTTACTAATTCAATCACTGGCACGCTTAAAGTAGGAGAAACATTTTGTGCCCTTATTTTTAATTTAATTTGATGCCAAATATGTTCAATTGGATTAAACACACAATAACACGGAGGAAGCCGCAAAACAGTGTGTCCCATTTGCTCAGCCATACTATCACAAACATATTTCTTTTTTAATTTATAGTCTTTCAAAACTTTCAAAAGATAACTTTTCTGGGGGGAACATTTGGCAAAAGGGAATTTTGAAACCAATTTTCAAAAAGTTCTGCGGTCGTGTCTTCGTGATAGTCCAAACTATCACCCAGCCCTTTTCAGATCCAGCATGCAAAATGGTTATTAGTTTACCCTTATTTGAAGGTGCGTTAGTCTGTCTGCTGTCAACCCACCCTTTTTGCACAGTGTCATGGGTATCGAATCATGTTTCGTCACTACATGCCTTTTGTTGATTTTTCGGAACGTAAATCCCATTCTTAAGAAAATTCTGTGAAGGGTTGATCGGCCACATTGTATATTGGTCCCGTCCTGCACAGTCTTAATTTTATTGTGTCTAGTGTCGGCACTAACTGCTCTTCATACATAGAATATATTTTTTCCTGATGACGTCTTTTTCACAATCGTCTACATGATGCATTTGAAAATCTTTCCGTATTTTCCTGTTCTTAAGTGATGGTTTTCCTACAATACCAATACAATCATAGAAATTGGGGTTTTTGTTAGTTCACTGGTTTCTTGCAAAGCACTTTGTTTATTCAAATTTCTTTTTACCAAACTGTCGTAAACATTTTTCACTATTTCTTTAGGTCAAGTGATAAATGTTTTCTCTTGCGATAGCCACTATGGGAATTTTTCCACGGACGCCACATAATTAAAATAGAACCGTTACGTTGTAAGTAAAACTAAAAATAAAAATAATAAAAAGTATCTTTCGAATCTTAATGGGGACCTGTGGTCATTAGGCCTTTATTATCAAATACTTAAAGGGCTCCAAACCGGGTTGCCAGGTAATAAATATATAGGTAAAAATAGATCCAATATGAATGCAGGTGCGTGCAGTGAGGGCGGTATACAAAGCAGGTAAAATAAAAATATGTTTATCGTAATACCTGGCAACTATGCACAACACCTTAATAGGGTCGTTTATTGCCCCACTGAAAAAGCAAAAAATCAGGCTCTTATATCTTGAGATTTACTTTACTTTATTGTAAGATTAACAAATTGATGTTTTGGTCATTGACATGAATCAGAAATAAACTCATCTCATGTGTAGTTGTTGTTGACATAAACATTGGAAAGTATCAACAAACCAGTTTATATTATTTAAATTATTATATTTATTTATTAGAAATTTTAGACTTTCATATAAAAGGGTGTTGACTTTTTTTCTTACATTACAAATCTGTTGCGTCGAATTAAAAATTAATTAGTTATTTCAGTTTCACAGTTTGCTGGTAAATGTTTTTTAGAGTTTTTATACTTACTGTATTGCTTTTGTTGTACACTGTTAGTTACAACACTTATTGCCTTCCACTTTCTCTCGGAGTTTTTTGCATTTCTTCTTGATCATGAAAAACATGGTAGTTTCCGTCAGTCTGTCTGTCGGCCTGTTGACGCGATAACTTTTGAACGAGATCGGATATATATTTCAAAGTTGGTGCACAGATAATACTTGAAGTAGGAATGGAACCTATGGTTTTAGCGCGATATCGCTTAAATGGAAGGGGGAGAGGGAAGTGGATGTAATAAACAAATTTTAAGTATAATTCTTTATAGTCAAGCATATACGGGGTTGAAAGAGTGGAGAAAGCTGTTAGAAAAGTTTCTTTGTAAACATCCCGTTATATGTTTTTCTCAGGGTTAATCATTATTTTCAATTATTTATAGTTAAACTTATAAAGAGGTAGGGAAGGAGATTAAAATGGTTGCTTCGTACAGATTGTGTTTTTCGTCCTATTCAGAGTTCTTGGAGTTGAAGAATCTGAAAACTGTGTTATTTTTCATTATTTTCAATTACTTATAGTCACACATATTAAGGGTTAATGGGGAAGAGAAGGGCGTTAAAGGGGTTACTGGTTATTTGCATTGTAGGGTCCTTGGAGTTGACAAATTTGAAAACTGAGGTATTTTTTCATGATATTCATTTTTAACAGGAATCGTATGTAGAAGAAAATGTCAGGTTACAATTGTAAATATATCTGAAGTCCTTCCTTTACTTAACTATTTACTTCCCTTATCAAAAGGCAGTTTTGTATTCGTGGAAAAATCCCGCGTTTATAATTTTTTTTTTTTGGATTTTTGGTGAGTGTAGTTCTATAGCATTGTGCCATTATAACAGTATTTTATGCTCTATGACGGAATAAAGAAACAGATATATACATGACAGCACAGACAATCCCATACATACCTATATTTCTATTGATAAAATGTAGCCTAAGGCTAAAAATATATCTCTGTAGGTACACTACCACTGGATGATTTAAAAAGGAAAAAAATCTCAATAAAACCTACTGTCAGAAAATAAATAAATGTCTTTTTAGTGTACCGTACGGAACACTTACCATATAAGATCACTTCGGTGCCTGTCCGTCTGTCACACCCGATTTTCTCCGAAACTATTCGACATAGAAAGTTGAAATTTGGTACTAATATAGAAAATTGATGGCCTCATCAGAGCCATGTAGTTTTGAAAGTTAAATTTTGACTTATGGGGATTAGTTCTGGGGGGTGAAATGTAAAATTTGTAAACACACGAGTTCAAAAATATATATATAATTTAATACTTGCGTGCACTTTTCTTTGTATTATTTTTAAAAAAATCGCGAAAAATCGCTGTCCTCCCTTTTATCTCGAAAAGTACTGATCAAAAAATTTTGAAAAAATTCTGAAATATTCTCCACGGTGTGTAGGTTGAACGAAAATTAACACAAATGCATTACCTTTCATCTGGTATATAAAAAAAACAAAAATTTCAAGGTCGTCAGTTTTCATTAAAGATCGGAAACAAACTTTGCTGAAAACTCATTTGGGGTGTGTTTTCTGAAGTCACTGATCATTTTATATCTCCGTTAATTTTTTTTAATTTTAGAAACAATCAACGTAAGGAACACTAATTGCGCAAGTTCAACTTGCACTTGACCGGTTATTTACTTTTAAAACACATTGCATAATTTACTAAATAATCACGGATACAACGAAGCTGTCTATATTAACTGTTCTCAAAAACGAAAAGTTCTAAAAACACTTTTTTTATAGAGGTACTACTTTTGGAGCCACTGTGAAACACATTTATCATGGAACAGAGCACTCACTTGAGCAATTGCATCCATTAACACCCCTGAAATTAATAAACATTACCCTAATTATCCTAAATCGAAATAAACATCCACTGTCTGAATAAGTGCCTAACTAGAAGACCAACCCTTTATTCTCCCGAGAGTTAAATATGAACTTTGCCATTTCAAAAGCGTATTTTATTACTTAACAAATTAAATTAATGAAACGCTCTACCTAATTCAATAATTTAAGAGACAATAGAACTAAAATTAGGTAAATACTCCATTTCAACGTCCGTTTTTCTGAATGTACTTTTTAACTTAATCAAAAAAGAGAAAATTTACAGTAATCAAAGTGTTACTTCATGCTGCGAATCCCAATAGGTTAACTTTAAGAACAAAATAACCGGTCAAGTGAAAGCTGAACTTGCGCAATAAGTGATCCGTACGTTGATTGCTTTTAAAATAAAAAATTTTTGTTACGGAGGTATAAAATGATCAGTGACTTCACAAAACATACCCCAAATGAGTTTTCAACAAAGTTTCTTTCCAATCTTTACTGAAAACTGATGACCTTGATTTTTTTTTTTTTATATACCAGATAAATTATTAAAGATAATGCACTTGTGTTAATTTTCGTTCAATCTACACCCCGTGGAGAATATTCCAGACTTTTTTCAAAATTTTTTGATCAGTACTTTTCGAGATAAGGGAGGACCAGCGATTTTTCAAAATAAAACAAAGAAAAGTGTGCGCAACTATTACACTATATATATAATATATATATATATATATATATATATATATATATATATATATATATATATATATATATATATATATATATACATACAGCCTTGGCCAAAAGTAAGGCACCCTACAATTTACTTCATTTCTTGTGTTTCAGGTTATGTAAAATCGTATATTCAGGTAAAATTATGAAATAAATTAATATTTGATGTGTCCGCCCTTAGCTTTAATTACAGCAGCAATTCTTTGGGGCATGCTGCGTACAAGCATAGTACATTCAGCTGTACTTAAGGCATCCCACTCATCCATCAAAGCGCTTTTTAGCGCTGCTTTGGATGTTTTGCTATGCTCCCGTATCTTGGGCTTCAGAATACCCAAAGATGCTCGATAGGGTTTAGATCTGGAGACTGCCCCGGCCAATCTAACAAGACAGTGTTATTGTCTCTAAACCAGAGCATCGTAACCGCTGATTTATGACAAGGTGAATTATCTTGCTGGAATTTGATGTCGTCTAAATTAGTGTCACCAAAAATTCGCGTTAGCGAAGGCATCAGTACAGTTTCTAGTACATTTATGTACTTTTGGCTGTTCATACGGCCTTCACAAACGAACATTTCGCCATCACCTTTAGCTGCCAGATCATAATGCTGCCTCCTCCATGTTTTACAGTAGGTACCACGGAATCCTCGCCGACACGCTGCCTTACGAATGTCACACCTGACGTTCTGAATAGCTGTAAGAATAGCAAAAATACTCAATTAAAAAATTAGTTATTTTTTTGACTAAAACGGATTAAATCAAGAGTAATTGTATGTAGTTATTTGTTAAAATCAATCATATAAAAACTTACCTCAAAGTTGGATTCGTCGGACCATACAACATTAGACCAATCATCTTCTCTAAAATGTTGGTGCTTCAGCGCCCACTCTAAGCGTTTCTTCCTATTAGTCTCTGAGAGCGAAGGCTTCTTTCTAGCTTTGCACCCTCTTAATCCAGCTTCTGTCAGTCTTCTCCTTCCTATTCGAGAACTAATCGGCATCCCAATCTCTTCCGACAGAGTTGCAGCGAGCTCAGATGATGTTTGTTTTTCGATTTTTAATAGACTCGCGAATGGATTTTCTGTCCTGTCGCTCATTAGTCTTACGTTTTCTGCCCGTTCTCATTTTGTTAGCATTGGAGCCAGTCTCCACAAACCTTTTAATAGCACATTGCACTGCACACCGAGAACATTTCACTAACTTGGCTATTTCTACTTGCCTTATTCATGTAGGGTTTGAATTTTAATTCGTTTTACGATACCAAGTTCACTTTTCTTAGGCATTTCTCAAATATAAGAATGTCCAGTTCACAAATAAAACAAGCACGGAAGCTTCTTGACACTACAAGTAGTAAAATGAGACTGATAAAACATTAAAAATATTTTTCAAAAAACCTCATTATCGCAATTTTGTGGGCCGGATGTTTTATGGACCTGTAAAAGAGATTGTCTATTGTTTAAGTTAGCTTTTGACAGCGCCGCCTATAGTATTGTTAAAACAATTAGTCTTTTTTTAATATTTTGAGTTTCACGTGTTTATTAGGGGTGCCAAATACTTTTGGCCAAGGCTATATATATATATATATATATATATATATATATATATATATATATATATATATATTATTACTCATGTTTTCAGAAGGTCATCACACTCGATGACCTAGTAATTTTTTTTTTCACTTCCGATTTCACTCCCCTAAACTAACCTCTTAAGTCAAAATTTAACTTTCAAAACTACCCAGCTCTGATGAGGCCATCAATTCCTATATTAGTACCAAATTTCAATTTTCTATGACAAATAGTTTCGGAGAAAATCGGGTGTGACAGACACCGAAGGAATCTTATAAGTGTTCCATTCGGAACACTAAAAATGAATAAAAATCCAAAATAACTACCGACCAGTCGTCTTTCGTTTGATATTATCGAAGGTTATGGGAAAAGACATCAAAGGATCTGGAATAATCTGATATTATTAAGGACTGCCAATTTGGCGTTAGTAAGCAAAGAGATGTCCTAACTCAAGTCACACATCTTTGGAATAACGTAACGTTAACATATCCAAGGCATTCGACCATTTCCTGACTGAACGGCTACCCAGAAACTTTAATTCCTTGGTACATTGAAAGAAGGTTGAAATTGTTTTATATGTGGACCCTTCTGGAATCACTTGCCCAGGACGCCATTTACCATGGAACAGAACCTCAATCAACAATCAACGCTAACGCGAATCGTTCTTTCCGTTCCCACGCCGCTTCGATAATATTTAGGAATTTCTCTGCAGCGTCTATGTTACGCCTATGCAAAAAATTAAAATGGATGCAAACGAAAAAACTGAATTTGAATTACAAATTTTGAAATATCTGAAACAAAATACATAAAAAGTGTCAACTCAAATCATATGGGGTCATTAGCATAGGCCAACGCAACAAAACAATATAAGTGTGTTACACAAGGATGTTTTTAGAGAAGTCTAAAAAATAAACATAATACTTCAGCAAACCATCAGTTTGAATTCAATCCAATTTTTAGTGCATAGGGATTCACAAATGGAGAAATGTATTTCCTTGTATGCCCGGGAGAAGAGGAAACAAACGCAAATCCCTTGTCTATGCTGTTGATCAATGTTGTTTTGATTTGGTTATTACGAACGTTTTGCTGAAGTCTCATTTGGCATTAACGATATTAACTGGTCGGTAGTTGATAGTAAACCGTTTACCGTCCATGATTTCTATTATCCGCAGAAAATGTTTAGGCAAACTACAGGTACAGATTTTAAATCTGGTTTTATCAACACGTCGCACAGTCTATTCGTAGCTGTAACAGTAATAAAAAAAAACATAAAAATATTATAGAAAGGATGTGATGTGACCTAAAAAATCTAAAAATATTACCTACCGTCAACCGTTTGAAGCTTATCAACTAATAAGTTTTCTATAATTTACAACATCAAAGATTGGTATCAAAATGATTACGTTGTTGAAAATAATATCCTTTAAAGTGTTTTTTTTTTTGGAGTTCATAGCAGTATTCTCTCATAGTAGATTCAAAAGCATGTTGGGGTGCGCCCCAAAAAAAGATATTTCTTAGGCGTTTCACTGGATTTTGCTATCTGTTTTGAATTACTTTTAAGAGTTCACCCTATTTTAGGCAGAAAATCTCTGTTATACAATAGAGTCATAAAATGTAAATGAAGGTTCGTCGGTAGCATAGCTGTCCGAGCGTAACCTGCTTTTAGTGTTTATTAAATAAAATAATCTTAAAAATAAAGTTATAGAAATATAAGATTTATTACCAAACATTTTTAGTGTTCCGTACGGAACACTTATAAGATCACTTCGGTGTCTGTCTGTCTGTCTGTCTGTCTGTCACACCCGATTTTCTCGGAAACTATTTGACATAGAAAGGTGAAATTTGGTAACAATATGGAATTGATGGCCTCATCAGAGCCATGTAGTTTTGAGAACTAAATTTTGACTTAAGGGGTTAGTTTTGGGGGGTGAAGTCGGAAGTGAAAAAAAAATTTTTTTTACTAGGTCATCGAGTGTGGTGTCAAATGAAAGCTTGTGAAAACACGAGTAAAAAATATATATATAATATTATACTTGCGCGCACTTTTCTTTGTATTATTTTTAAAAATTCGCGAAAAATCGCTGTCCCGGGCCTTATCTCGAAAAGTACTTATCAAAAAATTTCGAAAAAATTCTGGAATATTCTCCACGGGGTGTAGATTGAATGAAAATTATCACGAGTGCATTACCTTTAATAATTTATATGGTATACAAAAAAAAACAAAAATTTCAAGGTCATCAGATTTCAGTAAAGATTGGAAACAAACTTTGTTGAAAACTCATTTGGGGTGTGTTTTATGAAGTCACTGATCATTTTATACCACCGTAACATAAATTTTGACTTAAGAGGTTCGTTTTGAGGGGTGAAATCGGAAGTGAAAAAAAATTTTTTTTACTAGGTCATCGAGTGTGGTGTCAAATGAAAGCTTGTGAAAACACGAGTAAATATATATATATATATATATATATATATATATATATATATATATATATATATATATATATATATATATATATATAATATATATATAATGTAATACTTGTAATAATTTATTTGGTATATAAAAAAAACAAAATTTCAAGGTCACCAGTTTTTCAGTAAAGATTGGAAACAAACTTTGTTGAAAATTCATTTGGGGTGTGTTTTGTGAAGTCACTGATCATTTTATGCCACCCTAACAAAAATTTTTATTTTAAAAACAATCAACGTACGGAACACTAATTGTGCAAGTTCAACTTGCACTTGACCGGTTTTTTTAATATATAGATCTATGTATATAGTACACAAATTCACAATTTACGATATATAAGTACTTTAATTACAATCAAGAACAATCATCATCTTCAAAATCTGAAGACTCGACTTCCCTTAAATTGATAATTAAGGGTTCTATTTCCACAGTTTCTTCGATGTATTCGTCAACTTTCCACATTTTATGTTTTTCTTCTATAACATGTCGACAAATAACATTGTATGAATTTTTGCGTCATTAAAGTGACTTTTTATTTCATATGTATAACTCTATCCTATTATATTTTATATGTACCTAAAGGTAACAAAGCATACGTTTTAAATGTCCGAAATTCTTTAATTACAGTTTTCATTAAAAAACGATTCTTTTTGTATTTCTTTTAAGCGGACACTCCTCTTGAACGGACACTTTCAGTCGGTCCCGTTGGTGTCCTCCAAGGGAGATTCCACTGTACTTCCCTGACAAGGACGCTGTTCTAAAATAATGAATTTGATTTTTTCACACTAAAGAATAACTTAATACAAGCACTATTTCAATAATAATAAACAAATCGATATTTCATTTCGTTTGAGAGTTATCTCGTACTAAGATAAGACATGAAAATTAGTTGTACGTAACTCAGACACCCTAAAAACTAAAGAAAAGTAAAATATACAATACTTCGCTTTAGCAAGGGATGTAATAGTATGGCTAATAAGTATCTTTTTCTATTCGAATAATGCGTATAATGTACAAAATTACCTTTACATTAATATATTTTGATTATATTACTCATTGCCGAAACTTGAATGAAAAACTAACACTACTTATTATGATAACTATCCAAAGAAAACGACAAAATACTTTGTACTTTGAATACAATCAGCTGTCGTTTTCAATGTTTGTGGCAGTGGCGATCCTTAAAAACATTTCAGCAGTTTACTTGGACTTATAATCAAATATAAAATAAATAAAAATGTTATTAGTATGTATAATTCTTCTGCATTTCTCCTGAGAGATAAAGACTCGTATAACGATTAAGGTTGTTGGAATGGTTAGATATTTCGATTGATTCCCTAATTTTTCTTGGACAGAAAATAGAATTTATTGCCAGGGTCTTTGATTGGTTAAAGAGAATCTGGCGACATGTTTCATTCTAGTGTTCCGCAAATATTGAAGTGGAAATGTTACGAAAACGCATTGCCCTTTGAGTTCGTTAATTCTAATACATATTTTTCAGCTTAATTTGCCGATATACGTTTTACCCCAGCTACATGGGCTGATTGAGAACGGAAGTAAAGTGATTTAGTTCTGGATGAAGAGATTCTAGCTGAAACAGTGATAATACGAACAAGGGAAATAAGTCCTGGATAGGCATTTCTCAACTAAAATTAGGAGATCTTAGAACAGGTGTTGGGCATGGAGGATGTCTTATTTCGTTCGGGAGATATCAACACAACAGATTAGCAGACAGACCGACGAAAATTTGAAACTATGGTTTTCACGATCTATGTACTTTAGCATGGAAGGGGGACTTCATTGCAATGTCACGCCTACGCCACTGTTACGACTTTATAATGGATATACGGATAGTATAATTAAAACCGAATAAACAGGTTCCTCTAACAAAAACAATTAAACAATAATTGGCATTAGTGAGAGTCAAACGGATTACATTTTATTCTTTATAGTTTTCCAAATAAAGAAGCGGTATAAAGTTGTTAAAAACTCATTAAATGTACTACTCAGTATATATATATCACCACTACACCAAACACTTTTTTGCACTCGATGCGTGTTTCGCTAACCGAGTTAGCTTCATCAGGAGACTGTCAATTTTGTGCCAAAGATTCCACATTCCCAACATAGTCATTAAATGTATACTATTTTTTAAAATATCTTAATTATCATATAAAACAAGTGTAAGAATATCAAACCAAAAATACCAGATCATTATCATATCTATATATATATATATATATATATATATATATATATATATATATATATATATATATATATATATATATATATATGCACACTTTAAAGCACAATAAATTCAGAAATCGCACTTCACGCCTTTGAATGCAGAAGTTTAGTGGGTCAGAGTTTATTTTTGAAAAAGCTGTGATCGACAAAAATTGTGAATTTAGTAAAATTGAATATTGATAGGTGATAAAGTATCTTTTACCGAAAAGACTGCTCGCTAAAAAAAAATTTAGGACATGTTTAATATATTGAAAGAACAATGTCCTCAGTCGTCACTATCAAAAATTTGGTTGCACATTTCAAGAAAGAAAGAACGGACATCCGTGATGAACACCGTGCTAAAAAATCCGCTTTCGGAGAATCGACGAATTGGGGTAAAACATATAACAGAGACTCTGAACATTTCGTACGAACTTGTTTTTGACGTTGTCCATTCTAATTTGGATATGAGAAAATGACCAGCTAAATGGATCACTACATGTCTGAACATCGACCAAAAACAACTGAGAACCAAACTAAACTTTTATCTGATTGACATCTGTGACAATCCCTTGATTTAGCTCTTTTGGGCCACTACCTATTCCCTAAACTGCCAAAACATTTGAAAGGGACTGGTTTACTAACCAAGACAAATATTGGTTTCTGAAAGATCTAGGGTTATTTTATATCCGTTGCAATAATTGTATGAAGTTAAAAGAAAATTGAAGTTATAATTTTTATTTTTAAAATTTGCTTGTGTGCTACTAGTATTTATTTGCACGACCAGGTAGTAAGCTGATTAGATGATTTATGTAAAAAGAGTATATTTTACATTTTATAACATAGCCATTTGGTAACATGTTTAATTAGGTGCATGCGAACTTTTATTAATTATTCAATATTAACTTTAAAATTATTGCTTATAATTAAAAATAACCGTTTCCTTTTTTTTGCCAAATTAAGTTTTTATAACGTTATTGTTTCAAAATTTATACAATATACTTCTCATAAGAAAATTACTGAGATTATATAATAATTGAAGTAGTAATGGAATCTATAGTTTACGATTGACATCGCTTTAAGGAAAGGACTGAAAGAGGTGGGGCTTTTTTCTGGCTTTTCGCTTGATAGATGAAAAAGAAAAAAAAAAAAAAAAAAAAAAAAAAAAAAAAAAAAAAAGGAAAAAAAAAAAAAAAAAAAAAAAAAAAAAAAAAGAAAAAAAAAAAAAAAAGAAAAAAAAAAAAAAAAAAAAAAAAAAAAAAAAAAAAAAAAAAGAAAAAAAAAAGAAAAAAAAAAAAAAAGAAAAAAGAAAAAAAAGAAAAAAAAAAAAAAAAAAAAGAAGAAAAAAGAAGAAAAAAAAAAAAAAAAAAAAAAAAAAAAGAAAAAAAAAGAATCTAATTTACCGCCCCCCCCGCCCCCCCTCCCTCCCCCTCCCCCCTCTCCCCTCCCCCTCCCCGCTCCCCCCGTCCCCCCTCCGCCCCCCCCCCCCCGCCCTCTCCCCCGCCTCCTCACTGGCTTTTCGCTGTGATAATGAACAAATCTTAAGCAGAATTATTCATAATCAATGATATAAGAATTTAAACTAGTGGGGAAGGGGGGTGAGTTGATAATTTGAAAGCAGCATTATTTATAGTCGAGGATGAAAAAATTAAAAAAGGGGGAAGTTACAGGTGACTTCAAATATATTGTTCTTATACGTCTTTTTCGGGGATTATGTTATTATGTTATTTTTTCGTACTTCTAATATTATGTAGTATCTTTTCTGACGGTTGTCATTTTAAGATGATTTAAATAAATATTCTTTATAGGAAATAGGTACTTCTATTATTTCCCATACAGGCCAAATGAAAGCTCCTTGTGGCACACTTTGCATAAACTAAGTCGTAGAAAATGAGTAACAATCTTTTAAAAAGCTGTTCAAAACTAGTTTAACGGAATAATCCTAAGTACTTTAACGTTACAGTTAATCTGTTTTTTAGTTGTTTACTATCAAGTGACTCTTGATAACTTTCTCGTGTTTCAATATAAAATCATTTCCATTTGTTTTATTAGCGTGTAAAGTGTATTTGTTTGAAGTTGATAGCAGAATTCTCTCATTGTAGATGCAAAGACATGTTGAGGTGCGCCCAAAAAAAGGAGATTTCTTACGCATTTGACTGGATTATGCTACCAGTTTTAAATTATTTTTAAGGGTTCATCCTACATTAGGCAGATAACTACTGCTATACAATAGAGTCATAAAATGTAAATGAGGGTTCATCGGTAGCATAGCCGAGCATAACCTGCTTTTAGTGTTTAATAAATAAAAAATAAAGCTACAGAACTGTAAGATTTATTATCAAAAATTTTTTAATCTATAGATCTATGTATATATACAAATTCACAATTATGTATATATATATATATATATATATATATATATATATATATATATATATATATATATATACATATACATATATATATATATATATATATATATATATATATATATTTATATATATATATATATATATATATATATATATATATATATATATATAAATATATACTTTAATTACAATTCGTCGTATTCGTCAAGTTTCCACATTTTGTGTTCGTCTTCTATAATATGTCGAATGGCATTTTTCCAATTATCCTCGTTGATCCTTTCTATTCCGGCGAGTAATAATTTGCCTTACGTCGTCTTGAAGTTTGAACGTGATGTTTTCCCTCGCAACGAAACCTTTCATTTGTGTCCAAATTAGCTCTATGGGATTCAATTCGCAATGATATGGAGGTAATCTAAGCCTTGTAATATTCGACTTGTTTCGCAATTTTGAGAAGTTCCGTTTTTAACATACCATTTTTATGTTTGAGATTTTTGTCTCTTATCCACTGAAGCATATTCGCTTTCTTCCATCAATTTGTCGGGAGTCGTTCTAAAAATTGAGAATGGTATGGGTCATTGTCTAATACTATAACTGTTTCTGCTGATATATATTCAATCATTTGTTGGAAGTACTCCTCAAAAACATCGGCCGTCATTTTCTCATGGTAATCTTTAGTTGACTTTGATTCGAATTCCAACAAGCCACTGTCTAGAAATCCGTTTTCCCTACCAATATGTGCTATAATTAGCCTGCGACTCTTAGTTTTTGTCAATCCAGAATTTTTTCACTGTATGTCCCTCGCTAACCCAAGTCTCATCTAAATAAAAAATATTTCTTTCTTCGTCTCGAAAATTATCTGGTTGCTTGAAAATATTCTTTTCTCCAACAAATTATTTCTGTTTTATCGAGAACAGATTTTCTATTGTGTTTTTTCCCAACGAAAATTCAGGTTATGAAGAATTTTCCATAATTTCCATTTTTTTAAATCTGGTAAGTCCTGGTCACACAGAATATTTTTATTGCATAGTTAGGTACTCAGGCACCTACCTACCGATAAGTACTTTGGTTAATTATATTCCAATGCTAAAATCCCAAATAATTTTATTATAGCTATTATCATTAAGCTTTATAACACTGTAGATTTCTAGTTCTTAAGAATTGTTAATTGTACAGGGTGAGTTAACGATAGGGTAAAGTTCATTATCTCATTTGTTTCGGGAATGACGAGAAAATATTAAATACAATAGTTTTAGGGAATGTTAAGGTGCATAGTTTAAAATTATTTACATCCTATTTTCTGATTTATTTTGAAATTCTGCGTAAAATTTTATAACTTTTTTTTATTAATAATGTTATTAACACATGGGCTGAAAAGTCCCGGGCCTAACAAAGAAAAAACACGGTTTTTTTTTTGGTTCAAAATTAGCTTTATTCATCAACGTAATCTCCATCAAGAGCAACGCAATCATTCCAACGCCGCTCTAACATTTCAATACCACTTTTGTAGAACGATTTATCTTTTGCCTCAAAATAGGCCTCAGTTTCAGCGATAACCTCTTCATTCGTGCGCTGGGAGCCAAATCTGGCGAATACGGTGGATGTGGGAGCAATTCGAAGTTCAATTCATGTAGTTTTTTTGCCATTGTTTTGATTGACTTGTGACACGGTGCGTTGTCTTGATGCCAATAACGCTATATAATATTCACTGTTGATGGTATTTCTTTTCTCAAGATAGTCGATGAATATTACACCACGCACATCCCAAAATACCGAGGCCATAACCTTTCCAGCCGATTGTTGTGCTTTCGGGCGCTTTGGACGAGGTTCACCAGTTGCTGTCCACTCAGATGACGATCGTTTTGATTCCGGAGTGAAGTGATGGATCCATGTTTCATCCATTGTCACATATCGACGCAAAAATTCCGGTTTGTTACGTTTAAACATGGCCAAACACTGCTCAGAATCATCAACACGTTCTTGTTTTTGATCAACAGTGAGCAAACGCGGCACCCACTTTGAACAGAGCTTTCTCATAGTCAAATGCTCATGCAATATAAAGCCAACACGTTCTTTTGATATCTTTACGATGTCAGCTAACTCACGCAACTTCACTTTTCGATCATTCAAAACGATTTTATGGATTTTTTTGATGTTTTCTGGTGTTACCGCCTCATTTGGACGTCCACTGCGTTCTGCATCATCGGTGTCTCTACGACCACGTTTGAAGCCAGCAAACCAACGTTTTATTGTTGTTTCTGATGGAGCGGAGTCCCCCATAACACTTTTCAAGCCATTGCTTCGCTTGAACGGTATTTTTTCCCATCAAGAAGCAGTGTAAAATTAAAACACGAAATTGTTTTTGATCCATTGTTTTGAAAATAACAAAAGTAGCGTCACTCTTAGCACAATAACTCACAAACTAATGAATAGAATATCATGAAATTTTAACAGCTGTCTTTTGAAGGTTAGTATTAACTGAAAAAAAGGTGACTGCAATAAAACTAGCGCCATCTATGTGTTAGGCCCGGGACTTTTCAGCCCATGTGTTACATAAAAAATAGAAATAGTTTTTATAATAATTCAATTTTTAAAAAAAATACTAGTTTTCAGTTTTGTAAAAAATTGTCAGTAGTGGCATTGTTTCTGAAGGTCGAATACTCATAATTGGTACGAGCGTTCTATAGAGATGAAAAAAAAGATATATGTAAAGAAATCTGAGTGAGATGCTACAGGGTGTTCAAAATAAATTTATGCATTTCGACTATTTTAAATTGAAAAATCTCAAATTTTTTAAAGGCACACCCTGTATATTATTATTTTTTTGATAGATTTTACAAATCCCTCCAACTTTTATTAAGTATGTCATAATACCTATTTCTAATAGTTTTCGACTTATTTTGAATTTTTCAATTTTTACCCTTGTTTTTAATCCACTTACGCTATAACATCATAGTTGCCAAGACAAAACAAAAATGTAGGCATTGTCAAATTTTGACATGTCTATTAAGCAAGTAAAAATAATTTAATTTGGTGTAGTAAGTGACCATATAAAGGTAACAGTTATGGATTTTCCCAAAAATGAATTAATTGATATGGTTTATATACTGGGTGAGGCGGAAAAAATTGTCTTTTGGCAGTAAGGCTTTACGGAGCGAAGTACCCTAATAGACGTATACCATCTAGAAAATCTTTTTTAGTGCCTAATGGAACCAGAATGCTACCAATGAGGAAAAAGAAATGGAGATTTTACTTCATGTTGAAGATAAACCCCAGGTCAGCAGCCGTTAACTAGCGGACTTATCTGACACTTCCCAATCAACGGCTAATCGCACGACGAGAAAATAAGTATCATCCCTTTCATATGGAACTACACCAAGAACTTCAAGACCGTGATTTTGAACGATGAGTAAACTTTTTTACCACCATGAATGGAGCACTAGAGGCCGATCCAAATTTTTTATCCAAAATAATGTTTTCTGATGAAGTTACTTTTCGCAGTAATGGAGCAGTTAACAGCCATAACATGCATTATTATTCAACAGTTAATCCATTTTGGGTCCGGGAAGTTCAAAACCAAAACCATTGGTCGCTTAATATATGGTGTAGAATATTAAATTTTCGAATTATTGGTCCATATTTTTTCCGCGAACCGCTTAACGGGCCTAGATATCAAAATTTTTTACAAAACGAATTACCCTAGCTTCTTGAAGAAGTTGATAACTTTGAAAAGAAACAAATGTGGATTCAACAAGACGGAGATCCTGCTCATTACCACCGGGAAGTTAGGGAATTTTTAAATGATCGTTACCCACAAAAATGGATCGGTAGGGATGGATTCATTTAGTGGCCCCTTGGATTATGTGAGTTAACACCTTTAGACTTCTTTTACGTGGGGCTACATTAAAGATCGTGTTTATGTGAATCCTCCTACAACACCAGTAGATATGAAAAATAGGATAGGGGCTGCGTACAGGACAATAACACCCTTTATGTTAAGGAAAGTGAAGGAAAATATAGTAAAACGACTAAACATGTGTATCGCGTTTTCCGCACACATGCCGCTCCTGGAGCGCTTTAGGGACTTCCCTGCAGCACATGTACTAGACCCATAAAAAAAAATCAAGAAGACGGGCATATTTTTGAACATTTATTACGTCATAATAATTAATCATAAGATAAGTTAAACTATATTAAAATTATTAAGTATTGGTTTATATTTTCACAATGGCGTAAGTGTATTAGAAACAAGAGTTAAAATTTAAAAATTCAAAATAAATCGAAAACTATTAGAAATAGGTATGACATACTGAATAAAAGTTGGAGGGTTTAGTAAAATCCATAAATTTATTTTGAACACCCTGTAGCATTTAACTCCAATTTCTTTACATATATCTTTTTTTTCATCTCTATAGAACGCTGGTACCAATTATGAGTATTCCACCTGCCGAAACAATAGCGCTACTGGCAATTTTTTTACAAAACTGAAAACTAGTATTTTTTGAAAAAAACTGAAATATTAGGAAACGTACTAGGTTAAGTATATAACATTATTAATAAAAAAGTTATAAAATTTTACGCAGAATTTAAAAATAAATTAGAAAATAGGATGTTCCATTTAAAAAAAACATATGTTATATCGGCCACACTTTTTTGAAGTACCCTGTATACTCAAAAATAATTTTAAACATTCCCTAAAACTATTGCATTTAACATTTTTTCGTCATTCCCGAAACAAATGAGATAATGAACTCTACTATATCGTTGACTCACCCTGTACTCGTTTTAGGCCTTTATCATACAAAGTTTTTTAGTTTCATCATTTACTCATTAAAATAAACTTTGAAATGCGTTGATTTATATAGCTTATTGTAAAGTTTAGAAGGCATGTAATAAAATATTTTTTAGAAAGAGGTCACCCTGTTGCATAGAGACAGAAAATAAAGGTGATTAAAACTAAAAATGCAAATAATTGGTAGACAAATTTCGGACGCTTATGGGTTATGACAGTTTAAAGTTTATAACCCATATGTATGCTATCAACTTCAAACAAACGGACTTTAGATAGAACATTGGTTTTGTACTGCTAATAATACTAATATAGAATATCCCATAGATCAGTTAAAACTTGTTCGGCTTATTGAACTAACGGAACGGGCGGTAGCTCAAGCCCTAGAAATTTATTTCAAGTTTAGTAAAAAGGTGTGTAGTTGCCTGAAAACCAAGACTGACGATCATACACAAGCAAAACAGATTGCAATGAGCTAAAACACACAGGAATAGGACGACAGATCAATGGAATAAAATCCGGACGAATCAAAATTTGAAATTTTAACGAAAGGGCGTGTGAAGTTTCCGTTGAACTAACTGTAAAGCACGGACGTGGCAACGTTATGGTTTCGGGATATTTTATTGGCATAAGTCAGGTGGTTGAGTATATCGTGGACACTAAGAGTATCTAATAGATAAAATGTAATAGCTATCTGAATCCCTCGATTTCCCTCTCATCGAATTAGTATGGGGTCAGTTTGATACTAGGGTTAAAAATCATCTTCCGTAATTAATACTTAAAAAATTAATGGAAGAAGTGAGACGCTGAATATTTAAATAAATTAGTTTTGTTTCAATTTTATTAATTATTAATACTCCATAAACTTTAACAATTAAAATTAAAAATTGCAAAATGATTTATTTATAACTATATCGGCTATAAATTTATTAATAACTACATGACTTACAGAGGTCCGCGCTGATATTTTCATACGTTTCAAACTTCAAAACTACACAAAAACCTCTAAAATTATTAACGGACGTTACATATCTAACCTTCCAAATTACAATTGCGCCTGTCTAATCACCAACTCAAAAAGAAAATAAATGTGCTTTCCTGTTTTCAGTTTTTTTTGGCTCGAAAACAAATTATTCTAAAACAAATATTATGCATGTATATTTATAGTAATAAATAAAAGGAGTGAAAGGTATGGGGGACAAGATTAGAGGGACTGTTTCCTGTACAGATCATTATATGTCTTTTTTTGAGGTTTTGGGAGTATAAGAATTCAAAAATCATTATATATTTTTCGTTACTTTCAATTTTAACCCAGTGATGGGGTGAAAGGGGTTGGGATAGTTAAATATTGTATAGTTTCAATAGTATTTTGAAAGTTTTTTCAGATTCTATGGTTGATGTAATTGACAAGTAAGCATATTATTTATACTAAAATAGTATGTATATAAGAGGTTAATGGGGTGGGGTAGACGGTTAGAGGGGATGCTTCACATATATCGTGCTATATGTCGTTTTAAGAGCTCTTCGACTGGATATGAAAATTAATTCATTTTTTCATTACTTTCAATTCTAATAGGGGAAGGGGATGAAAAAGATGGGAGAATATTGTATAGTTTCAAGATAGTTACAATATTTCAGATGAGAAAATGGGTAAATTTTAAGCATTATCATTTATAATAAAACATATAAGGGGACGAAATGGTGGAGAAGGGAGGTAGAAGAGCGACTTCGTATTTATCAGGTTATAGACCTTTTTCGGGGTTCTTTTAGTCAAACAATCGAAACATTACATTTTTTTTCCTTTATTTTCATTGTTAACATGTGAAGGGGGTAAGAGGGGTGTGGGCTTTTGTATCGTTTCAATAACATTATGAGAATGTTTCCTGATTCATGATTGGGATATTGAATAATTATTATAAATACATACAACTTCGGATATAGCGAACCATTTTTAGTGATTTTTTGGAGTTCGTTATAAACGGACTTCACTGTATTACATAACAATCTAGCCACACATGATTGTAGTTTTTTTAGTCATTAAATACTTTTTTCGATTATTTAACCCTTAACAATCCAGTAGTGTCCGACGCACACATTTTAAAATTGTTTTGCTTACAAAATTTTACACAATTATTTTATTTCAAAACTACTTTATCTATTCTATCCTCTATCTGAAATGTTTCAATTTTTAGGTCACACTTATCAACAACTGTAACAACCCAGATGTGTCTGTTGGACACTCATAAAGAATAAGGTATAATGTAGACTGCGTCTCAACTCAATCTCTCCAGTTCTTTATTACTTTTATCATAAAAGCGTTTGGTGATTTAATATCATAACTAAAGGGTTCCTTTTGACCAGAGTATACTATAAAATCAAACGCCTAGACATTGACAGGCGCCAGACAAACGAGTTTACTTACTGGAGTATAGAGTGGCTTGTATTATTTATTTCAATTTCGTCAGTTGATGTTGACATTTTGAAGTGTCTCTGTGTATTGCCTTCAACTTTTGTGGTTATTTTATAGCATAACTTTTTTGTTTTTATAGTACAAAAATTTTATTTTTTGTTCATTATTGTGAGAAATGGCTCATCGTAGGTACATGACTGATGAAGAAATTCGTATAGCTTTAGAAGAAAGTGACGATGAAATCCTTGAAATTGCATAAAATGACAGTGATGATGGAAATTTTAATGTAGATGAAGTTTTGGACAGTGACAGTAACTTTACAGAAATAGCATCCGAAGTAGGAGATGAGCAATTGTACAGTGATAACGAAAATACCCGACAGGAAGAACATTCAAACTGTTTGACTGACATTCAGCATTTAAATAATCTCCCAGTTATTCAGTATGTAGGTAAAGATGGAACTGTTTGGAAATCTGAGCCAGAAAAATTAATTAGAACTCCACGGAACAATATAATTAGTGATGCAGTTCACAAAGTTGTCCTTCCACCAGGCAAAATTATTGAAGACCATCCTGATTGTTTCAATTTATTCTTTGACCAACCTGTGTTAGAAATAATTATGAGACATACAAACTGTGAAGTGTGCTTTCCAATAAATGGAAACTGAAGGCATTTTTAGGCCTTTTGATAATTACAGGTGTTAACAAGCAGTGCAGCAATGTAGATTTCAGGGAATGTTGGGATCCAATATTTGGCAACCCCATATTTCATGCTACGATATCAAAAAATAGATTTGCAGAAATAGTATGTTTGTTGCGTTTCGATGACAAAAATATTCGAACTGTAAGAAAATCACAAGACAAACTTTCTTCATTGTGGAAAAGTATAAACAGTAAGTCGTTAAAATTTTATTTGCCGGGCGAAAGCTTAATAATTGATAAGAAATTGATACCTGCCCGTCGTAGAGTTTGGTTCAAGCAGTACATACTGAGTAAGCCCGACAAATATGGCATAAATGTTTGGTGGATATGTGAGAGCAAAACAAGTTATCTACTGTGTGGGATTCCATAGTTGGGCAAGGAAGCTCCAAATAGATCAGAAAACTTAGCAAGTATAGTGGTGAAAAAGTTGTGTGAACCATTCTACTGGTCGAACAGAAATATCACTTTTGATAATTACTTCAGAAGCTTCGAACAAGTAAATAGATTAACATCAGTTGGAACAATTAGGTGGATTCCTGATAACTTTCAACCAAACAGGAAAAGGGATGTTGAGAGTAACATTTTTGGGTTTACCAAAAATATCACTTTGGTATCATATGCACCCAAAAAAAGCCGAGCTATGATCTTTTTGTCAACAATGCATAAAACAAAAGAAGTCCACATAGAAAACAAAAACAACTTGATAATAAATTTGTATTTCAACAGTACAAAAGGCGATGTTGACACGCCTAACCAAATGGTCCATGAATATATAACGTAGCGTAAAACCAACAGATATTGATGTTGTAGGTGTGACAATCATTAATTATTTGGAAATATTTAAATCCCAATTGGAATTCAAAAAAGTAATCAAAAAGAAAATTATTTTTGAAAGAAGTTGCAAGTCATCTAGTGAAAGAACATATTACAGGACGAGGTAGAAAAGGCCTAACCAAGCACCAGCTCAACGCAATAATTAAACTGAACTGCTTGAACCTATAATATTGTGTAGGTTCAAGCAGTTCAGTTTAACTGAACCAGCAGCCAAAAGAAAAAACTTTGTCCTTTAAAAATTTCTAGAATCAGTGTTATAATAAATGTAATTTAAATGTATGTTCCGAACATTCTAGAAACTTCAACTAAAAAATGCCAACTTCAAAGTGAGGTATCTAAAAAATTATGGACTTTTAAGCTTCGTACCCACGAGAACAAATTTGACCGAGAACCATTTTCCATAAGGATAGTGCGGGATCCATTTTAGCTGTGAACATACCAATTTTTATTTCATGAGATAACACATGGGCTGAAAAGTCCCGGGCCTAACACATAGATGGCGCTAGTTTTATTGCAGTCACCTTTTTTTCAGTTAATACTAACCTTCAAAAGACAGCTGTTAAAATTTCATGATATTCTATTCATTAGTTTGTGAGTTATTGTGCTAAGAGTGACGCTACTTTTGTTATTTTCAAAACAATGGATCAAAAACAATTTCGTGTTTTAATTTTACACTGCTTCTTGATGGGAAAAAATACCGTTCAAGCGAAGCAATGGCTTGAAAAGTGTTATGGGGACTCCGCTCCATCAGAAACAACAATAAAACGTTGGTTTGCTGACTTCAAACGTGGTCGTAGAGACACCGATGATGCAGAACGCAGTGGACGTCCAAATGAGGCGGTAACACCAGAAAACATCAAAAAAATCCATAAAATCGTTTTGAATGATCGAAAAGTGAAGTTGCGTGAGTTAGCTGACATCGTAAAGATATCAAAAGAACGTGTTGGCTTTATATTGCATGAACATTTGACTTTGAGAAAGCTCTGTTCAAAGTGGGTGCCGCGTTTGCTCACTGTTGATCAAAAACAAGAACGTGTTGATGATTCTGAGCAGTGTTTGGCCATGTTTAAACGTAACAAACCGGAATTTTTGCGTCGATATGTGACAATGGATGAAACATGGATCCATCACTTCACTCCGGAATCAAAACGATCGTCATCTGAGTGGACAGCAACTGGTGAACCTCGTCCAAAGCGTCCGAAAGCATAACAATCGGCTGGAAAGGTTATGGCCTCGGTATTTTGGGATGTGCGTGGTGTAATATTCATCGACTATCTTGAGAAAGGAAATACCATCAACAGTGAATATTATATAGCGTTATTGGAGCGTTTGAAGGCCGAAATTGCAAAGAAACGACCGCATATGGCAAAGAAAAAAATTTTGTTTCATCAAGACAACGCACCGTGTCACAAGTCAATCAAAACAATGGCAAAACTACATGAATTGAACTTCGAATTGCTCCCACATCCACCGTATTCGCCAGATTTGGCTCCCAGCGACTACTGGCTGTTCGCAGACCTGAAAAAAAATGCTCGCCGGTAAGAAATTTCGCACGAATGAAGAGGTTATCGCTGAAACTGAGGCCTATTTTGAGGCAAAAGATAAATCGTTCTACAAAAGTGGTATTGAAATGTTAGAGCGGCGCTGGAATGATTGCGTTGCTCTTGATGGAGATTACGTTGATGAATAAAGCTAATTTTGAACCAAAAAAAACCGTGTTTTTCTTTGTTAGGCCCGGGACTTTTCAGCCCATGTGTTATATAAGGTATACCTGAGGATATAAATGTTATAAGAAAAAAGGGCGACGATGCAAAACATAAATAAAATGATTTCAAAGATATCAATTGGTGGTACTTATATTAATTCATTCTTTACCTCGAAAAGTCAAATTCAGTGTTTATTTTTCTGGATTAAAAAAATTGTTTTTTTTATTGATATCTTATCACAAAGTGGATTGAATTAAGTTCTTCTTTAGCAGATAATCAAATTTAATTTTTATTTTAGAGCTGCAGGTTTGCAAAAAAGTACTGGGTAAATCATTTTATATCTAATTTATAAATAATATTATACTTTTTATATTTAATAAACATACAAGGTGTATCCAAAAAAAACATATAAATATTACCTAATTATTTCTTTCTTCTACGGTGCGACTTGTTTTGACAACTTTATTTATTGTCAACACAGAAACGAAAATTTAAATAAATAAACTGAAGTGGGGTTTCTTGAGACAGGATGAGGAATAAAATTCTAACAATATTATTTTTAAAACGAAGATAAGATATGGGGTTTTATAAAATTCCTGAAACGTTCTATTATTTAGCATGCAAAAAATTATATTGAATCATGCTGCCCTTACAATAGCAATAATTTCCGACAATACTGATCATCCATTATGGATTAACATAACAACCCATAAATGTAATTCTTCCATGGCCAATATTTTTGTAACAATACACCATACAGTTGGGGTGTAGAGTTTTAATCGTTTTTGTTATTTAATGGAATTTTAAAGGAAATTTAGAGTTTATACGATTTTAAACTAATTTCTTTTGTGTTTTGTGACTTGCCATACTAAACTAACATATGTTTAAAAAAATAATAACAGAATTAAATGAAATTTCTAACAACCTTATTTGACATTTGCAGCTATTTCCTATGTGGGGGTATTTTTTAACTGATTTTAGTACTCAACCTAAATCACTCTACTTTATTGCCATTTTTGATTTTTACTTGCTTTACTTACTAAGTGAAAAAAATTGCATGCCAACCTGTTATATTTCTTCACGTTTTAAAAGTCCCTGGATAACGAAAAATAGAGACTATATCAATTACTAGTAACTGGTCAAGTGTAAGTTGAACTTGTGCAACTAGTGTTCCTTACGTTGATTGTTTTATAATAAAAATTTTTGTTACGGAGGTATAAAATAATCAAAAAATTCACAAAACATACTCCAAATGACTTTTCAACAAAGTTTGTTTCCGATCTTTACTGAAAACTGATGACCTTGAAATTTTTTTTTTTAGTGTTCCATACGGAACACTTATAAGATCACTTCAGTGTCTGTCCGTGTGTCACACCCGATTTTCTCCGAAACTATGTGACATAGAAAGTTGAAATTTGGTACTAATGCCATGTGGTTTTGAAAGTTAAATTTTGACTTAAGGGGTTAGTTTAGGGGATGAAATCGAAATATATATAATGTAATACTTTCACACACTTTTCTTGAAAATTTTGAAAAGTTTCTGAAATATTCTCCACAGGGTGTAGATTGAAGGAAAAATATCACAAGTACATTACCTTTAATAATTTATCTGGTATATAACAAAAATAAAAATTTTAAGTTTAGTTTTCAGTAAATATCAGAAACAAACTTTGTTGAAAACTAATTTGGGGTGTGTTTTGTGAAGTCACTGATCATTTTATACCTCCATAACAAAAATATTTATTTTAAAAGCAATCAACATACAAGTCACTGGTCATTTTATACCTCTGTAACAAAAATATTTATTTTAAAAGCAATCAACGTACCGAACACTAATTGCGCAAGTTCAACTTGCACTTGACCATTTTTTTTAAAAATTAAGATATTCAAAAGAGATAAATTATTAAAGGTAATGCTCTCGTGATAATTTTCGTTCAATATATACCCTGTGGAGAATATTCCAGAATTTTTTTAAAATTTTTTGATTAGTGCTTTTCAAGATAAGAGGGGGCAGCGATTTTTAAAAAATAATACAGAAAAAAGTCTGCGCAAGTATTTCATTATATATATTTTTGAACTTGTGTTTTTATAAGCTTTCATTTAACACCCCACTCGATGACCTAATAAAAAATGTTTTTCACCCCCCAAAACTAACCCCTTAAGTTAAAATTTAACTTTCAAAACTACCCGGCTCTGATAAAACCATCAATTCCTATATTAGTACCAAATTTCAACTGTCTACGTCAATAAGGTGTGACAGAAGGACGGACACCAAAGTGATCTTATAACTGTTCTGTACAGAACAATAAAAATGAACAGTGTCCATATTTCTGCCAGTGATCACTGTTCTCTCATCTGTTAATCCATATCAGGACGCGTTTTGCCGTGTCAAGGCTTAGCTGCCGAGCTAGGATTGACAAACAAGAGAACAAAACTGGAAGTAATTATTGCATTACTGGCGTAACATCGCAGCAAGATACAACAATACGCTTTTAAATTTTTGGATTTCACAAGTCAGAGATAAAATTTGCCGAGTCTTACTATGAAAAACAGAATCTCCCATTTTCTCTCAATCGTCCATCAATTGACACCATAACTCTGGAATGAAATGGAATGGAACCTATAGTTTCTAAGCAATATAACTTAAGGACAAGAGGGTTAAATAGATAAAGTCAATAAATCTTATACATTTTCTACATTATTATGAGAAATTTTCCTGGTTTTTAATTGTGATAATGATAAATTTTAAGCATAATTATTTGTAATTAAAAATAGAAGGAACTAAAAGGGTGGGAGAGGGGATTAGAGGAGTTGCTTCGTAAATATTGTGTTAGAAGTCTTGTTCAGGGTTCTTCAAGTTAACAAACCTGAAAATTGTGTTATTTTTTCAGCTACTTCCAATTTTTTTATGGTCAAGCACATAATAAAGGGTTAAAAGGTTGGGGAAAGGACTGCTATATACATATTGTATTATATGTCCTTTTCAGGACGTAGAACACAAGGAGTCGAGAAAATTACAGGATGGTTTGGCAGGATTGCTCAATATATAAATTATGTTATACACCTTGTCTTAGAATTGTTGGAGTCAAGGATTTAGGTGAGACAGCAGACTCCACTTTATTTATACAGATCAGAAAAAGGACCGGTCCAAGGATAGTATCTTCAGAGATCTCAGAGCGAACTTTTTCTATTCAAATTGACAATTTTTTATTTGAACATTTTGAGTGTGCTGTTATTTGCCTCTAAGGTCGAGGAATGAAAATAAGGCACTTACATATTTACATACATAACTCATCACAACATAGTAGTTAATTGCATTGCTGATAGACTAGAGCAAGGCCCCAATTTTTTTTTTACGACAAGTATTAATATGTTTAAAATATGACACTATTTAAACTTTACCTAAGATTTGTAACTGTAGCAACCCTTGCTTTCTTAAAATTAGAATGTTAAAAATGTGATTCAGTCATTTATTGACAAAGTTAGTGAAAAATTTATTTCCTTATATAAAATGTTAATTTTCTAAATTTGATAAAGGTTGACAGTGTTTTCAATTATGGTATTTCTAAACCAACTTACCTCCTAGAACGATAAATCTATGTATATAAAAGTTAATTTTCAGCACATTCTAGGTAAAAACTAGCTGTGGGTATCCATTACTCATACTTCTACGAATACCTACTAAATACAATTAGAATTAAAAGAAGTAACTTTCACATACTAAACAAAACCGTTGATGTGGTCCATGCAGTCTGGGTTGGGATTCTGTTGCTCCATCATAAATGAGTCATCCAATTTAAAATAGGTTGGTATGCAAATTAATTGACAATCCAGATTGGTGTAAACAAACAATTATAACTTTTGTTATTTGTCAAAATTCAGTGTTTATGGACGCATGAACTGATTTAAACAATATTACATATTGTTTTCTGTTAAAATCTCCGAAGAAACCCTTTTTAAATGTAAATAACTTGAAACGGATTTCTTGTGTGAGTTTTAAAATAAACGAGAAATATAGGTACCTGCTTGTATCCGTTTTTGAACGGCTCCAGATTCTTGGACGGGACCTACACTGCATCTCTGTTTTCTGTTCCAAATAAGCTCTAGGTTCATCAAAAACCAAAACTCTTGCAGAATTGGAACGACCCCCCGCGACTTAGTACCGTTTTTTGTCAGTGTTGTCCTCCATCTATTCTATCACAACCCGCACGAAAATTGTTAGAGCTCTCACTCATTTACCTAACCCGCACTACAAAATCATTTATTTCGTAATTTAAGTCAGTTACTATTCCGTAATATGAGTAATTTGAAGCCATTACTACGAAATTATTCCTATGTTGTTCTAGTCCCAGATAAATTTAACATTCTGCAACGTAACTCGATGAATTGTATAGACTAGAAACAGCTGCGAACAATGCGCGCGCGCTTCACGCCTACCGCTTTAGCCTTGGTTTGTTCGCTGTAAGGATAATACTGGTCTAACCGACGTGATAAATGACATGGCTTGAATGGCCTACAGCAGGCGTGTTCGTACTACTTATGTTTTTCCCTTTTTGTACTTTTGGCAGTTCGTCTCATAACTACCTATTAACCACCAGTCATGATTTAATCTTAAGATAGTGAAGTTTCGTGTCATAAAATTGCAAAAAGATAATAATTATAGACGGACAGGTTACCCGTGTTCTAGTTTTAATCATCTTTCGGGATTATTTGGATTTCCAAATACGTTATACGTGTTTCTCAAAATTTACCGACAAAAAACGTGTCTCAATTCAGTAGCTATGCTATCCAGGTTTTGGTTATGGCCTTAGATGCTTTATATAGCCGATTAAAACGGTGGGTTGCACTAGCTAGTACTAAAAAATATCCCGTTAATCAAAATTTACCGGTGACAAACTGGTCTCGGTTCACTCGTTATTTTGTCCTTATTTAGGTTATGTTCTCGAAACACGATACTGCTGACTAAATCCGTACGTATACCGGTTAAATTTAAAAAGGCTCTTTTATTTTTATTTAATATGTCACTTAGCCAACTGTCAAAAGAGAAACGAAAGATAAGCCGCCGCCATGTAAGTCTCTACTACTCTACAATGAAATTCGAGGGCGACTGACAACGATGAGTTACGATTTGGTTGAATCTAATTGTTACCACATTTCTAAATATTCAATGGTTCACCGGCTTTAGCTATATTATTAAAGGTCTAATTTAATGAAGTGAAATTGAGCACATTTTTGGAGATTAAATCAAGCCCAATACAGAAACGTAACAGACCTGGCGATCGAATACTCAGAGTAAGGCAGATATGAAAAACCCGAAGCGTAATGTATAGTTCTTCGGCAAATCTCGAAAGCTAACTAATTGGCAGAAGCATTATGGATTTTAACATCGGACCTTCTTTGTAGTTAAATAAGCATATCATGGTTTAAAAATCATAAACAAATAGATATCAAATTTAGTTAGGTTAAAGTATACACTGATTATTTTTATACCACAAATCCTTCAAAGATACTCTCTTGAAGGAATTACAAAACTTTTGAATATCTTAATTTGTAATAAAAACCGGTCCAGTGCAAACTGGACTTGCGCCATCACTGCTCCGTACCGTGATTGCCTTTAAAATAAAAAAATCCTTACTTAGGCTAAGTTATTTAGGTCCCTAACATGCATGCATCTTAAAATTCAATATGTATTTTCACGTTTTTTCTTAGTGAATGATGAATAATAGTTATAGCATCTTAGCTACTACCTAATAGCCAATAAATCAATCTAGCCCAGAATCAGCTAGAATCTAGTAATAAAAGTGTAAAACAAATATTTGTTTAATTATAAACAAATAAAATAAAATTCTTTTATCTGGGTACAGACGCGCTAGCAGTAATACACTGTAAAGTATATTAACAAAATCTCCACCATATTATTAACCTTAACTATGAAAACTGTGTTTTCATAATTTTTTTATTAATACCGGATAAATTATCAAACGTAATGCACTCATAATAATTTTACCCAATCTACACTTTAGAGAGACTATTCCAGAATTTTTATAAAATTTCTTGATCAGAACGTTTTTAGGATGGTGGCAAGGGGGCCATTTTTTTGTAGTTTTCTAGGTGCCCTTAACACATTCATAGCAGTTTCTAATGGATCATTGATATAGCGGGAAACGATGTTATAAATGATATACTGTGTGTATTCTTTTTTGTGTCTGGGACCCTTTCCAATAAAATCTGAAACGGTAAACAATGTACCTAAAAATGGTAAATACTATTGCTTGTGTAATTTGAACGATCCCTTAGACTGCCAAACTCGTAAACTTGTTTAGCTATTGTAGTATAGATGGCGTTTGTCAGTGCTGTCCATTAAATGGCGTATTGCCACATGCTAGTTGTTAAGTATCCTGTTAACAAATAAATAAATAAATATATTTTTTTAAAAAATACATTGAACTAGTTCACACCCTGCAAGCGTATTTTTGCTTTGATCCAAGCAACACTTTTAATTGTAATAAGTATACAATAAAACAGCTAAAAAAAAAAAATATTTATAGTATAATAATTATTATTATTGTACTCTTTTAAAATACGACCAAATATACATATTATAAAATTAGAAAATATTTGACTATGAGTGGATCGTTTTTTTTTTTTTATTTAATTTAATTTTAAAAAGTAGGAACTAAAAATGTGTTGTCTTAATTTATCATTTGTTAATATATTTTTTCTTGAAAAAAACAGCAAAATCTCAATTATTTTTCGGCTTGTTTTAACAGAACCTACCTCTTAGCTGCTGAATTGCAAGTTGCATAACTGTAAGTAAGCTCAGTAATTCTATACTTATTTCAAAACCTTTTGGAACTTAGTCCGTGCTCCCCAAAATATGTTATAATATTTATTGGGAATAAATCCAAAGAAATAAACTTTTACTTATTTATTCAAGTAAGAGCAGCAAGAAAGTAGAAATTATTATTGGTTATTAATAATTTTCGTTAAGCTGCGTTGGTAATATTATCGAAGGGTTAATATAGTTATTTACAATTGTCTTACAAATATTTTTGTAAACAAATATAAGGTAAATTATATAGAACAAAATCAAATCAAAATCAATGTCTATTCTCTAAAGCGGGAACTTTTAAAAATGATTAGTGACCGTTGCCATGACAATAGAACATATGATTCACCACACCTTCATTTCCTGAATAATTTTTTGGTCTTGTCTCACTGCCAAAGTTGTTTTCTTTGTCATGGGTGTTCGTAGTACATTTCTTTAATGGTTTTATGCCGAAAAATTAATTTTAGAAAACCGGGAAATTTATAATTTTGGTAATTTTATTTTGCAAGTGACAACGGGAGTTTCAAAGCAATTCCACGCATGCTCAATTCCATTTTGGCCCAAAAGTCAATTGCACGGCACACTATCTGCCAAGAAGAGTGCGTGAATTGAATATGGTGTATTCTTAGCATAGAATGATCGTTTAAGACTAAACTTGTGTAGTGAATCGCCTTTCTTGTTTAGTTAAGTGTTTTTTATTGTATTTTACGGTAAAATTTGATGAATATTGCATTAAAAAATCACGTTGCCCGGCCTCACTGTTTAATGGCGTTCAGCCGTTTTCGCAATATAATCACAGAATATGGAATGGAAATGACACTTGAAGACAAGCTATCAACCCAAGACTAGTTCCAGTAATTAATGTGTACCCTTTTTTCGTTGGGGATATTCGACATACTCGTGCTTCTGCCCAGGGCCCCAGAGAGAATTAACTGCTTTTGATATTTGTGAAATAACTGTGATAGTACAAAATGTGATATACCTATCCAAAAATTTGATTTTTATGAGTGACTCCAGTTTAAAGGATTTTTTCATGCTTTGTTTTTATCGGACTGTTCAGTCCTTATAGCATTATTCAAGAATTAAAGGGTGAGTATTTTTTTATTATTTATAGGTTTACAAAACAAGGATGTTTCCTTCAGCTGATTCAGGTATTCGAACGCAAACTTAAGAATTAAGGCTGAAACTTTCTGTTTAGAATTTCATATTTGCGGTCATAATAAATTCATATAATAGTCAGAATTTGTTTTTTTTTTTTTTTGAAGCAAAATGAAAATATAATATTTAAAATATTATGATCTACTATTGTTTTTTTTTATATAAAAATATGTTTAGAGGGTTATAAGAATACCCAATGTGGCAAATTAGTTAATTGTGATCCATATTTTTTATCTTTGCTTTGTTGTATTGTACAATGTGTAGGTAACATTATCTTCTTAGATTATACACAGATATCCTATCCAAGTAGTGTGTCAAGATTACGAACTCACATCAGTCGATATTCTGACGAACTCATATTAACTATAATCCATTGATATTAATGATTCAAATTTTAAAAACTAATTATAACTGAACATGAATAGATTCTGTATACTATGAACATTTAATTTATCCCTTAAAATCAAGAAAAAACCCAGTATTTAATAAAATGGATGTTCCTCCTGTGATTTTTGTACAATTAGTGTAAGCAAAACTCATATTGTTCTCCATTATCTATATATTATGTTACTTAGTGATAATTCTATTTTGTTTTAGTTTATCTTAATTGTGTTATTCCCTATGGTATCTTTTATTTGTCAAGTCTAATAAGAATCATTACTGACAAAATTATTTATATACAAACTAACCCTGAAGTAGGTATTTATTTCTGATTATTTAATTTTTGTTAAATTATAATACTTGAGCCCCAATATCCTTTCTTAATTTAATACGGACATGACTCAGCTATATGTGTTGTTTAGATAAGCAAAAACTGAAAAACCAAGCTCGGTACATTTAAGTACCAAACAAATAAAAATTTATTAAATTAGTTAAGTACAGTATTGCATAATTTAATGGCTCAACATTACTAAAGAAACTCTAATTTTTTGTTGGTAAAAGTGAGGCTATAGAAAACAAACTTGTTAGAACTTGTTAATGGTGTTGTTCTTTTTCCTATACAAAAACATTTTTGTTCATACTAGTTCTGGATGCTACGCTGTATTTTTGCTCTGTTGGCTCTAATTACTTGAAATTCCTCATAGCACAAGCAACAATAGGTAATTATTATTATGAAGTAAATAAAGTGAAGACTTTAGTGTAAACATGGCTGCATATACAAGGAATAGACATACGTTGTTTTCAGCCCAAAAGCTGACACAAAGTTCTGCCAGTTCATCAATGCAAAACCAGTCTGATGCAGTTGGCCCTGTTTTGTTTTTTGTTTTATAGATTAGTTGCAGCTGGATCATTATATTTTAATCATTGTTACCATATATATTTAAAAATCCTTTCTTGATGTGTTTAAATAATATTTGTGGTTAATATTATTAAATATAAATAATACAATCAACCTTATTTACATAAAAGCCAAGAAAGACTAAAGAAAACAGTGATAATAAGTGGCAACACGGTTGTATATGTTAAATGAAAGGGAAGTTATGTTTTTGTCATCCTGGCCTGGACTATGTTGCCAGACTGTGCAGGATATTACAAATCAAAAAATAATTTTGTTGAAATAACTGTGGCCAATTAAAGACAGGTTGGATCACGTCAGTTTAGGTATACTTATGCTCTATGTTGGGAATGTGGAATCTTTGGCACAATGACACTACTCAGTATGTATCACCACTTTATTTTTGCACTCCACGCGCGTTTCGCTAACCATGTTAGCTTCATCAGGAGCGATGAACGACTGAGTCAATCGTCGCTCCTGATGAAGCTAACATGGTTAGCGAAACACGCGTCGAGTGCAAAAATAAAGTGTTTGGTGTAGTGGTGATATATACTGAGTAATACGTATGCTCGCTAAATGATGCCATTTCGAAATTCTCATCACTATACATCATATCTGTCATGATCATATATGTTATGATTTAAAGCTGTCCACCGGTAATTAGCGGTAATAAAGTTTTTTTTATTTCATTGCTAACTGACGCTAATTAGTCTTAAATTTAAATGTTTTTGATTAATAAAGACTAATAGTTTGGCATGCAAGGCTACTTACCGATAATTAGCCGCAAAATTGTTGGCGGATCTCTTTAAATCACATGCAGTTTTTCCAGGATAGTGTAGTGTATATGTTTATTGACAGGATTCCTTTCTTCAGTGAAAAATATAAGCGTCTGATTAGAGACCCGGAACTGACCAGCGGCCTTGATTCGCTGGAACATCGAAGAACGGTTGGCGACTTGAGTCTGTTCTACAAGTATTTTTAGGGAAAGTGTTCGAAGGATGTAGCCCGCTTAATTCCTCCCAGAGTCGCGCTAATACTTCACATCCGTATGAAGTTCAGCAGTTACTCTATGTACAACGCTTTTCAAGCAGCCTTTTATATGGAGAACATCATCTCTTTGGAATAATTTAGCCCAGGGCTGTGTTTCCCATAGTTCACAGCGATTCGAGAACAACGTGAATCGCTTTTTCCGCACACATGCCGCTTCTGGAGCGCTTTAGGGACTTCCCTGTAGCACGTGTGCTAGACCCATAAAAAAAAATAAATAAACACTTAGAGTAATAATATTCTTGCAAACTATTGTATTGAAACATGTCTGGTTCTCCATAAAAAAAAACTGTTTTAAAAGGGGTTGTATAGGGAGTGACAAGCTGAACTTCATCCGGATATGAAGTATTAGCGCGACGTATATTTCTAGCATACTCCGCTTTGGGAGGAATTAAGCGGGCTACATCCCTCAAACACAATTCATGAAAATACTTTCAGAATAGGCTCAAGTCGCCAGCTGCTCTTTGATGTTCCAAGAAATCAAGGTTGCTGGTCAGTTCTAGGTCTTCAATGAGGTGAACAGCTCTCTTCTGAATAGGATGCAACAAATGCAGGGTATATTTGGGATGGGGGGCCCCAAACATGGGAGCAGTATTCCATCGTTAGTCGAATTTGAGCTTTCTACAGAATTAACAGTTGTGGAGTGTCAAGCTCTCGAGTTCGAAATAATATAAGCTTTTTAGAGGCTCTGTTTACTAGGCTTGCAACATGTTCATGCTCTCTGACATAACTATGTCGGGTTCAGGAACAACAACTTTTTTAGAAAAAAACTGCTGCTGGTTTTTGGAGCGTTAAATTTTACTTGGTTACTGTTACTTCAAGTTGAACGACTTCCTGCTGTCAGGCGGATATTTGCATGAGTAGCCAATGTTCGAGCGTTCAAAGAAATAAGCGTACTGTCATCTGCAAAGGTGTAGATTGCATTCCTGATCCTTTTCAGCAGATCGTTAATGTAACTGAGAAAGTCAGTAGAAGACAGCTTTGGGGTCCATCGGCATTGATAATGAAGGTTTTAGAAAGAAATCTGTCGAATGCCACTCATAAAGAACGCTCTAAACACGAGAGCCATATACTGTGATAGCCAAATGCTTAAAGCATTATTGTATTGAAAAGTATATGAGTATATGACTGACTGCACTGAATATGTATTGATGTTCTGTTGCCCTTAGTCCCGGTTAAATTTACAACTTTCCACTAAAAAATCTCCACCATATTGTCAAGTCAAATAGTTTTTTTCTTATACCAGATAAATTATCACACATAGTGCACTCATGATAGTTTTTGTTTAATCTACACTTTATGGAGAATATTCTGGAATTTTTTCGAACTTGTTAGATCAGTATTTTTAGAGATAAGGTGCCATTTTTTAAAAATAATATAAAGAAAACTTTTGAATTGCCTCTCGTACATTATAGCTGCTCCTCTCCAAATTAATCAGTAAAAAAACGATTTCTCTGTTTTTAGTTATAAGAGAAGATAGAAAAAAATAACCGGTCAAGTGCAAGTTGAACTTGCGCAATAAGTGTTCCGTTCGTTTGAACGCTTTTAAGATAAAAAATTTGTTATGGAGGCATAAAATCATCAGTGACTTCACAAAACACACCCCAAATGAGTTTTCAACAAAGTTTGTTTCCAGTCTTTATTGAAAACTGATGACTTTGAAATTTATATTTTTTTTTTATATATACCAGATAAATTATTAAAGGCCACACTCGTGATAATTTTCCTTCAGTCTACACCCCGTGGAGAATATTCCAGAATTTTTTAAAAATTTTTTGATCAGTGCTTTTCGAGATACGGGAGGACAGCGATTATTTTCACGATTTTTTAAAAATAATACAAAGAAAAGTGTGCGCAACTATTACATTAATATTATATATAATATATATATATATATATATATATATATATATATATATATATATATGGGGACCCGGAATTGACCGGCGGCCTTGATTCGCTGGAACATCGATTGGCGATAGTATGTTCTACAAGTATTTTCATGGATGTTCGAAGGATAGCCCGCTTAATTCCTCCCATATGTTAGAAATACACGTCGCGCTGGTGCTTCGCATCCGTATGAGGTTCATTTTACTCCGCGTACAACGCTTTTCAAGCAATTTTTATATGGAGAACGTCATTACTTTGGAATAATTTGCCCAGCGCTGTGTTTCCCACAGTACAATTTTACAGCTCGAAGAACAACGTGACGCTTTTTTTATTTTTTCCGCAACTTTCCTGGAGCGCTTTAGGGACTACAGGCTCGTGTGCGGATAAAAAAAAAAAAAAAATATATATATTTCACTCGGCCATTTGACACCACACTCGATCTAACTTTCAAAACTACACGGCTCCGATGAGGCCATCAATTCTAATATTACCAAACTTCGGCTTTCTGTGATGAATAGTTTCGGAGAAAATCGGGTGGGACAGACGGCAGACAGACAGGCAGACACCGAAGTGATCTTATAAGTGTCCCATACGGAACAGTAATTAAATTTATATAACAGGGCGGTGGATCTTATTTCTTATTTTGTAGTTCTTCTTTTTAATACAGTAATTTTCCAGAGCTTTCGAACTATTAAAACTAGTGTGGATGGTATTATTTTGATAGTTAGTGTCTATTGTTTTGTGTGACTAATTCTTATCTACATAAATGGTTAAATAATAGTTCGATGGCAATTGTTACGGGAATAATGACATTTATGAGGTATTTGCTAGATTATTATTATCAAAAAGTTGACGTAAGACATTTAAGAGTTAAAAGTGTAAAAAAAAACGGTGTTCCAGAAATAATGAAACACGCTGTATAAAAATAACTTTAATCAGATTAAGCTCACGGATATTTATACCCGTCGTCTAAAAGAACGTCTAATAGACAATAATACACCGGCCAATTAGAATTGTTTAAATCATTTACTTTATTCAAATGAACTTCGAAAAAAAATATTTGGGTTGGCTAAATATGTTTCTAAATTATTTTTGTTTAGATCTAGAATTGTTGACGGTCGTAGCCACTGTCGCTTGAACATTTTCAGTGATGTCATATTGCTTTGTTTTCATTTGTAATACAATTGTTTTTTATTTCGGTATATGCTCTCGTGTTTCCTTAGAGAGCGTTCTTATAAGTGGCAGTCGACGAATTTTTTTCTAACACCTTGACTATCAATGCCGGCGTGCCCCAAGGCTTCATGCCGTTTCCTACTGTCTTTCTCGTTTACATTAATGATCAACTGGAACGGACCAGGAATCCAGTCTACACCTTTACAGATCACAGTATGCTTATTTTTCATTTACTTTGAACTCTCGAATATCGGCTACTCGTGGACATATCCGCAAACAGCAGGACGTCGTTCAACTTAACGATGGCCTAGAAGAAACTCTATGGGGTGACAGTAACCAAGTAGAATTTAACGCTACAAAAACAAAGGGAGCAATGATATCTAAAAAATATGTATAATATTATATAAAAGTTAACGTTGCTGAACCTAACATAGTTATGCCGGGCACTCCATTTTTCTAGCATCATCACTTAATTTGTTGGGCATTAATTTGGGAGCAAATATGTCTTGGCATGAACATGTTGTAAGCATAACAAAGAAAGCGTTTCAAAAGATGGGAATATTATTTCAAACTAGAAAGCTTTACCCTCCACAACAACTGTTAATTCTGTGCAAAGCTTAAATTCAACCAACGATGGAATATTGCTCCCATGTTTGGGGCTCTGCTTCCAAACATACACTGCATTTGTTGAATTATATTCAGAGGAGAGCTGGTTGGAGACCCAGAGCTCACCTTGATTCCTTGGAGCATCGAAGAATAGTTGGCGATTTGAGTCTATGTTGAAAGTATTTTCATGGACAGTGTTCGATGGATGTAGCCCGCTTAATTCCTCCCAGAGCGGTGCATGCTAGGAATACACGTCGTGGTAATACGTCATACCCGTATGAAGTTCAGCTTGTCACCCCTCATACAACTTTTTTCAAACAGTATTTTATTTGGAGAACTTCATCCCTTTGGAATGATTTACCCAGGACTGTGTTTCCTACCGATTACAATTTACAACGATTCAAGACCAACATGGATCGATTTTTCCGCACACGCGTCGCTCCTTTAGTGTTTTAGGAACTCCCCTGCAGCACGTGAGCTTTGCCGATAAAAAAGATATTATATTGGTATTTACTTATACAGTGAAGTCTGCTTATAAAGGACCCGTTTATAGCGAATTTCCGGTTAAAACGAACTATTTTATAATGCACGAAAAAACTTCCATAAGACCAAGGCAAATTTGTATCGGTTAATACGAACCCGGTTATGACGAAGTTCCGGATAAAGCGAACCAAATTTGGATGTTTTGTGTCCATTTATAACGAACTTGCCACTCCTAGTGCTCGATGTCGCGCGATTTGATTTGAGGAATTCACCGAAACTCGCTGAGAACCCCTATTCTACTTGTTTCCGCCGCGTCGCTAGTTCGAGCAATATTATTTTCAATTCACTTGTTGTGTTATGCAGTTCTAATGCATATTTGATGAAAGTAGCAAAGTGAATGTTTAAGTTTTTATTTAAAAATGAGTACACAAAAACGTAAAGCGTTTTTTTTAAAAGACAAACACGATATTATAAGGAAAACAGAAAATGGAGTTAAACAAGGTGATGTTTGCAAACAGTTAAATTTAACTAAATCTACCGTTTCTACCATATGGAAGAAGAGGCAAGAAATCTTATCAATCTATGATAAAAGAAACTTTAGTTCTAAAAAATGGTTTAGTCAAAAACGACATGAACATGTTCCTATTACCAGCTATACTTTACAAGAGAAAGCTAGTGAATTGGGAAGGAAAATAGAGAACACCGAGTTTAACTGTTATAGAAGTTGGATTGAACGATTTCAAAAGCGACAGTATATTAGTGGGGGTATGATAGTAGGAGAAACTGCAGGAGTGGATATGACTGTTGTTGGTCGGTGGTTGGTCAATGTATGGCCGGACATTCGAGAAAGTTATGAATATGTGGACATTTTTAATGCGGATGAAACGAGTTTGTTTTACAAGATGACGCCTGATAAAACATTAAAATTTGTCGGAGAGAATTGTGCTGGTGGAAAATTATCAGAAGTAAGGATTATTGTGTTGGTAACTGCAGATATGTTTGGAACAGAAAAAAGAAAATTGTAGGTGATAGGAAAGTCCGCCAATCCCAGGTGTTTTAAAAACATTTATCAGTAAAGTACGAATCAAACAGTAAAGCCTGCATGACATCAGAAATTTTTAAATACGAACTGATCGAATGGGACAAAGAATTAAAATTCACAAACATAAAAATATTAGTTTTGATTGACAACTGTCCTGCGCTCCCTGAAGTTGATCTACAGAAAATAAAATTGGTATTTATGCCTCCAAATACAAGTGCAAAGCTCCACCCTATGTATCAAGGTGCGATATATTCTTTAAAAAGTCATTATAGAAAGATTTTTCTTATGAAAATGTTAGAGACGATCGATGAAGGTAACATTTTTTCTGTAACCCTCTTGGACGCTATAAACTTTATCGATATGGCTTGGCAGAGTCTAGAATTTGTTTACGATGATGACATTCAAAAAAGTACAGGGGAAATCGAGATTAAAAAGATGTTTAATCACTGAAGAAAATATGCATGTGCTGGTAATCAATTAATGACGAGAGAAATATTAACTGATGATCAAATTGTGACATCAGTGACTTCTGGAAAGATTTTAAGCGATAATGACGACGAAGACGCGCTTGGAGAAGGAGATAATATTTATGTTCCATCCATTTCAGAAATGACTGAAACTCGCAATTTTTGGAATCTCGTGAAGTTCCTTAATATATACGGAGTAGTTTTTGTGATCTTGACAATTATATAAACACCATTTCTTTTTCAACTAAAATTTTACAAACGAAAATTACTGATTTTGGTGTATAAAACTATGTATTTTAATGTTTTCATTTATACTCGTATATGTACCAACATACATAAAAATAACTTTAGTGTGACTTGTTTTATTTTCCTTTGAACGTTGTCTTTTGATTTAATAATTATTATTATTCAATTTTCTAAGCATTAACGCCTAATCTAAATAAAAAAGTAGTGAAAAATGATATTAGATTTTGTTTACTGTTTGTAACGAACTTCGGGTATAGCGAACCATTTTTAGTTCATTATAAACGGACTTCACTGTATGCTATCGATAGCCGTCGATACTGTATTTATATATCGGGCAACAGTATTTTTTGTAACTTACACCCTTACCTTGTTGGTTCGGTTATATCTTATTTATGAGACAATAGGTGGTCGAATCCAGTATAGAGAGATCGGCATGAATAAGATCTATAGAGAATAATGTCTCCGCTTCGATCGCAAGAGGAATATATAATATATGTTCCCCATCATTAAAGACGATTTATCTTACTAAAATCTAACATCGATTTTCCGTTTACGCCCACAAACAACAATTGTTTGCCAAATAAAATATTAAAATCTTATAAAACTAACAAGGCAACGTGTGACTTAGTAATCACTTAATTTAATTGCCCTTGTAAATCTTTCTGTTGTATTAAAATATTATTGACTTTTTGGCTATCAATATCCTAGAGGAACGGTTGACGTCAGAATACCATAATTTAATAACGACAACTTCTGGATACGGGTGTGGATAACATAACATTAACATTTCCAGGTATATATATATATATATATATATATATATATATATATATATATATATATATATATATATGTATATATATATATATATATATATATATATATATCTATATATATATATATATATATATATATATATATATATATATATATATAGATAGAAAGAGAGAGATAAAAGATAAAGATTTTTGTTTTATTTGAATGTATGTTACGAAAAGTGAATTGATTATTTTTTCCTCGGCTGACGTTACGATTTTTTTTATGTTCATTGTAGTTTTACTCCAATGAGAGTAACTTGGCAAGTTCATTTTGTGAGGAAAGTCGACGTGGTATAGGTCGGGAGTTTTATTCTATTTTAAGCTTAATGACGTCTGTAATTTTTTATTTATTTTCCTAGCAGTTAACCGATTTGGCATCAGATGCTAGTTATGAAAGTTTCATGGAAACTCTGCCTGGAAAATTTTGGAACTGTTGAACTATTAAAGTGAAACAAGTGAAATCTTACAGAATTGCAAAACGGTCGTGTTTGTTCCGAACAACTCAGTACTTCCAGAATTTCTAATTTTTAGAAAAGTTATTAAAATCAGTTGAACTGGCAAGGAAATAACTTTTATGTAAATTTTATTAGCAGACATAAAATAAACTATACATTTACAGAATTTTGTTTTAATTTGGGCTTATATATTTCATCGAAAAGTGGTAAAATTTAAAAAATGAAACAACTAATTGTCGTGACATAGCATGTGGTTTAAGTATTATAGATCGCATATTTATCGAGAAATCACGATTCTTAAGATTGGAGTAAGATTTGAGTAATTTCCCGACGTTTCGTTTACCATTGCACTGCCATACTCTGGGAACTTTATTTACTTTTCGAGATTAGGGCGGTGAATATTCCCGGAGAGGTACAATCCCAATACTTAAACCCGACTGGGATTCACGTCGAATCCGATTATTAAAGTGGGTCATGGCGCGGTGAACATTATTCGCTGGTCTGTCCAAGCTCATTCAGTATTTTAATCTCGGAGAGTAAAGGTCTCGGAAGAGGTATAAAGCAAGTGTTGACGACCGACTGGTGTTTAGTAGATATTGCATTTGTAGGTAAAACGTCGGGAAGTCGCTCCAATTTGACGAAGAACCGTGACTTGTCATCTTGTCAAAACCGCGAAAGTTTCTATTCAATGTTAGTATATTTATTAACAACACCATAACAACGTTCCAAAATATTATGTCTAGGTTTCGTGGAGAAACTGAAAAGTAAGGAAGCAATATCTTTTTCAGGCGCCGCAATTTGGCTAACATAACTTCCCCCATTAATTTCCATTAATCAAACAGAAGCTCCGCTTTTATGATGAAATTGCGTATCTGATACTTTAAAAATAGAATTTATTAGATGTTTCGAGATGAAATAATCACCACTGCCTGTTGGAAATAATATTACTCATTACATGAAAACGTCAAAAATTGGTACACAAATACAAGGTGTTCCATAGATATTTAGCTTTAGTTGTCGTCACAAGAAAATATACCTTGTCTCTTATTTTCCACCTTTTCCACTTCGCCTTCAGTATTATGTTTCTCATATCTTCCATTTTGGTACGTTCCATGGAGTGGTACCATTTAATAACTTTTTTCTTTTAGCTGTATATTTAGTTGTCTCAGCAGGATCGAAAGAAGACCATTTCCATCTAAAAACTATTTTCTATATCTTACTCTTTGCTGTAGATGTAAACAAGTACCCTGTATTTAGAATATTAAATGACTGAATAATGAATTTTGGTTTTGGTTTACGTTTTGCAATTAAAAAGAAATTGAATATTTGGGAATTCTCATTTAAACTCCAGCGACTACACGTATTTACTAATTGGTTTTCCCCGCTTTCAGTTTATTCGAAATTGTGTCTATCGATCGGTGCTTATACTAAATTATATTTTCAATCATCATTTTTACAAACTGAGATATTGTCTCGAAAACTGCCTTTCACCTCTTTGAAACTACAGAGCATTTTTTAATTAATCCATTCTCACTGCTAATTTCATTAGGAAGTATTTTATAATCCTAATGGTTCAAGCTTCCTACCTCCTGAAATCAAATGGGTTAAGGATGTTTAATGTTGTACGAGGATGGATTGAAAAGTTAGCGGCCTAGTCAAGAAAACAAAATAAAATACGTACAAAAATATTTTTATCTTTTGACGTAATCTCCACCTAGCTCTATGCACTTCTTCCACCTGCTTTCCAAAGTTTCCACCCTGTTTGAAAAAAAGATTCTTCAAGGTCTTCAAAATACTGGTTAGCTGGGACTTCTTCATTTGATGACAATTTCTGGCCATCGAGGTGTTTTTTTTTTAAGTCTGGAAACAGATGAAAGTCCGAAGGTGCCAAATCGGGAGAATAAGCCGGGTGGGGCAGCAATTCGAAACCATAATCACGAATTTGAGCCATAGACTCAACAGACGTGTGAACGCAAGCGTTGTCCTGATGGAACAAAACTTTCTTTCTCAGTAATCCTGGACGTTTCTCTTTAATATCTTGACCTAAACGACGCAAAAGAGTGCAATAGTAAGTCGAGTTTATTGTTTCGCCTTTCGGAATAATAACTTTAGCATCCCAAAAAACTAACACCATCACTTTTGCAGCCGACAGAATTGCCTTCGCTTTCGTTGGGGTCGGTACACCAAATTGCTTGGATTGCTGTTTTGACTCTGGAGTATAGTGGTGTACCCAGGTTTCGTACATTGTCACAAACTTGTTAAGACAATCTTGCGGATTAGCCTCAAAGATTTCCAAACAGTCGCGACAAATCGTGAGTCGAATTCGTTTTTGTTCAACTGAAAGCAATCTGGCCACCCACCTAGCGAACACCTTAGAAAATCCGAGTTCGTTGGCAATGATGTTTTGTGTTCGTTCATACGAGATGCCTATAGTGTCTACAATCTCCTTGATAGTTAATCTAAGGTCTCTCAGTATGAGATCACACACTTTGCCGATGTTTTCTTCAGTCGTAGACGTCGTGGGTCGGCCGGAGCGAAGGTAATCTTCGATGCTCTTTCTTCCACGTTTAAATTCTGCAACCCATTTTTTCACAATAGTATATGACGGAGCAGATTCCCTTAGTGTTGTTTTCATATCATCGTGGATCTCCTTTGGTGTTAATATTTTTAGTGTTCCGTACGGAACACTTATACGATTACTTCGGTGTCTGTCTGTTACACCCGATTTTCTCCGAAACTTTTTGACATAGAAAGTTGAAATTTGGTAATAATATAGGAATTGATGGCCTCATCAGAGCCATGTAGTTTTGAGAGTTAAATTTTGACTTAAGGGGTTAGTTTTGGGGGGTGAAATCGGAAGTGAAAAAAAAAAAAAAAATTTACTAGGTCATCGAGTGTGGTGTCAAATGAAAGCTTGTGAAAACACGAGTAAAAAATGTATATATAATGTAATACTTGCGCACACTTTTCTTGTATTATTTGTAAAAAATCGCTGTCTCCCGCCTTATCTCGAAAAGTACTTATCAAAAAATTTTGAAAAAATTCCGGAATATTCTCCACGGGGTGTAGATTGAACGAAAATTATCACGAGTGCATTACCTTTAATAATTTTTCTGGTATTCAAAAAAAAACAAAAATTTCAAGGTCATTAGATTTCAGTAAAGACTGAAAACTCATTTGGAGTGTGTTTTTTGAAGCTACTGATCATTTTATACATCTGTAACAAAATTTTTTATTTTAAAAGCAATCAACGTACGGAACACTAATTGCGCAAGTTCAACTTGCACTTGACCGGTTATTTTTACACAGGTACTTGATGACAGCACATTGTTAAATTTTTTCCATTTTTCCAAAAAGCTGCCCTTGGTCTCACTAAACTCGTTCTAACCTAAAAACCACAAATTCTACAGCAACAAAATTTTACATTATGGCAACCAAAGAACATATGAACTTATTGAGGGTACTATAATAAAAATATAATTATTTTTGGGTGAGGCTGCGAACTTTCCTCGTAATATAAGAATAGTTTTTTACCTTTTTGATATAAATAGGTTGCGAGTTTCCTTAGGTCAGTACGTAGATTTTGATAACTATAATAAGTACGAAAATCGATACTGCACTAGGGCAGAGTGAGAGACAAAAACCAGGAGGCATATTTGAAGTTTTACTGCTATCTGTGCTGTTTAATTTAACAACTTATCGAAAATTACAAAAAAAACAGCGTTAAATTTCTCTAAAACTAAAAAGTAAATTAATTGTTCTTTCTCAGTGGTAATTACAGAAGAAAATTAGGTTAACTTTGTTGCTTGTTTCGTGACTTGTTTAGTTAAAGATTGCTGTGATTTAGAAAATGATTCTATCACTCGACCAGAAGTACTTCGACTTGTTCTGAAATAATTTCGTTTTTTCTTTTCTAATTGGGGAATTTTAACCTGTTAAAAGTTACGACTTTTTACACCAAAACAAAATACAGATAGAGACGCTTCATTTTTAGTAATTGACGTAGCTGATAAATGACGAAAAGAAATAAAACAATGTCTCGACACCTGTTTCCCTAACTGCATCATCATTTTACAAGAATGTTATTAAAACTGAATCATCCAAACTTACACCTTTTAAGTTGGAGCACTTTAAAGGGCTACAGTACTCATTAAAATGAGTTATTTCACAGAATATCTATCATTGCGTCTATTCCGTTGACTAACTTCTTGTTTAAAGCTGTGCCCTCTTACCACTTTTTCCGTTGTAGTTAGTTCATCTGCTGACTTTTATTCCATGCGCGAAGGCCTGCTTATCTCAGGTGACTGGAACAGGGTCACTGGGTCGTAAGTACCGTACCCGCGCATTATGTCAATTCCGAAGAACTCACGGCGCGGCGGTTGGAGAAGGCGTGCTAAACTGCCGTTCTCCAAATGTTTCGGTCTGTTTCTAAGTCTTTTGGCTAGAAAACATCGGCACGGAGGCAAACTGTGTCTGCCTTTTCTGCAAGTTCTTGTTGCATTACAGCATTCATTTCATTTATAGTCGCGATGGCATCCATATTGTGCTGATCGACTGCATTGGCAGGCTATTTACTATTCCTTTGACTATCCAATCTTTTAGTTGGTTGGGATGCCTTATCCAACCCGTGTATCAAGCGGGGAGTGTCCCCTGGCAATTTGTGCAGTTCACGTGCGCGTTCTTGGTTTTTTTGAGTCCAGGGGTCTCGATCAAATTTTACGCATCTGTAATTTGCATTCCTACGAGGAATGACCGAAGTGTTGTCGCACTATGTCGAGTTGATCTTGGTTCTATGTGCTTCGCACTTATTGAGTTAATTTCCTGTAACCGAAAGCTCGGTTTGTCTGTTTTGGGTATCAAGGCCTATGCCATGTACAGTGGCCTTTTGTCTTTGTAGTACTAACGTACTAATTTTCTAGGACTGAAACTCTTGCGTTCCAGGTCCTTTTTAATTTCACCTTCGGTGAAGGACTCCAGGACGCAGTGGATTACCACTTACAGAAGCTTGTCTTCTAGCTGAAACATATGGTATTGTTCCTTGACATCGCCAAGGAACTTGGGGATTTGACTAAAATCACACCTTCACAAAGTCAATAGACTAAGCTTTTAATGCTGCAGTAACCGAGTTGTACTTCGCTTTCTCGTACAATTGGCAGTCTGTCGTGACATTAATACCAAGAGCAGTTAATTTTATTACAAATTACCCTTGATGTTTAGATCATTTTCAAAGAGGAGAAACGGAAGACGACCTAAAACAGGGCTTCTGGAATACTCCAGTCAATTTTATGACTTATGGAACATTCCATGCCAATAAAAACTTCGAGAACTTTAGTCAGGTAAGACTAAAACCATGAAAGAACAATCAAATGTCTTAGAATTGTTCTAAATTGTCACAATTTTTAAAAACGTAACTCCAACAGAATTGAAACTTCGCCATGACACGTATATCATGACATATTCAAAGCTACCCTCTCTAAACCGCCCCCCCCCCAACTCTTAAATGTTTGACCATAAATAATTATGTTTAAAATTTGTTCATTCTTGGTACCAAAGGTCTCTAATATTACATTATAAACTCGAAGTAATCTATCAATGGGTCTCGGTCCCCTTTACCGCTATTCCGTGAAACGATATAGCTCAAAAGCTATCGGTTCATTTCCTACTTCAAGTACTATATGTGTCCATTTAAAAGTCATGTCATATACGAGGATGGATTGAAAAGTTCGCAGCCTCACCAAAAAATAATTATAATATTTTTATTATAGTACCCTCAATAAGTTCATACTTCCTTTGGTTGTCACAGTGTAAAATTTTGTTGCTGTAGAATTTGTAGTTTTTAGGTTAGAACGAGTTTAGTAAGACCAAGTGCAGCGTTTTTGGAAAAATGGAAAAAATTGAACAACCTGTTTCAAAAAAAGATTAACACCAAAGGAGATCCACAATAATATAAAAACAACACTAGGGAAATCTGCTCCGTCATATACCACTGGGTTGCAGAATTTAAACGTGGACGAGAGAGCATCGAAGATGACACTCGCTCCGGCCGGCCTACGACGTCTACGACTGAAGAAAACATCGGCAAAGTGTGTGATCTCATATTGAAAGACCGTAGATCAGGGAGATTGCAGACACTATAGGCATCTCGTATGAACGAACACAAAACATCATTGCCAACGATCTCGAAGATTGCTTTCAGTTTGACAAAAACGAATTCGATTCACGATTTCTCGCGGCTGTTTGGAGATGTTTGAGGCTAATTCGCAGGATTTTCTTAACAGGTTTGTACCAATGGACGAAACCTGGGTTCACCACTATACTCCAGAGTCAAAACAACAATCCAAGCAGTGGAAAAAATCTGGTGAACTGACTCCAAAGAAAGCGAAGGCAATGCTGTCGGCTGGAAGAGTGATGGCGTCAGTTTTTTGGGATGTTAAAGGTATTATCATGGTGGACTACCTTCCAAAAGGCGAAACAATAAACTCGACTTACTATTGTACCCTTTTGCGTCGTTTACGTCAAGAAATTAAAGAGAAATGCCCAGGATTACTTAGAAATGAGTCTATTGCTCAAATTCGTGATTGTGGTTTCAAATTGCTGCTCCACTCGGCTTATTCTCCTGATTTGGCACCTTCGGACTTTCATCTGTTTTCAAACCTTAAAAAACCAAAATCGGTGGCTAGAAATGTTCATCAAATGTTGAAGTTGCAGTTAACCAGTATTTTGAAGACCTTGAAGAATCTTTTTTTGAAACAGATGTGGAAGCTTTGGAAAGCAGGTGGAAGAAGTGCATAGAGCTAGGTGGAGATTACGAGAAATAAAAATATTTTTGTAGGTATTTTCTTTTGTTTTCTTTACTAGGCCGCCAACTTTTCAATCCATCCTCGTATCATTTCATCAAAGAGTTATTTCGACAACAAACCGACAAAAATTGAAAATTATAGGCTATATTTGACAATGTTACTTTGTATAATAAATACTATGAGGTAAAAATGAAAATGTTCGTACGGTTACACACTCTACATTAGGACATTGAGATTTCATAGATCATTAGATAGCGCTATCTAGTATTGTTTGACGTCATAGATTATCTGTATTGCAAACACATATGACACTGTAATTATAAACTTTATTTTATCTGCTATGAAATTATTTTTAAACGATCATTTCTAGACTATCGATACAATATATATTGGCTCACTTAAAATTCTAAAGGAACAAATAAAAAAAATGTTAATCAGACAGAATACTTAAGCAGGTACGACTTTTCCAAGTTTTTTACTTTTAGATTACACAATCTTGTAACATCGCTCTGCTAACTAACTGTACCTGTAAACTGATGAAAACGGAAAAAAACGATGGAAAGCTTGAATGATCTTGGTTAGATGGGGAATCGTGATTCTTGGGGTCTGTTAATCGGCGTAAACTTCTCGACGTTTCGCCTACGATTGAACTAAGCATCTTCAGCGAGCTTTACTCTTCGAGAAATGTTTCCAAATGATGCAGACTGTTTGAAAGTCTCGAAGTACTCGTATATAAATGGAATGAATCAAAACAACCCTTTAGACTATTGTATAATAATCTTTTTATTACATGCACAACAACCCAACTTACTTCTTATTTTCAGCTTACCGCATATTGTTGAACTTCGTTTTTCTTCGTTCTTTATGTTATAGAAAATTGTATAACACTGGCCAACACTGAAATTTTTTCCTAAAATTTTATACGTAATATAGGGTATATCTGGGGCGCTGATTAACGGAAAAATACTGATATAATGCAATCAACTCTACTTTTTTATTTATATGAAATTACAATTTTCTTCAAAAATGGAACAAAAATACATTTTTTCTATGTTTGCTATAATTACACACTATGAAACGTTCTTTTATGCGATTTTCTTGAATGTACAGCTTGAGGATCATCTTTTTGCAAACTCCAACAGTAATCGGACATCATATGGATGTCCTACATTCCTTGATAACGCTCTTCCATTGTGCGTATATCTTGGTAAAATCTTTCACCCTACTCTTCACGGAAATCACCAAGATTTTCTGGGAATCGATCTAAATGAGAATGTAAGTAATGAATCTTGATACTCAAGCTGCAGCCCAAATCTATCAAATTGGATAACATTAACTCAACTAACTCAGAATAGTTGTCGGACTTATTGTTTCCGAGAAAATTTTTAATTATCTCAATTAACGATTTCCAAGCTTTAGACTCGACTTCATTTATTGAATTTGCAAAGTTTGGGTCTTACACAAGTTTTCTGATTCGTGGCCCCTCAAAAATACCCGCTTTCAAATTTTCTGTTTTAATCCTGGAAACTTGCTTGAAAGAAAAGCAAAATATTCTTCGTTTTTGTCAAGGGTTTTGTTTGTTTCATAATGCCCAGTTTGATATGAAGTGGTGGCAGTATAATGCGATCTTGATTTATTAAGAGCAAATTAATAACAGTTTTGGTACCAAGCATCAGTTCCTCTTTCTTGGCCAATTTTTCTGAGACTAATGACGTTGTTTGACACGGCTATCTCACAGACATATAAAACATTGGTATTTCGTGTATCCACCCTGTTGTCCGAGAAGAAATTTAACCATCTTTACGTCTACAGAAATGAGCCAGTTGTGGTCTCGATAATTAATTTTTTCCATTACTGAAGAAATAGTTGTATACTCTTCTTTCATAGTAGTAGAGTGTGCAATAGGTATAGAACCATACTTGTTGCCGTTATGAAGTAGCACACACTTTAAGCTTTTCTTGCTACTGTTTATAAACAGACGACAATCATTTGGTTGGTATCGTTGTAAACTCATCTTCTCCAAAATACCTCTGACATCATTACAAAAATACTAAATAATTTTCTCTAGAAAAATATGGTAACAAATTCTTTTTTCGGGTCTGATATAAAGTAATTTTGGATCCTGGTGCAACTAAAGTCTTTTGTTTTAAACGAGATGCCAAAATTTCAGAAGCTTCTTTCGACAAATATAGATCCCTTACTAAGTCATTCAGTTCCTTTTGCTTAAAAGGTTGAGGGTCTGATGACTGACTACATGTGAAATCTGAATCAGTATTGCCCATTGTGTAGTGTTCAATTTCCATAAGATCTGGTTCTTCAGAGCATTTGTATGATGCTTCTTGTATCTCACTACAGTATAGAAGAGGTCGTTGAGCCTAGGGTAGGTTAGGATATGCCCATTTATTTCGATATCCAGAATTTATGCCGTTAATATTTGCGACGCAATAGTTTTCACGGTGATTTTGAGGTTCCTGCCAAATCATCGGTGTTTTAAATTCGATAGCACTTCTTTTTCCATTTGACGATTGCCGCAGACACACAATACAGTTCTGACACACAATATGAGGTACCCATTGCTTGTCTTGAATGCACAATGTTATTTGAAAGTGGTTAAAATACGTAGTTTTAACGAAGTCCGAGATAGGTTTTCGATATTTTTCAAAAATGTATTCGCCACAAATATAGCCGAAAAATCTGGATTGTGTAAACGTCTACGTGTCGAAGTTATATCTAAAATTAAAAAAAATAATTATTCTGAGTCAGGTAGATCTTAAAAAACTGCGGGTGTTGTCTAAGTTAGGTAGACTAAAAATATTAAAAAAAACATGTCAGAGAAAAACTAATATCGGATTCGAAATCAGAACCCTACAATAACCCCAAAACTGAAAAAAAATAGAGGAAAACATCAAAAAAATTATTTGTTGACCAGTGTAATGTAAAGTAAGTATAGCGTTAAGCCACATTTTCTGTGTCATTGTTTAAATATAGGCCGTAAGTAAGGAGAAATGGAAGATTATTTTATTTACAAAGAACTTTTATTATTGCAAGTCCGAAAGGGATGCCAGGAAAATATTATGTGAATAAAAGCAAACTGGAAAACATCCTGAAAGAATATTTCATAAACTCGATAAATTACACAAATCTTGAAAAATGTAAAATTGAATAACAAGGTTTATTTTATAAGAACTGGGGTTATGTTGTACAATAGTTTGTTGTAGTGTTTTTTAGCAATATTGCTAAAAAAATATAGTTTTATTTCCTACTTCAAGCATTATATGTTATGTGTACCAAATTTGAAAGTGATTTCTCATTTCTTTCGAAAATCATGATACCAACCAACCGTGCAGAGAGATAGACGGATGAAAATAAGAGCCTGTGATTTTTATGATCTAGGGACACCAGAACGTGAGGAATTGCAAAAATCTTGAAATTTAATTTTTTATTTCACGAATTCATTACTGTATATTGTGAATAATTAAATCTGAACAATAAAGTGAACTGTTATGCGCCTTTTTAATTTGCCATATCAATGAAAATCAGTCAGTATCGTAATGATTTAATGCTTTAATTAATTAAATTAGTTTCAGTTGTTATCTTGTTTAGTCAAGATTTCCTTAGCAACTGTGTATAAATAAATTCACCTCAGAATTCGTGCTTCCTAGAAGTATTGCTGCTGTATTAGATCGTTTTTTAGAGACAATATTATAGATTATTATACAATAGCCCAACACTAGTAGATTTGGAGGTACACTTAGGAATTTTAACGTTTTTTATTTGTTGTTAAAATGTATAATTTGTTATTAGTTACCTGTAATACAGGTAGAGATTGCCTTGTGATTACCTTTTTCTGTCTAAGTTTTAAAAGTAATAACTTAAAGAAGAATTTTAATGTGACTTGATACTCGGTGCCTAACTTTTAACCATCATTTTTTGACATTCCCGAAGCTCCTCAATCTAACTTGCCATTGCAGTGTATCTATTAGTTTTTCATTTTCAAATATCCTTCTTTATTTAATTTGTCGCCTATTTTTAATTCACTGCCTGCTTTTACTTTTTAGTGTTCCGTACGGAACACTTATAAGATGACTTCGGTGTCTGTTTGTCTGTCACACCCGATCTTCTCCGAAACTATTTGACATAGAAAGTTGAAATTTGGTAATAATATAGGAATTGGTGGCCTCATCGGAGCCATGTAGTTTTGAAAGTTAAATTTTGACTTAAGGGGTTAGTTTTGGGGGGTGGTGAAATCGGAAGTGAAAAAAATTTTTTTTACTAGGTCATCGAGTGTGGTGTCAAATGAAAGCTTGTGAAAACCCGAGTAAAATATATATATATATATATATATATATATATATATATATATATATATATATAATGTAATACTTGCGCGCACTTTTCTTCGTATTATTTTTAAAAAATAGCTAAAAATCGCTGTCCCCCCGCCTTATCTCGAAAAGTACTTATCAAAAAAATTTGAAAAAATTCTAGAATATTCTCCACGGGGTGTAGATCGAACGAAAATTATCGCGAGTGCATTACCTTTAATAATTTATCTGGTATATAAAAAATAAAAAAAAAACTCAAGGTCATCAGATTTCAATGAAGATTGGAAACAAACTTTGTTGAAAACTCATTTGTGAAGTCACTGATCATTTTATACCTGTGTAACAAAATTTTTTATTTTAAAAGCAATCAACATACGGAACACTAATTGCGCAAGTTCAACTTGCACTTGACCGTTTTTTTTTCTTTACTGGACTTTACTTAGTAGATAGTACAGTAGTAACTTCTGAAGCCCTTTGATTAATTCTGCGGCACACAAATATTGTATTAAATCCAAATAACTTCATTCTATTGACATTGACAATAATTTGATAAAAATAAAGTTTATTTCAAAACAAAATAGTTCTTGTATTCTCTTGTTACTTCAGATCCAATGGCTTTTGAGAATACTGAAGATTAGGCCTTAGTTCAGTTGGTTGGAACACAGCCAAGACTCACCGTAGCAAGCGCGATTTTTCGAGGGATCTCCTCAGGCACATGTCGTTTTATGTAAAGCAAATGAAAACAGACGACGTCCATATTTCAGCAGTCTACCTACCCACTGTTCTCTTATTTGTCAATCCACCTGAGACGACCCTCGAAAAATTGCCCTGCCTGCGGTAAATGTTGACTGTGTTCCAACTACTCTGTCGGCTATGGCTGTAATCAACCTTCGGTGGAGTACTAGTTATGCGTTTCAAATTTGGTTCAATTCGTTGTAATCCGAATGTATGCTGAAGTCAAGACCCTCAATTTTTCAAATCTTAATCGGTGTCCATATTTGAGCTCTTTTAGGTAAAGTTGTGAACAAAAAATGAGTTAAATGAAAGCATGGAAATACCTAGATAACTACGTATATAGATAGTTACGTCATATAATTTAGCACTAAAGTTTTGATGCAGATTAAGTGAATGAGTAGACAAAAAATAAACGATTACTTGAAAAGAACATTATCTTTATAAATTAGACGAAATATTTAGTTTTTACAAAATAGACACTGTTTTTAGAGTTCGCAATCAATGAAATGAATTATTACTTATTAGGTTTGTTATAGCCCTGCTAACGAGACTATTAAGTGGTTGAAAGTAGTTTATTAGAGAGACAACAATAGGCATGGATAAAATTCACAGAGAATAATTTTTATTTCACGTCCTAAAACGAGTGGTTCCATTATAGCTGAACTGCTATAATGGAAATCAACGTCATATACACAAAAGGGTTTTAAGAACAGTTGGCTTAACAAACCTTTAACAAATATTGATAATTTGCATTGTTTCTAAAGTAAAGGGCTTCTCTTATTTTACTTGTCAGGTTACCAGAATTGTAATTCTGTTTTCCTGAGGCATAAGAACAAAAGCGTACAATTTTACTGGAATAATGTTTTATGCCTTTGTACCTATGTGTGTCTAGTTGTTTTTATGATTTGTACTAATTTGTTTAGCAGAATGTTTAGGGTCGTTGCCATGCTGAAAAATAAATTTCTCCTGAAATACTTCCAGAAGGAAGCATTTGAGTTAGCAAAATTTCTTGATACTGTTCTTTTTGCATGATTCCTTCTATCCTAAAGATTTTTCCAACTTTACCGTTGCCAAACATCCCCAAACCATTACTGAACCTCCACGATGTTTTACTGTAGGCAACTGACAGGCTTCCAACATCCTCTCTCCAGCTGACCGCCGCACGTAAACTCGTTGATTTGAACTGAAAATTTCGAATTTAGATTCGTCGCTCCAAAGGACGGAATTCCAATGCTCTGATGTCCAATTTTCATGTTCTCGGGCCCATTCTACTCGTTTACGTTTATTCACTTGCCTAAGAAGTGGTTTCCTTACTGCAACTCTCCCGTGTAGTCCACTTTCTGCTAACCTGTTCTTCTCGGTTGTCATGCTGATGGGGATGGGCCGCTCCAGGTTTACTCGAGCCCTGATTTCTGGTGCGGTCAGGCGGCGATTACGTCTGCTGGACATTGTTATAGCTCTGTCTTCAGCGGGAATCGTTTTTCGAGAGTTTCCTGAACGTTTTTGATTGCGAATTCCATGTCCCGCAGAAATTTTTTTTACGATGTAGTCCACCGTTCTTCTTGGCATCGGCATATCACTCGCGATTTGTCGACTCGAGTGACCATTTTGATGTCTCGCAATTATCAGAGCCCAACTTTCAACGGAAACTTCTTTCGTTTTTGACATTTTCGCAAAACATTGACAAAGTACTGATTGCGAATGGTTAATTGCCAAAAGGGCAATGGTATTTTATAGCGTAGTTTTTATCATAAAATGTCACTAGGAATTTCCATAATCCCTAGAAACTTGAAATGAGTTCTTACTTCAACTGGAATTCTTAGAAATCGCCTCAAAACGATTATCATGCAAAACTTGGAAATTTGTTCTAATTGGTTTTTAATTTGTGATTTAACCAAAAAGGCTTATCTAAACAATGTTATGCTGGACACTTGTTAAGAACAATTAAATTTACCTATTATAATAAAAGGGTTTAATTAGGAATTAAATTTTAGCAGTTAAAGTAAATCCCAAGATATAAGGTCCTGCCTTTTTGCTTTTTTAATGGGGCAATAAACGACCCTATTAAGGTTTTGTGCATAGTTGCCAGGTATTACGATAAATGTATTTTTATTTTACCTGCTTTGTATACCGCTCTTACTTGCACCTGCAATCGTATTGGATCTTTTTTTACCCATATATTTACTACCTGGCAACCCGGTTTGGAGCCCTTTAAGTATTTGATAATATAGGCCTAATAACTACAGGTCCCCATTAAGATTCGAAAGATACTTTTTATTATTTTTATTTTTAGTTTTTCTTACAACGTAACGGTTCTATTTTAATTATGTGGCGTCCGTGGGAAAATTGCAATAGTGGCTATCGCAAGAGAAAACATTTATGACTTGACGCTAAACAAATAGTGAAAAATGTTTACGGCAATTTGGTAAAAAGAAATTTGAATAAACAAAGTACTTTGCAAGAAACTAGTGAACTAACAAAAACCCCAATTTCAACGATTAAGGGTATTATAGGAAAACCATCACTCAGGAACAGGAAAAAACGGAAAGATTTTCAAATGCATCATTGTGAAAAAAACGTCATCAGGAGAAAAATATATTCTATGTATGAAGAGCAGTTGGTGCCGACACTAGACAAAATAAAATTAAGTCTGGTGCAGGACGGGACCAATATACATTCACAGAATTCCCTTAATGGGATTCACGTTCCGAAAAATCAACAAAAGGCAAGTAGTAATGAAGTTACAAAGATTACGAATCTTGCGACATACTTATTTATAAGAAATTAAAAAGTATCGATCAGAGAATTGGCCAGTAATTTACCTTGAAACATGGTTCGATACCCATGACACTGTGCAAAAAGGGTGTGTTGACAGCAGTACAAAATGTCAGATTAACGCACCTTCAAATAAAGGTAATCGAATAACTATTTTACGTGCGCTTGATTTGAAGAGGGCTGGATTTCAAAATTATCTACTATTATCTGCAAAAAACATAAAAGATTCTAGTTTGGACTATCACGAAGATACGACCGCAGAACTTTTTGAAAATCGGTTTCAAAATTCCCTTTTGCCAAATGTTCCCGAACAGAGTGTTATACTTATGGACAATGCAAGTTACCATAGTCGCCTAGTAAATAAGGTTCCTAATGCAGCCAACACCAAATCGGAAATACAGGAATATAAGTTAGAAAATGACATTTATTTTGACTTTATTAACTGGCAATTTTGGATTTCGAAAGTATACCGAAATATTTAATCAAAAGGCAAAATAATTTTCTTCGGCAACACTATATGCTTGAAAAGTGGAAAGATTTTCATTTTTATTTAAAAAGTTCATCCAATTACCCCTCTTAAATTGAAAAAAGAACAACTCCTTACTTATTTAAAAACACCCGTGACTTCCTCTCTTATAATGTGCTTGACACTCAATGTCATCAGCCACAGATAAAGTGCTTTAAAAACGTTAGACGTTCTTTTAATCGTTTATACCTTCTTTAGACAGAGTAATAAGGACCCGCCGGCAATAGACGGTGCGGTTTTACCTCATATATTATACTGCGTGGGGTGAAAAGTCCCGAGACTTTTCGAGAGATGGCAGCACAAACAAAATAACCATATTATTTTCATCTAGTGTCAACTCTCAGAAGATACGTGTAAAATTTTCGTGACATTTTGTCTATTGGTTTGGGAGTTACAGCTGTTTGACGGTACTTTTAATTTTTGCAAAACGATGGAACAAAGTATTTCGTGTGTTGATTAAACATTGGTTTTTGACACATCTACTCCGTCGAAAGCAACGCTATGTCGATGGTTTAGTGAACTTAAATGCGGTCGTACAAGCACCGATAATGCACCACGTTCTAGACGTCCAAATGAGGCAGTTCCTCCAAAAATCCATCATATTGATTGATACTAAATAACAACAAAGCGAAAGTAAGAGAGATACCTTACTTCGTGAAGATATCAATAGACACGTGAGGTATATTTTGCATGAATATTTGCATACGAAAAATTCAGAACTCTGTGTGGCAATGCTTCGGAGTAATCCTGAGGAGTTTTTGCGTCGATTCGTAACAATGGACGAAACATGGATCCACCACTACTCGTGTGAGTCCAACAGGCAGTCCGCAGAGTGGCTGGAACCACATGATAGCCGACCGAAGCATCCAAAAACACAAACATCAGCTGGAAAGGTTTTTGGCTAGTATTTGTTGGGAGGCTCATCGAATAGTACGTATCGACTATTTTAAGATGGGGCAAATAATAACCGGAGACTATTACGTTGATTTACTGGACTATTCGAATGGTGAAATCAAGAAGAAAAGGCCGTATTGAGCGAAGAGAAACGTGTTCTTTCACCAAAATAATGCACAAGTTTATAAAATCGATTCTGGAATTGGACCAATCGGAGTATGAATTGCTTCATCATCCGCCTTATTCACCAGATCTATCTTCTAGCAATTATTATCTCTTTCCAAATCTGAAAAGGTGGCTCTCGGGAAAGAGATTTGGTTCAAATGAAGAAGTCTAGTGGGAACCTGAGGCTTATTTTAGAGAGCCCTACAGATCGTACCATATGAAAGGTATTCAAATGTGGGAATATCGCTGGAATAAGTGTATCGCCTTTGAAGGAAACTATGTTGAAGAATAAAACGATTTTTGGCAAAAAAATGTCTTTTTCTTCAGAAGTCTGGGGACTTTTCACCCCATGTAGTAAGTGGTGGTTTGAAGACCACAATAATAGATAGCGTTACGTTCTTGACCAATCAAAGTACACAATTCAAATCAAACCCAGTTTAACCATGCCTCACGCAAAAAAATTTAATATAGTAACCACAAGGTCATCGATCTACGATGCGCAACTTGCAAAAGTAATTTTTTAGTCAGATTGTAATTAAAAATACCTTCTAACTCAGTTTGTAAAACATCTACTTGATTTGACTCTACTCTACAAGTATTTTCATGGAGCCCGCTTAATTCCTCCCAAAGCGGTGCATTCTATGAATACACGTCGCGCTAATACTTCACATCCGTGTGAATCTTGTCACTCGTCGTACAACTCTTTTCAAGGAATGATTTACCCAGGACTGTGTTTCCCACCCAATATAATTTACAGCGATTCAAGGCTAACGTGAATCGCTTTTTCCGCACACGTGTCGCTCCTGTAGCGCTTTAAGCATTTCCTTGCAGCACATGTTCTATTCCCATAAAAAAAGCCCTAGAGGATACACCAATGCAATAGAAACCAAAGTTCCTGCTCCACGCAAAGTGAATCAATCGAAATTTACATCCTAACATTAATAGACCTACCGCTTACTGTTTACATCCCACGCAGAAACCGATTATTACAGTAGGTGACGGTTCGATCTATGTTAGTCAAGTATAAACGGTTGACTTGTCCTTCTTGAGGCTCTATAAAATTATATTAGACATGAGATACTCGATATTATTAGCTCAGAAAAGATATGTTATTACCTATTACTTCATCCCCAAGTGCTATAGTAAATATGATGCATATCGACGTTGTGTCAATATCTAGTGACCTAGTTGTGCACGAATTAAATCGACAAATATTTGAATATTGAATATTCGCCAAACGGTCGGACTTCCTTGTTCCTGAAATTGTTTGCGTGGGATTTAGCTATAGCTTGGAAACAAGGGACTATTAATAATCTACACGCGTCCTAAGAATTTCCCTCTATAGCGAGGAACGTCCAGTTCGTAAGAAAGTATTTCTTCAGGTTTGTAGTTCAAAAAAAGGTTACAAATAAATAAACTGGCAAGACATTCCTCTCTACATGCATGGCCTGCTAAAATTATTCGTGGAAAAAAAAATATAATTGTGAGATTCGTCTAGTACAAGAACGTATATTATGATGAATAACATTCGAATCTCGGAAGTAATCTTTAAGTAAATACAGTACAACCTTTAATAAGAGAAGTAATAACATAATTTCTAGATACCAAGAATTTTGAAACGGGCATGCTATGTGATATATTCGAAGCTATCCCCGTAAACAGTTCCCTTTTTCATGTTTGATTAAAAATATTTTTCGTAACCAACACCAAGGAAAAATTAGATAGCTATCTACATAAGATGTTTGTGAGATTAAGTATGTGTCAATTTGGAGTAATTTTCTGACGTTTACGATTACACAGAATATGTTCAGATTAGAACACTTCATTCAGTAGTGTATTCGTAGGCGAAACCTCGGACAATTTAACCAAAACCTTAAAATTTTCCGTTAAGTGTTAACCATCTATGTCTATGCTGTTTTAGTTAAGATTGGAAAATAACATAATTTTCACATGCCTCGACTTCAAAAGTATTGACAAGCATCTATAACATGTTATATTCAGAGCGACCCATCTAACACCCTCCCTTATCCCTTAATGTTTGATTATGAACAATTAATGCTTAAATCTTTTTCAAAAACTGGTCAAGTGCAAGTTGGACTTGCACAATTAGTATTCTGTACGTTGATTGCTTTTAGAATAAAAAATTTTTGTTACGGAGGTATAAAATGATCAAAGATTTCACCAAACACACCCCAAATGAGTTTTCAACAAAGTTTTTTTCCGATCTTTAGCGAAAACTGATGACCTTGACATTTTTGTTTTTTTTTTATATATACCAGACAAATTATTAAAGTTAATGCACTCGTGATAATTTTCCTTCAATCTACACCCTGTAGAGAATATTCCAGAATTTGTTCAAACTTTTTTGATCAGTACTTTTTGAGATAAGGGGAGGACAGTGATTTTTTGCACTTTTTTAAAAATAATAAAAAGAAAATTGTGCACAAGTATTACATTATATATATTTTTAAACTCATCTTTTTACAAGCTTTCATTTGACACCCTACTCGATGACCTGGTGAAATTTTTTTTTCACTTCCGATTTCACCCCCCCCCAAAACTAACCTCTTAAGTCAACTACTCAGTATATATCACCACTACACCACACACTAACCATGTTAGCTTCATCATCGCTCCTGACGAAGCTAACATGGTTAGCGAAACGCGCGTCGAGCGCAAAAATAAAGTGTTTGGTGTAGTGGTGATATATACTGAGTAGTATCATTGTGCCAAAGATTCCACATTCCGACTTACTCTTAAGTCAAAATTTAAATTTCATGTCAAATAGTATCGGAGAAAATCGGGTGTGACAGACGGACAGACAGACGCCGAAGTGATCTTATAACTGTTCTGTACGGAACGCTAAAAGCAAGGTCATTAGTTTTCAACAGAAACCGGAAACAAACTTTGGTGAAACCTCATTTGGGGTGTGTTTTGTGAAGTCACTGATTATTTTATACCTCCGTAACAAAAGGTTTTATTTTAAAAGCACCGGTACGGAACACTCATTGCGCAAGTCCGATTTGCAGTTGGCGGCCTTTTTTTCTTTAGAAGTCTCGGGATCCCCATGTAGTAAATCCTTACCTTCAGTCATTAATACAATTTTTAGTTACCCACTCAGATAACGCCACTGTATATTATTTCGTTATTATTTTTTAGAGATCATTGGAAAACTTTGGAACTATATTTTAACTGTAATAGGCGTAATAATAAACGGTCGGAAACGTGGAAATATATAGGACAACCGGGATAGTGGAATGTATAGAAAATATTTTTCCGTTTTATTGTTGTTTCTTGTTTAGATGACAAAACATAAATTTTAGTTTCCCTCTGGGGTTAAAGTTGGTCGACACCGCATCGGCGTCTATGTTATTTGTCGTAGTTTTTGCAGTGACTGTAACTTTTTCACAAAATTAAATGCGCTTCATCCTATCTTCATTTTATTTTGTTATACGATAAGTCTACATGAAGAGATGCATAAATCTGTGAGTTTTTTTTACGAAAACATTACATTCCTTGAGCAGGCCAAGTACAAATCGCAATATTGAAATAACTGATACTTCATCAATAGTGTCAGCTCCTATGATTACCTTCCCTCTCATCGGTGTTGATGAGCAGTACGTATTTTTTACCTTAACCTTTAAGAAAAGTATTGGCTCTTGAATAAATCGCTCTTGACGATTTTTGAATTTCTTCACGTTTCAAGGTCCCTAGATGACAAATTTCCTTCAGCCTGTCTGTAGACTTGAAATTTGGTAAACATATAGTATTTGAAATGGAAAACAAACTATAGTTTTCAAGCGTCATCGCTGCAGGTAAGGGAGCATTACAAATGTGATACAGTTTTTAGTTTAAACGAATTTTATTTCACTTTTGGTTGGGGTAATGAACAGATTTTTACCATAATGACTTAATCACACATGTAAGGGCTATATATAAACTGAACAGAGAGTGGCGGTCCGTGGCTTTGTGGCGTAGTAACTTGCTCGCGGTGCAGAAGGTCTCAGGTTCCAATCCTGGCAGGTTGGTATTTTTTTTTTATCGCTCACTTCCCCGCTTCAGTACGGATTTTGCCCTTTTTTTCCATATCCCCAGGATATCGGCGAGGATGTTGTAATACCCGTCAACGTTGTCCAAGTGCGGAAACATATATTTTTGTATTTCAAGGCATCTTTTAAACAACGCAGTAGTGCTGCCACGGACGTTATTTGCATTTCTGCAAACAACTACTACCCATGTACGTGGCCAGGCTTACCTAAATTAATAAATAAGTACACCGACCTGCGGGATTGAACTCTCGACCTTCTGCATAGTAGCAAAGTATTACGCCACCAAGCCACGGCCAACCACTTATAAGTAATACACACACACACACACACATATATACTACCATGTGTACAAGTATGAAATGCGAATTTCAGACAACAGATGGTGCACCAGTGCAGTTTGTGGTATAAAGATTTGACATTGCGCTATTTTGTTGTGTCATCAACAAGTGTCAGACGCGCACGAGTGATAAATTGGAAAAGTGTGTGCATAGTATTGTGTTGTTGTGTTCAATATGTCGAAATTTATACCGAACAAAGAGCATTCGCAGACAGCATTAATTTTTTTTGTTTTCATTTGAAGAAAACTGCTGTTGAATCATACCGATTACTTCGAGAAGCTTATGGTGAACATGCTCCATCCTAAGATACGTGTGAACGATGGTTTCGGCGTTTCAAAAGTGGTGATTTCGATGTTGCAGACAAGGAAAGTGGAAAACCGCCAAAAAATACGAAAATGTGGAATTGCAAGCATTGTTGGACGAAGATAATTCGTAAACACAAAAACAACTCGCCGAGCAATTGGGCGTTAGTCAACAAGCTGTTTCCAATCGGCTACGAGAGATGGGAAAGATTCAGAAGACCGATAGATGGGTACCACATGAGTTGAACGGCAGGCAAATTGAAAAGCGCAAAAACACGTGTGACATTTTGCTCGCTCGGTACAAAAGGAAGTTGTTTTTGCATCGTATAGTTACAGGGGATGAAAAGTGGATTTATTTTGAGAATCCCACATCGACCGCAAGACCGAATCGCTTTGGCAGAAAGACGATGCTCTGTGTTTGGTGGGACCAGAGGGGCGTGGTCTATTATGAGCTGTTAAAACCTGAGGAAACGGTTAATACTAAACCTTACCAACAACAATTGACCAATTTGAACCGTTCGCTGCTTGAAAAAAGGCCAGAATGCCGAAAGAGGCAACACAAAGTCATTTTTCTTCTTGACAGTGCTCCATCAGATACGGCAAAATCAGTTCGCGACACGTTGGAAGCACTCAGCTAGGAAGTTCTACCCCATGCGGCTTACTCACCAGACTTGGCTCCTTCCGATACTGGCGTGGTATTCACAAATTTCCCGAAAGATCGGAAAAAATGTATAACAAGCAATGGAGCATACTTCGAACAAAGCACTTTTTAACATTCTTCCGAATTTAACATGTTTTTTTTAGAAAAAAAAATCCGCATTTCATACTTGTACACCTGGTATATGTACATATATACATTGTCAAATTTTGACATGTCTATTAAGCAATGGTTTATATATTGGGCGAGGCGGGAAAAAATTGTCTTTTGGCAGTAAGGCTTTATGGAGCGAAGTACCTTAATAGACGTATACCATCTAGAAAATCTTTTCAGTGCTTAATGGAACGGTTTTGATGGTAGTAGTAACGTTGAGTATACGAAGCGGAAAGTTTTAAACCAGAATGCTACCAATGAGGAAAAAGGAAATGTAGATTTTACTTCATGTTGAAGATAATCCCCAGATCAGCAGCCGTCAACTAGCTGACTTATCTGACACATCCGAATCTATACCTAATCGCACCACGAGAAAATACAAGTATCATCCCTTTCATATGGAACTACACCAAGAACTTCAAGACCGTAATATTGAACGACGAGTAAACTTTTGTACCACTATGAATGGAGCAATAGAGGCCGGTCCAAATTTTTTATCCAAAATAATGTTTCCTGATGAAGCTACTTTTCGCAGTAATAGAGCACTTAACAGCCATAAAATGCATTATTATTCAACAGTGAATCCGTTTTGGGCCCGGGAAGTTCAAAACCAAAACTATTGGTCGCTTAATTTATGGCGTGGAATATTAAATTTTCGAATTATTGGTCCATATTTTTTCCGCGAACCGCTTAACTGGCCTAGATATCTAAATTTTTTTCAAAACGAATTACTCCGGCTTCTAGAAGAAGTTGATAACTTTGAAAGGGGACAAATGTGGACTCAACAAGACAGAGCTCCTGCTCATTACCACCGGGAAGTTCGGGAATTTTTAAATTATTGTTACCCACAAAAATGGATGTCCTCTCGATCATGTGACTTAACACCTTTAGACATCTTTTTGTGGGGCTCCATTAAAGATCGTGTTTATGTGAATCCCACTGTGAATCCCACTATAACACCAGTAGATATAGAAAATAGGATACGGGATGCGTGCAGGAGAATAACTCCCTTTATGCTAAGGAAAGTGAAAGAAAATATAGTGAAACGACTAAACATGTGTATTCAAATAGACGGGCAAATTTTTGAACATTTATTACGTCATAATAATTAATCATTAGATACGTTAAACTATATTAAAATTATTATTAACTATTTGTTTATGTTTTCACAATAGTGTAAGTGTATTAAGAACAAGGGCTAAAATTGAAAAATTCAAAATAAATCGAAAACTATTAGAAATAGGTATATGACATACTTAATAAAAGTTGGAGGGTTTTGTAAAATTTATCAGAAAAAATAATAATATACATGGTGTGTCACTTAAAAAATTTGAGATTTTTCAATTTAAAATAGTCCAAATGTATAAATTTATTTTGAACACCCTGTAGCATCTAACTGAAATTTATTTACATATATCTTTCTTTTCATCTCTATAGAACGCTCATACCAATTCCCACCTTTAGAAACAATGGCGCTGCTGGCAATTTTTTACAAAACTGAAAATTAGTATTTTTAAAAAAAAAAATTCAAATACGTATTAGAAAAACTACTAGGTTTAGGTATATAACATTTTATAAAATTTTACGCAGAATTTAAAAATAAATTAGAAAATAGGATGTTCCCTTTAAAAAACATACGTTATATCGGCCACACTTTTTTAAAGTACCCTGTAGACTCAAAAATAATTTTAAACTATGCACCTTAACATGCCTTAAAACTATTGTATTTAACATTTTTTCGTCATTCCCGAAACAACTATCGTTGACTCACCCTGTAATGAGGAGTTGAGGACTTCTATTTACAATGTTGGACATAATTAAAGTAACTTTTTTGTTCTTCAGTTTAAAATTTCTTTTTGTATAGGTAAGTTTGTAAAGACGTACCAAAAGAAATCATAAATAAATATTTTTAAAAAAATTCTTTGTTGTTTTAAATCAAGGATTTATCTACTTATTTACTTATTTAAAAATCGCTCATACATACCGATTTTTTACTTTCCTTGCCAAGAAGACGTATTGTCTGTTAAAAAAACCTGAAATATTTGCATTTCTTCAGATTTCAAGGTCCCTGAATCACGAAACCTTAGGTCTGTTAGTAAAATAACTCTGAAACGAATTGGATACACCTAAAAACTTGAAGTAGGCATATACGTACTATGTGGGTTGTGTAACATAATATGTTCAAAACTGCTCTCTTTCTCACTTTCTCCGTCACTCTTATACGTTTTGCCGTGTTTCAAATTTTGCCCGCCTTTTAATTAGAAATTAGGAAAAGTTTCTATAAATAACATTATTAAAACTTTACAAAATTTATCGATCCCTCACCTTTTTCACCCCCCTTCTCCTGAAGCGATGTCGCTCCTAAATTATAAGTGCCTTCCCTACCTGAAGTAATATATGTATATCAATATCTGTAATTATTAGGTAGTTCTAGTCTTCACAGACAGACAGAGAGTCTCAATGAAATTGGAAATCATGTCAGTTTTTAACTTTAAATTTTAATCGCTTGTATCTCAGCTCAGACTAAACTGTGTTAATCAAAATACCAATCGTTTTAATCAACATATTTTAGCTAACGAGAAATAAGTTATTTGGGCGTATTGGATTCAATAAACTCCAGAAATTACTTAAAAAGGGAGAGTTGCATAGCCTCTACTTGGTTAGTAATGCTCGCGTCAGGGAATGTTGGCTTGCGCTTGGGTCAAACTGTTTACTAATTATTCTCATGCATTGATTATTTTTTTTTTATCATTCCAGCGATAACGCATTAACTCTGTTCTCGAATGACGTATAATCTGTCTCAGTCTGACAGCTATAGTTTATTTTGATTGACTTATTGACTTATCAAAGATAATAAAATGAGAAAAAATTGTTAAAGATAACTCAATACTTCCTTTACGAATAGTATTGTAAACAAACTACTAATAACTTAAATCCAAGTATTACTACTACTGGATTTATGGAGACTGGTCACTTGTCGTAGCTAAAACGCTACAAGAATACAGGGTGAGTCAACGATAGAGTAAAGTTCATTATCTCATTTGTTTCGGGAATGACGAAAAACTGTTAAATACAATAGTTTTAGGGAATGTTAAGGTGCACAGTTTAAAATTTTTTTTGAGTATATAAAAAACATATGTTATATCGGCCACACTTTTTTGAAGTACCCTGTATACTCAAAAATAATTTTAAACTGTGTACCTTAACATTCCCTAAAACTATTGTATTTAACATTTTTTCGTCATTCCCGAAACAAATGAGATAATGAATTTTACTCTATCGTTGACTCACCCTGTAATTATGCTTTAACTACATTGTGTCAAATTCAAATTATAATATATTTTATATGTATATTTAAATATATACCAGCAATAAGTAGAAGAAAAAAGATACACAGACAAATTCTTTCTAATTAATTTCAGTTAAATCATATTATATATTAAATTTCTAATAAAATTTATAAATGCTATTAAGTTTTTATACTCAAAAGTATAAACATTTAATGTAAAAACCTAACGCAGCTCAAAAACATCCCTCTTAGCTTTTACTGTACTAATTTATTAACCGATTGAAAGGCGGAGTAGGATACATCCTAATGGAAACTCCTAATCTGAGCTAATGGAGGAATTCTGACATCATAGGGTAATTTAAAGAGGTTAAAAGATACAAGCAAAAAAAAAATGATGCAGATATTCGTAATAGACTTTTTTCCTAATCGACAGAACGAAATCGGGTACTTTATGGTATTGGTACAATCATATTTTTCACCTAATCTATACTCTGTCCAAGAAGGAACTGAACTTGTCCAATATAATAGCGTCAGATATTTGTAGTTTTTGTTGCCGTTAATGTTGTATCAGCTGTTTATTACAGGTGTTCCATTAGATTTTTAGTGATAGCGGTAAGAATTTCAAGGAAAAAATTGCATTGCATACAAATGGTTTAAGCGAAGTTAAAGTGGTCCTAAGATGTTTCAAGACGACCAAATGTTGAGCCGTCAGTTCCGTGGGCCGTATAAAACTAAACTGGATTGAGATGATTGAAGCTGAATTCGAGATTTGCAAATCAACTGTGCACATTTTAACTGATCGTTAAATCATACTACCCTGAGGTCATCGTTACGAAACATGGTTTATTCCCATATCGTAAGAGCAAAAACTAAGTTTTTAATTTCCACCACTGGCCGTACTTGCTTGATTTAGCGCCCTGTGACTTCTTTGTTTTCCCCCCGACTTTATTTGGAAAATGGTACGTCGCCATTGAACGTGTTCCAGCGGCAAGAACAACAACCCTCAACATTATCCTATATAAAAAACTCATTTAGTAAATAAGTTCCAGTTTTTTTAACAGATAATGTATTTAACTCCCTTTAATTCCCTCCAGATATACCGTTTTGACCTGATTGGAAGAACTGATTTTTATTATTGCCTTAGCTAAGTATTTCTTCACGTTTAGGAGCTAACAGCTGACAGCGGCGCTTTTTTCTTTTAATTGAGACAAAGGTTGGCATTCTTCTTGTTAAATTTCTGGATTCGCTGAATTACAGGATTTAATAGCTCGACACCAATTAAATTTCTGTGTACACACAAAAAAGGATCCAGAAATTCTTAATAGGCGTGATTGTTGAATAAGATGAAGGAAACCATATGTTTTCACATAAATGGATGCCTCTAATGTTCTTTATATATTATAATTTTATATGGTTGTCTTCCGCTGATTAATTTAAGGAGTTACATTTTAAAATACGTATTGAAAGTGATAAATAAGATTGAATAGTAGTGGTTGGAGCCACTGACGATATAGTCTCTTATAGTAAGTTTGACAAATCGTGGCCTCGCAGATACTTGATTTTTTTCTACTGTTACGGTTTGTTGATCTGCTGCTATAAGGGACTGTCGGTACGGGACTAATTCAATGTTGCTGAAAAGCTTCCCTCTTAATTTCGTAGAAGTGGAAAATCGTAAGTTAAATAACAATTGGTAAAGTTACTTTTCCAGTACTCCCCTCGCAAATAAATATAAATTTTACTTTTTCATGCTAAGCAATTACCTATATACATCCTAGCCCTTTCACATAAATAATAAAAAAAAAAACATAATTTTCAAATACCTTAACCCTGATAACCTAGCAATAAAGTTACCCCCTCTAATAGCCTCTCTTTCCACTACATGTATAACTCGAAATTATGCTCAGACTTTGTTCTTTCTTTTAACAAAAATCAGAAAAAATTTATGTAACATTAGAACTACAGAATTCGCTTCAAGTACTATATCTTTCTTAAAATGTAGATATTCAAAGAAATGTTTGATCTGTTATCTATAATCTACAATATATATATAAATAAATATATATATATATATATATATATATAAAATGCAACGTCTGTCTGTTTATCCATTAGTGCGCTTATCACTCGAAAACCTCTTATCCGATTTACGTGCTTTTTTTTTTTTGAAACATACGTATGTTCTCTGGCCAGGTTATAGGCTATATTTTATTGTGTTAGGTAACATAATGAATAAACAGTAACGATAATAGTGAATCAAGTCGGAAAAAAGTTTTCCGCTAGCGCGTTCTCTTGCAATCCACTGAGAGTATAATATATATAAAATGCAACGTCTCTCTGTCTGTTTGTCTGTCTGTCCGTTAGTACGCTTATGACTTGAGAACCACTTATCCGATTTACATGTTTTTTTTTTAAAATCCATACATTTGTTCTCTTGCCAGGCTATCCGTAATCTTCTATAATATATATAAAATGCAACGTCTCTCTATCTGTCTGTCTGTTTGTCCGTTAGTGAGCTTATCACTCCAGAACCACTTATCCGATTTACGTGTTTTTTTTTAATTCATACATTTGTGCTCTGGCCAGGTTATCTATAATCTAATATATATAAAAATGCAACGTCTATCTGTCTGTCTGTCCGTTAGTGCGCTTATCACTCGAGAACCACTTATCCGATTTAAGTGTTTTTTTTTTAAATTCTTACATTTGTTCTCTGTCCAGGTTATCTATAATCTTCTATTCAGTATATATCACCACTACTCCAAACACTTTATTTTTGCACTCGACGCGCTTTTCGCTAACCATGTTAGCTTCATTAGGAGCGATGACTGGATTGACTAAAAGCTAGGGTACCCAAAATCATCGCTCCTGATGAAGCTAACATGGTTAGCGAAATGCGCATCGACTGCAAAAATAAAATGTTTGGTGTAGTGATAGATAGATAGAAATTCTTTATTGATTCCAACCAAAAACAGTCCAAGACCAATGGACATGGAACATGTCAATAAAACACATTTGTAAAGAAACTTAATCTAGTTAGATTTAAAAACATAACAAACACAATCTTAACTTGCACCTATTTTAAGCTTATATCACAAACATAAAACTGTTCTAAGGAATAAAATGCTTTCCTGCAGAGAAAAGACCTTAAAACCTTTCCAAGTTAAATTTTTGGAAAACTCACATTCTCAGGTATACAGTTAAAGATTTTGGTGAAGGTTAGAAGTCCTATAAATGTCGATTAGAAGGTTGGCTTTATTTCTTGTGTGATGCCCATGCCTGACACTCATGCCCTCAAACAAATCCCTATTATCAGCTACAAACATAACCGAGTCTAAAATATAAATGCTAAATAATGTTAAAATGTTATTAGAGGCGAATACCTTTCTGCAGCTTTCTTGTTATTTCATGCCAAAAATACACCTTAAACACCTTTCTTGCAAAACAAAAACTCTCTGATATATACTGAGTAGTGTCATTGTGCCAAAGATTTTACATTCCCAACATAGAAAATCTTCTATAATATATATAAAATTCAACGTCTCTCTGTCTGTCTGTTAGGTAGTGCGCTTACTGCGTTACTCGAGAACCACTTATCGGATTTACGTGTTTTTTTTTTTTTAAACATACATATGTTCCCTGGCGAGGTTATAGGATATATTTTATTACGTTGGGTAATATAAGAAATAAGTAGTGACGATAATAGTGAATCAAGTCGGAAAAAAGTTTGCCGCTAGCGCACTCTCTTGCAATACGCTGCCTAAAACCGTTAAATATGGAACAATATCATGTAACAAAGAATACAATATATAAAATGCAACGTCTCTCTGTCTGTCCGTTAGTGCGCTTATCATTCAAGAACCACTTATCCGATTTACGTGTTTTTTTTTTTTATAAAATACGTATGTTCTGTGTTATGTTAGGTAACATCAGGAATAAGCAGTGACGATAATAGTGAATCAAGTCCACGCAAGCAGAGCCGTGGGCACGGCTAGTTATCAATAAGATATTGGCGGACCGTAAATTTATAATTGTGATTAAAAAAGCAAAAGGCAGGCGAAACGATAAGTTAATCAACCAACTTACAGCTTCGACGGAATCGTAGAAAATTGCAACTCTTATAGCAAGGCCTCGGAATGTTAGTTTGGGTTAGTGTTAGGTAATGGGACGTCCGTGATGCCAGTCATGCAGGCACATACTAATAAATTATAAAAAATGATTTTGTGAATTACTTGGTGTAAAATAATAATATCTTATCAAATGCAACCAGTTGCAGTCAATTATTAAAGGTAATATTGCCCATTATTATCTACATATATGTAGCAAATGATTTTTTAATCTAATGAACTTCCACATCCAATTAAATGTACTATTTCAGCTTTCAGTTCGTAAAATGCAGGTAAATTTGTCAGCTTTGCATATGCAGTAATGTTTATAAAGAACTCTATAGATATATTGTTTTAACTATAATAGATTGAATTTACGGTAGGAATTCTTTTCTTTATCCATATTTATCAAAACCACTCATTTTTCGGGTGTTAACTTTGCTTAGTCGACTTTTTAGACGATTCAAGTTCACAATCATTTCAAAGTAGCTTAATCCACACGTACACCAAAGATTCAGTACAGTGTGCTTTTTAAAGTACATTTTGGTTCCCCAACTTAACACAAAAGTCAGTCTCAGCCTTTTATTTAAAACTCATTTTCCAACCCTTTCTCAAAATACACTACCTCTCCTACCACCATGCCTAGGCATTTTATGGAACAAAATACATAAAACAAATGACACAACAACAAAAGTAAGAATATTTTAAAGAAATATTTAATTTGTCATTATACAGAAATGCATCTACAGCCTTACATAAGCACGAAACAAATTTAAATTTTTTGTTACGGAAGGATAAAATAGTCAGTGACTCACAAAACACACTCCAAATGAGTTCACTAAAAGAATTAAGAATCCAGATTACAAAATGTTTAGTCAGATAATGACTCAGCGGACCAACCAGAATAAGACAAAAAGTTCCATGTGACATGTATATATCTTAAGTTCCAATATGTATTTTCACGTTTTTTCTTAGTTAATAATATATAATAGTTATAGCATCTTAGCCACCTAGTAGCAAATAAATCAATCTAATTCAATCTAGAATCTAATGGTAAAAGTGTAAAACAAATATTTATTATCTAAATATTTGTTTAATTATAAACATATAAAATAAAATTGTTTTCTTTCCTTCACCATTTTGACGGTCAAATAGTTTTTTTTTTATACCAGATAAATTATCAAACGTAATGCACTCGTGATAATTTGCGCTCAACCTACACTTTATGGACACTATTTCAGAATTTTTTTAAAATGTTTTAATCAGTACTTTTGGAGATAGGGTGGGTGGACGAGGTTTTTGGCTATTTTTTTTTTAATACAAAGAAAAGTGTGCGCAAGTATTATATCATATATATTTTTGAATTCGTGTTTTCATAAGCTTTGATTTGACACCCTACTCGATGACCTGGTAATTTTTTTTCACTTCCGATTTGACAACCAAGAACTAATCCCCTAACTCAAAATTTAACTTTCAAAACTACACGACACTGATTGGGCCATCAATTCCTATATTTGTGCCATATTTCAACTTTCTGTGTCGAATAGTTTCAGAAAAAATCGGGTGTGACAAACAGACGGACAGACCCTGAAGTGTCTAAGTAATACGGAACACTAATAAGATGTTTTCTAGGTGCACAACTTATTTTTATATTCGAAATTCATTGAATACAATACATTGTTTATTATTAAGTGTTCTAAAAGGTTTTTTTTGTTTTCCATTTTATAACTTTTTAATTTATACTTATATATACGAGGCTGGTTTGAAAAGTCCGTGCAAAGTCCGAGAGATGGCACCACCGGCGCGTATCGAGGTCATGCTTAGTTAGTAGCATCTCTTGAATGAACGCACACCAAGTTTCAGCCATATTGGTCTATTTCTTTGTGTTTGGCATTCGTGTGAATCAAGGAAGTCTAGTGATTTTCAAGAAATGGACGAAAAAGAATTTCGTGTGGTGATTAAACATTACTTTATGAAAGGCAAAACGCCTCAGGAGACTAAAGAAAAGCTTGATAAACATTATGGTGACTCTGCACCTTCGATTAGAACAGTTTATAAGTGGTTTCAAAATTTTCGGACTGGCCATATGAGCACAAGTGACGCTGAACGTTCTGGACGGCCTATGGAGGTTACGACTCCAGAAATCATTAATCAAATCCATGATATGGTGATGGATGACAGAAGAGTTAAGGTGCGTGAGATTGCTAGTGCTGTGGGCATCTCGACTGAACGGGTACATAATATTTTGCATAAACATTTGGACATGAGAAAGCTATCCGCAAGATGGTTGCCGCGATTGCTCACGCTTGACCAAAAACGGAATCGTGTGAAGTGTTGCAAGGATGGTTTGCAGCTGTTCCAGAAGAATCCGGAGGACTTTAAGCGTCGTTTCGTCACTGTGGATGAAACATGGATACATTACTATACTCCTGAGACCAAACAACAATCTAAACAATGGGTTACCAAGGGGAATCTGCACCAAAAAAGGCGAAGACCGTTCCTTCGGCCGGAAAGATTATGGCGACTGTCTTTTGGGATTGGCAAGGGATAATCCTCATCGACTATCGGGAAAAGGGTAAAAACTATTACAGGTGAATATTATTCATCGTTATTGGACCGTTTGAAAACCGAGCTGCAAGAAAAACGCCCGCGATTGGCCCACAAGAAAGTCCTTTTCCATCACGACAACGCACCAGCACACACCTCAGCAGTTGTGGTTGCAAAATTAATGGAAATAGGATTCCAACTCGTTTCACATCCCCCCTATTCTCCAGACTTGGCTCCCTCGGACTACTATTTGTTCCCCAATTTGAAGAAATGGCTGGCGGGACAAAGATTTTATTCAAACGAGGAGGTGATTGCAGACACTAATGGATATTTTGCAGACTTGGACAAATCCTATTATTCGGAAGGGATCAACAAACTAGAACATCGTTGGACGAAGTGTATAAGCCTAAAAGGAGACTATGTCGAAAAATAAAAAAGGTTTACCCCAAACACATAAGTAGTTTTTATTTTTGCACGGACTTTTCAAACCAGCCTCGTATATATATATATATATATATATATATATATATATATATATATATATATATATATATATATATATGTATATATATATATATATATATATATATATATATATATATATATATATATATATATATATATATATATACATATATATATACATATATACATATATATATATATATATATATATATTATATATATATATATATATATATATATATATATATATATATACATATATACTTGAAAGTAGTTTTACTAGAAAGCATTTTCTTAATTTGTAGGCCTAAGAACATGCGGGATTGTTTACCTTCCATGGTAAAAAAGTGGAGATACGGCCTTAGAAATTTACCCTTCTCCTGAATGCGTCCTAAGACAACAAACCTAGATTCTAACGTTTAGAACTTTTATTGATGTTGTTTTTGGTGCAAATATTGATATTTGAGAATTTTGCGTCTGGATTTATGTGTATGTGTAAATGCTGTTCATGTGGGCTCTAGGAGAGAGAAATGCTAATTTGTTCACCATTATAAGGCAAGCCGTTATTGGTTAAAGGCAACATTTTTAATTAAACGCAATTAAGAACTGTTTCTGCCGTCCATAGTTATATATAGCTACGTAGGTGTAGAACTACAGTCAAGAAAATTCCAGAACTTTACTATCAATGCGAATTTTTTTTTTATAATTTTTTTTTTTTTCAGAAATACATCAACTAAAGGAACATGGATAAAGCGGACCAGAAGAAAAATGCAAAACACCGAGGTAAGCCTAAAACAAAAAAAAGTTTTTGAATCAACCTAATTTTTAATGTTTAAAGTTTTGGCACGTGACAAATAATTTTAATAAAAATGGTGTAAAATATATTTATTTAATTGCAAAACTTAAAAAAATGGCATTACATAATATAGATAGCTTTTACTAGGTGTTTCAGTTAATAATGTCGATTTTGCTAAGAAGTGGCATTACTAATACACTTGTTGGTATAGACTAGTGACATCTATGGCGTTTTGGAAGGTAAACATACGCCATCAAAAGCCAGTTCGTTATTAGTTGTCATTGTGTGAAGAACATAGTTCTTCGTAGCTTTGAATACGTCGTGTTTCGTACCAGTAAAAGACGTTTTGCGGGGAAGTTCAATAACCTTTCATTTGAAGAAAACGGCTGCTGAAAGTTATCGATTGTTGGTTGAAGCTTATGGTGAACATGCTCCAACCCAAAAAACTTAGGTAAGATACAGGCCAACCTTCAACATCACAACCAGTGCGCAATATACAGAGAAAGAAAGCTTTGCTGTGTATTTGGTGGGATAGTAGAGGAGCTGTGTATTACGACCTGCCGAAACCTGGTAAGACGATTTCTGGCGATCGATACCGACAACAATTGATAACGTTGAACCGAGCATTGAAGGAAAAAAACGACCAGAATACGCCCAAAGACACGATAAAGTCATTTTTCACCATGTCAGTGCTCAGCCCCATGTTACAAAATGTGTTAAAAACTGTTTGAAAACATCAAATGGGAAGTTGTACCCCATCCGCCGTATTCACCGGACTTAGCCCCTTCAGACTACCACTTATTTCGATCGATGCAGCACAGACTTTCAGAACAACACTTACATTTTTAGGAAGAAGTGAAAATTTGGCCTCAAAAGATGAAAAGATCTTCTGGTGCGGAATCCATTCTTTGACAGAAAGATGGGAAAAACTTATAGCTAACGATGACCAATACTTTGATTATTAAGGTAATTCATTTTGTAATGGAATTAAACGCTTACGTAGTAGAATCAATGAAAGAACTTGGCGAGATGATGTACCAACACCTGAAGAAAACTGGAAAATTAATACATGCGTTCAGAGCGTCGTCGGTTTTTGTATTTCTTTCACTGTGATCTCTCGGATAAGTATTGAATCGAGACTGAAGTCTTGCTAGTTGTTGGTCAAGTTGGACATTTTTCAATCCACCAATGTACAAATGGGAGGAAAATATGATATTTGAAGTTTCATTATGTTATCTTATTTTATTCCAGACAATCAATTTACATTTTAACTTATACCAAGAAAATATTTACTGTCGCATCTAAAACATCTTCGTTTACTTCGATTATTGAGACAGGTTGATTGGTCGTCAATAGATGGCACTACATAAAAAAAATATGTTTTAGGCCAGTAAGGTATCTAGGCGAGTTAAAACCTGGGAGTGCTTCATAGATAAAAACCAATAAATAAGGATCCCTTGTGTTTGGAATAATGGTAACCTTATTTTCATTTTTAATAATATAAAGTCACACAATTTTGATGATTTTTCACTAACAAAAATTCTGCTCAAAATTACAGTTTCGTGCTTGTAATGACCTCAGTTTTCTAAACCATAAAGACGTATTTTTTTATTGTCTCCCTCGTTCCAGTAGACCATTTCTAAGTGTTAACGTGTATTTCCTATAATCCAGTTAATTGGGCATTCAACCGTCTATTTTGGGTAGGATTCGTTTTTTTTTTTGATTTTTATCAAGAGGGGGGTCCAACGTAAGGTTAAATTTGAGTTTTCGGGGTCGGGGTGCACTATTTGGCCGCTATATTGAAAATAGAATATATCTCGGTCACCGTAAGTCTAACAAAAATTTTGTAAAGAACTTTTTTGTAGATTACACAATAATTTACAACTTTTCTGACTAACTTTTTATAGTTACTTCAATAATTAAGAAGTCATAAACAAAGATTAATGAAAATTTAGGGATTGAAAAACTATTGTTGTTAATAACTTTTCTTCTATTAATTAAAAAAATGCATCAGAGCTTTTTTATAAAGAATTTTATAACAAAAAATTTGACCTACTATTCTTTATGATTCTGATTATTTTTAAGGGTTTTTTAACGCTGCAAGGGGTGGTAGGTGAGGTATATAGGTAAAAAAAAAATAATTGTTCTTTTATTTTTACATACATATTATTTATATTATTATATGTTTTTTTTATTAGTTTATTAAAATATTTTTTAATAATAATATTTTATTTTTAATTAATATTTTTATTAATTTATAATTTTTTTTTATCATTGTTATACAGTGAAATCCGTTTATAACGAACCCCAAAAAATCACTAAAAATGGTTCGCTATATCCGAAGTTCGTTACAAACAGTAAACAAAATCTAATATCATTTTTCACTACTTTTTTATTTAGATTAGGCGCTAATGCTTAGAAAAATGAATAAAAATGTTTATTAAATTTAAAAGAAAACGTGCAAAGCAAAATAAAACAAGTCACACTAAAGTTATTGTTATGTATGTTGGTACATATACGAGTATAAACGAAAACATTAAAATACGAAGATTATACAATAAAATCAGTAATTTTCATTTGTACAATTTTACTTGAAAAAGAAATGGTGTTTATTTAATTCTCAAGGTCACAAAAACTACTCCATATATGTTCAGGAACTTCACAAGATTTCAAAAAATTGCTAGTTTCAGTCATTTTCTTAGTCATTTCTGAACTGGATGGAACATAAATATTATCTCCTTCTCCAAGCTCGTTTTCGCCCTCATTATCGCTTAAAATCTTTCCAGAAGTCACTGATGTCACAATTTGATCATCAGTTAATATTTCTCTCGTCATTAATTCATTATCGGCACATACATATTCTCCAAAATTAAAGTGATTAAACATCTTTTTAATCTCGATTTTTTTAATGTTAGCATCGTAAACAAATTCTAGAGAATCAGTAGGATCTTCTCGATGTTTTTCAATCCACTGAGTCAACGGTAACTCATCATCTGAGTCATATATCCACATTCTTTCCTTAAAAATCCGCCATGCTTAAAACAGTTTGCAATGGTTTCTCTACTGACTGTTTGCCAAGCCATATGAATAGAGTTTATAGCGTCCAAGAGAGTCTCTAACATTTTCATTAGTAAAATCTTTCTGTAATGACATTTTAAAGAATGTATCACACCTTGATCCATAGGCTGGAGCTTTGCACTTGTGTTTGGAGGCATAAAAACCAATTTTATTTGCTGTAGATCAACTTCAGGGTGTGCTGGACAGTTGTCAATTAAAAGTAATATTTTTCTGCTTGTGAATTTTAATTTTTTGTCCCATCAGTTCGTTTTTAAAAATTTCTGATGTCATCCAGGCTTTACTGTTTGATTTGTACTTTACCGGTAAATGTTTGTTTTTAAAACACCTGGGATTGGCGGACTTTCCTATGACCAACAATTTTCTTTTCTCTGTTCCAGACATATTTGCAGTTACTAACACAGTAATCCTTACTTTTGATCATTTTCCACCAGCACAATTCTCACCATCAAACTTTAATGTCTTATCAGGCGTCACATTGGCCAACCACTGATCAAAAACAGTCATATCCACTCCTGCAGTTTCTCCTACTATCTTACCCCCACTTTTTAAATCGTTTAATCCAACTTCTAGAACAGTTAAACTCGGTGTTCTCTATTTTCCTTCCCAATTCACTAGCTTTCTCTTGTAAAGTATAGGCGGTTAAGGAGTCCTTTATCCACTTGGTCATGTTATATTTACATTGAACTCTTTTCCACACCACCTGTGACGTTAGGCACGTTTTTTTTTATGTAGTGTCCCCTGTAGGCCTAATCCACGAATCTTTATTTAATTGCGTAAGTTTTGGTCTTTTAGAAGGTCCAGGTTGTGGGTTGAGGTCGTCTTCTTGGACAATATCAGTGCAAATTTCTGTGTCTTCGTCAGCGGAAATTTCTATTTCTTCATCGAGAGGAATCTTATCCAGGAACGACGGCAGCATCGAAGGACAATCATCTTTGATTTTTGCTTCGTCAAGTAATTCAGAAATTTCAACTACATTTCATATGTTTCTCCACTGCGATGCTGTGCAAGTAATTTTATTCGAAAAAAAATACAAATTTTCGTCACGGTTAAGAAGCGTCTCATTTATATTTTGTTTACAATATTTTTATTTCAATAAAAATGTTTGACGGTTTCATATTCGATTGAAAGATTTCAGCTTTTGTGCAGGTTAAGTGTTAGAAAGAAGAAATCTAACAGAAAAGGATAACATAATACCGGAAGGTTGCAAAGTATTAGAATTTGGATGAATTGTATTTTTGCCAATCGAATGCGGCGTAATATTTTATAAAAATAATAATTAATTATCTATTAAAAGATCTTTTTTGTATCGAATTGCCGGGACGACGAGAAATAAATAAACATAACCAAATACTATTGTCTAACAGTTTGAAATGTGGGTAAAGGTGCAAATTCATACGATGAGTAATAAAAAGATAAAACTATAGGTCAGTTACAAGGCTTCTGTTTAGCAGTCTGTCGGCGCTTTATGAAGGTCAAGATTACACAAGCATTACATTAATAATTACATACCCAATTAACTTAGATTTGTTTCGCAAATTATTGCAAGTATTTTTTATCGTCACACATAGTAGATCATCATCAGTATTTGAATTTATACAGGGTAAAATTAAATTTATCAAACTAAGCACATTTTAACATAGAAATATAAAAACTGGTTTTTTTCCTGTGTGGGTTTTGGATAGGTTTTTTTATGGGCACAGCTTGTGCGCAGAATTATTCACGTTGCTTTTAAATAACTGCAGATTGTTCTCGGTGAAAAACACAGTCCTGTGCCTAGATTAGACGAAATATTGTACGAATTTACTACAGCAACAGTTCCGTTCAGCACAGTATACAGGGTGTTTTCCAAGATGGGACAGTTAAAATTTTTATATAGGCCACACAGGTATAGTGTTTTAGTAAATACTAGGACTAGTCAAGAATAATGATCGAACTTAAAATACACCCTGTATAATTAGTAGATATGGAACCTTGAGTTAAAAAATTGAAATCTTTATTCACTGTTGCACTAAAATATAGAGTATTTTAATCATTCATGCGAGAGGTTAATTATTGGATTTAGTTATTTTTCAACAAAATTAAGGTTTAAGCAATATAGTTTATTAAAATTCACGAAAAATTACAAACTATATTTCGTATCCTCTTTTGAAAAACCTTTTTAAATTTTTCTACCGCTCATTAAAACTTGCCATGAATTGCCAAAGATTCTTAAATATTAGCGATTTAAGATAACAATTACGGGTTTATTTTACCTAAAAAGATTAATTATATCTAGAACTTGACCGGGTTTATATTTCGACGACGCAACCATAACTGCATCTTTAGAAAGCCGCAAGCTAACACACAGTAAGCACCAGGCACTCTGAATATGTCCAAATTTAGCTTTATATATAAATTGTACTCAAGAGCGGGGAAGGATGCAGTTTACATCTCGAGTCTTGTGTTCCCCCAAGAAGAGGCCGGTACAGCAAAATTTACCAGTATGTGGTTTAGCTAAGTGCATTAAAATAAATAAGTTTACTGGCCCACTGGAGTATTGACGCTATTCCGCCGAAGCAGGTCTGCCACTTCGCGAAAATTAACCGATCAAGATAGACGGATATCAAGCAAGTAATTTCAAGAAATAATAAGATTCCACTGACATTTCTAATAGGTTAATCAGTAAAGGAAAATGGGACGTCCTCTTTGATTATTGATTTTTTATAAAATAAAAAAGTATGTTAGCGTATTTGAAGACGTCGCGTCGTATAAATTTATTTCCTTTGCTTACTTATCAGGACGTTCTGATTCATGGACATAACGGTTAGACATGAACCTTATGTTTTTATTATTGTCTTTTTACCTAGTTGGGTCCTTCTTTAATACTACTAATAAATATGAAAATAGAGGTGAAAATTAAGCAGGTATACTAATGCGCTGTTTACACAAAAATTGGATATATGTATACCAAAACTGGTACTGGTTTTTCATTCCAAATTGACATGAATGAGTTCATACGAGCGCCTTGAATTTAATGTATTTTTGTACAGCCGTGCTCAAAGAAATCGTAAAGTTTGACGTTTAGACGTTTAAAACTGTACATTATTGTGACCACTCCTGCACATCCAATATGAACAATCTAACCGCCGAACTGTATTAAAAATAAAATCAATTAAGGCACGCTCAGACTGTGAAGGTATGATTACTTTGTCCACCGCTGTACATTCAGTAACGATAAAGTGGCTGTACGTAAAATAACGATAAAAATTAAATTAAAAATAATTGACCAATACCAAGTAAATGTTTTGTTGATTATTTCTTTGTATGTACAGGGTGTCCCAATAAGTTTGAGCATCTATATACTTAGCCTCATGGAATACAAATCATTATTTAAGAATTTTTCATCCAAGGTCAATGCATCTCCAGAATATTTTCCGTCTTGACCGAGGGATTTTAATTCAGTTTATTATTAAAACAGATTACTTGCGACGCAAAAGGACGAATTAACCACAGAGATTTTTTTCTTGAATAATATATACCTAACCTTATGTTCGATCGATAGTGTAATTAACTATATTAGTTCTTTAAAATCTTCTAAAAACGATTTAAAATTTATAAATTTCGTCAGAGCACTTGAACTCGTGTGGAGAGAGTCCCGAAACCGTGTTTGGAGACCTTACAACTTGAAGGCATCTCATATGTACAAACAAATGTCTTAGAGGTAATTATAGAATAGCCTGGAATACCGAAGATGTAGGGTTCAAATCTTGCTTGCAGTGGAACACATTTTGCAATTTTTAAAAGCTTGTCTAAATGCCACAAATACACATTTATGAGATTCACATATCTGACAATCAAGGTGGCGGGAAAAGTGTTTTTATGCACCGATAGTTAGTGTCTTTCGATTTCACGGCATGCAACATTTTGTAATTGCGAGATCAGTGCCATAAATCAATATTGCTAGATTGTTTCGTACGTCGAATTAGTGCCAGTCGGGGCTTTCCAAAAGCCTTTAAATCCTGGCAGAAACGTGACTTCTTTGTTTAATCACTATTAGTAAGACACATGTCTGTCAAAGTTTAATGGGTTATTTAGGCTAACTTAGTCTTAAATATCAATCTGTGGTAATGATTTCTAAATGAATTTCTGTGAGTAACGTAATGAAATTTTCGCAGTATTTATTATATCTCATTTGTTGTGATTTGATATTTTTTTTGCCAAAGTTAAGTCTGTCACACACACGGTTTTCTTCGAGACTATTTGACATAGAAAGTTGAAATTTGACAAAAATATAGGAATTTATGGCTCAATAACACCCACCCTATCTCGAAAAGTAATGAACAAAAAAATGTTGAAAAAATCTGGAATATTCTCCATAAAGTGTAGATTGAGCGAATTATCACGAGTGCTTTACCTTTGATAATTTAACTGGTATATAAAAAAAAATTTCAAGGGCATAGTTTTCAACAGAGATCGGAAACAAACTTTGTTGAAAACTCATTTGGGATGTGTTTTGTGAAGTCAGCACAGTACGGAACACTAATTGCGCAAGTCCGACTTACACGTGGCCGGTTTATTTGTTTCGTTTTTGCTTTGTCTTTCCTAGAACCAAAATATGACAGGCCTTTGTGATTGACGAGATACAATACTGTAAACAATTTTTATACCAAAGTAGTAGGTAAAAGGAAGTTCGGGTTATATTTTATTACGTTAGGTAATATAAGAAATAAGTAGTGACGATAACAGTAAATCAAGTCGGAAAAAAGTTTGCGCTAGTGCACTCTCTTGCAATACGCTGCCTAAACCGTTAAATATGGAACAATATAATGTAACAATACAATATATATATATATATATATATATATATATATATATATATATATATATATATATATATATATATATTGTATTGTTTATATATATATATATATATATATATATATATATATATATATATATATATATATTGTATTGTTTATATATATATATATATATATATATATATATATATATATATATATATATATATATATACACATACGAGGCTGGTTTGAAAAGTCCGTGCAAAAATAAAAAGTACTTATGTGTTTGGGGTAAACCTTTTTTATTTTTCGACATAGTCTCCTTTTAGGCTTATACACTTCGTCCAACGATGTTCTAGTTTGTTGATCCCTTCCGAATAATAGGATTTATCCAAGTCCTCAAAATATCCATTAGTGTCTGCAATCACCTCCTCGTTTGAATAAAATCTTTGTCCCGCCAGCCATTTCTTCAAATTGGGGAACAAATAGTAGTCCGAGGGAGCCAAGTCTGGAGAATAGGGGGGATGTGAAACGAGTTGGAATCCTATTTCCATTAATTTTGCGACCACAACTGCTGAGGTGTGTGCTGGTGCGTTGTCGTGATGGAAAAGGACTTTCTTGTGGGCCAATCGCGGGCGTTTTTCTTGCAACTCGGTTTTCAAACGGTCCAATAACGATGAATAATATTCACCTGTAATAGTTTTACCCTTTTCCAGATAGTCGATGAGGATTATCCCTTGCGAATCCCAAAAGACAGTCGCCATAACCTTTCCGGCCGAAGGAACGGTCTTCGCCTTTTTTGGTGCAGATTCCCCCTTGGTAACCCATTGTTTAGATTGTTGAGTATAGTAATGTATCCATGTTTCATCCACAGTGACGAAACGACGCTTAAAGTCCTCCGGATTCTTCTGGAACAGCTGCAAACCATCCTTGCAACACTTCACACGATTCCGTTTTTGGTCAAGCGTGAGCAATCGCGGCACCCATCTTGCGGATAGCTTTCTCATGTCCAAATGTTTATGCAAAACTGTTCTAATCGAAGGTGCAGAGTCACCATAATGTTTATCAAGCTTCTCTTTAGTCTCCTGAGGCGTTTTGCCTTTCATAAAGTAATATTTATTTAATCACCACACGAAATTCTTTTTCGTCTATTTCTTGAAAATCACTCGACTTCCTTGATTCACACGAATGCCAAACACAAAGAAATAGACCAATATGGCTGAAACTTGGTGTGCGTTCATTCAAGAGATGCTACTAACTAAAGATGACCTCGATACGCGCCGGTGGTGCCATCTCTCGGACTTTGCACGGACTTTTCAAACCAGCCTCGTATATATATATATATATATATATAAATATATATATATATATATATATATATATATATATATATATATATATATATATATGGACTTGATTCACTACTATCGTCACTGCTTATTCCTTATGTTACCCAATGTAACAAAATATGTCCCATTATTTCCCCTTATCTCCCATTATTTCTCCTTATCTCCTATTATCTCGCCATAACTCCCATTATCTAGACTTATCTCCCATTATTTCTCATTATCTTGAATTATCTCATCTTATCTCCCATTATCTGGGCTTATATTGAATTCTATAGAACATATGTATAAATTTATAAAAACACGTAAATCGGATAAGTGGTTCTCAAGTGATAAGCGTACTAACGGACAGATAGACAGACAGGCAGACAGACAGACAGAGAGACGTTGCATTTTATATACAGGGTTACAGGGAAAGTCGTCCTAGATAATTAAGGACGTTATAGTTTAGGTCGTTTCTCACCGATTTGACTCTATGACATGATGTCCTAAACTTAACCGTTTTCGAGATATTGAAGTTTAAAGATTTTCTAAAAATAACATGTTTTTTTTGCTTTTATATCGATTTCTTTTTATTAGAGGTTCTCGAGTGCGATTTTTTGGTTATTTTTAGTTAGTTTGTATGTCAAGTATCAAAAATCATCAAAAAAATTTGAACTAGTTTACTAACAGTTTCAAATGGCGGCTTGTTAATGTTTCTAAATTACGAATTTTTACCAAGTGTTTCCTACTTTAAATCAATAAAGAGAAAAAAAAATGTGTGGAAGTTATTCTGCAAATTATTTTAAAAACTTTTACGTCTTTTTAGCTATCTAAAACGGTATAATATCTACTAGATCTATTGAAAATTCTAAGAAAATGAGATTTCAATAGGCCCAAATGTAGAGTATCATAATAATAGAATTTAGATACTACCAATTACCGGTTTACTACCTGCACCTTCAAACAATAAAAAGGGTTGGGTAAGCATTTTTTTCCGGTCGGGGTACTCTCTGTGCGAGTGACATTTTCTGTTCACTAAACATTATTGAATGATTTTTAGTCTGCTCATGCGATTCGTCCGTGGTAGATGTGCTATACCGTGCTTTTCAAAAATATCTGTGTTTCATCTTCTGACTGTGTGAATTGGCTCGTAACTGGATTTTGATCTCTGCTTGTGACTATGGCAACGTATACCAACGAGGAATATGCTGACATCCTAATGTGTTACGGATTTTGCGAAGGAGTGTGATGAATACATATTGCGATATCCTACTCGTCGTGTACCTGATGTTAGCGTATTTGATGGAACTTATCGAAGACTACGAGAAACTGGTTCCGTACAAAGACGGCGGACTGACATGGGACAACCACGTATCTTTGACGAAGACGAAGAAAACGAAATACGACCTCTCTTTGAGGTGGACCCAACCACATCTACAAATGTTGTCGCACAACAGCTTGGTATTTCGCAGTGGAAGGTATGGTTTGTAATGCATACTGTTGGGCAACACCCTTACCACTATACGCCCGTGCAAGTCATTGAAGAAGGGGATCCGTTGCGCGACGATTAGAATTCTGCAGATTTATGCTCAATACCGATGTCGAAGATGCATCTTTTTTTAAGAAAATACTATGGACTGACGAGTCGAAATTCGACCAAGACGGTCTTACAAACTACCACAATGCCCACTATTGGGCTTCTAAAGTGGAAGGCAACCCAAACAAAAAAAGAACGAAAGGATCACAAACAAGATTCAGCTTAAATGTGTGGATGGGTATAATTTCAAATTATTTGGTTGGGCCATTCTTCCTGCCAGATAATTTGAATGGCGAGGAAGACGACAATTTTTTTGCGGAACGATTTACCTAATTTGATGGAAGACCTACCTATTGGTTTGAGACAAAACATGTACTTTCAACACGATGGCTGCCCAGCTCACTACAGAGGAAGTGTTCGTGCATGGCTCAATGACAATTATCCCAACAAATGGATTGGAAGAGGCGGACCCATACCTTGGCCGGCGAGAAGCCCAGACCTAACACCGACGGATTTTTATGTGTGGGGTCACATGAAAAGTCTCGTATACGACCAGATGACTCCTATCGAAAACGTGGATGTCCTAAGACAAAAAATAATTGATGCGGCTGACCAAATGAGGCGGCACCTCACAACCAGCGTTGTGAAAAGTAATTTAAGAAACAGAATGAGAATTTGTGTTAGAAATAGGGGCGACCATATAGAACATGAATTATAATTAATAAAAAATATTAAATTGCAAGGTTTTTTGTTTTATTTGTGTATTTTTCGTATTTTCACCAAGAACTAAAAATTTACCTTTTGCTACCCGAGACCGCTTTAGGTGTCATTCTGCGTACAGTTTTCCTATTAAACGCCTAGTATTATACCTTTTTTGATAGCTAAAAAGACGTAAAAGTTTTTAAAATAATTTGCAGAATAACTTCCATACATTTTTTTTTCTCTTTATTGATTTAAAGTAGGAAACACTTGGTAAAGATTCGTAATTTAGAAACATTAACAAGCCGCCATTTGAAACTGTTAGTAACTAGTTCAAATTTTTTTGATGATTTTTGATACTTGACATACAGACTAACTAAAAATAACCAAAAAAATCGCACTCGAGAACCTCTGATAAAAAAAAATCGATATAAAAGCAAAAACAACAATTTTTTTTTTAGAAAATCTTTAAACTTCAATATCTCGAAAACGGTTAAGTTTAGGACATCATGTCATAGAATCAAATCGGTCAGAAACGACTTAAACTATAACGTCCTTAATTATCTAGGACGACTTTCCCTGTAACCCTGTATATTCTAGATAGAAGATTATAGATAACCTGGCCAGAGAACAAATGTATGAATTAAAAAAAAAAAAAACACGTAAATCGGATAAGTGCTTTTCGAGTGATAAGCGCACTACCGGACAGACAGACAGAGAGACGTTGCATTTTATATATATTAAATTCTTTGCTTGTTCCATATTTAATGCTTTAGGCAGTGTATTGCAAGAGAACGCGCTAGCAGCAAACTTTTCTCCGACTTGATTCACTATTATCGTCACTGCTTATTCCTTATATCACCTAACGTAATAAAATATATCCTATAACCTGGCCAGAGAAAATATGTATGTTTAAAAAAAAAAGCACGTAAATCGGATAACTGGTTCTCCAGTGATAAGCGCTCTAACGGACAGACAGACAGACAGAGAGACGATGCATTTGATATATATTATAGATATTGTTTGCTACATGATATTGTTCCATATTTAATGGTTTAGCATGTTTAAAAAAAAACACGTAAATGGGATAAGTGGTTCTCCAGTGATAAGCGCACTAACGGACAGACAGACAGGCATAAATAAGAGATACCTTGCATTTTATATATATTATAGATGTCATAAAATATATATCTATAACCTGGTCAGAGAACATATGTATGAATTTAAAAAATCACGTAAATCGGATCAGTGGTTCTCTAGGGATAAGCGCACTAACGGACAGACAGACAGACACAGAGACGTTGCATTTTATATATATTATAGATATAGATTATTATTATTATATAACCTGGCCAAAGAATATATGTATAAATTTAAAAAAGACACGTAAATCGGATAACTGGTTCTCGCGTGATCAACGCACTAATGGACAGACAGACAGACAGAGTGACATTCCATTTTATATATATTATAGATTATAGATATTCTCTGCTACATATTATTGTTCCATATTTAATGGTTTAGGCTGTGTATTGCAAGGGAACACGCTAGCGGCAAGCTTTTTTCCGACTTCATTCATTATTTTACGTCACTGCTCATTCCTTATGCTACCTATCGTAATAAAATATAGCCTATAACCTGGCCAGAGAACGTATGTATGTTTTTAAAAAAAAGTACGTAAATCGGATAAGTGGTTCTCGAGTGATAAGCGCACTAACAGACAGACAGACATATTATAGATATATATATATTATAGATATATATATATATATATATATATATATATATATATATATATATATATATATATATATATTATAGAGATATATATATATATATATATATATATATATATATATATATATATATATATTATAAATATATATATATATATATATATATATATATATATATATTATAGATATATATATTATAGATATATATATTATAGATATATATATTATAGATATATATATATATATATATATATATATATATATATATATATATATATATATATATATATATATATATATATATATATATATATATATATTATATATATATATATATATATATATATATATATATATATATATATATATATATATATATATATATATATTATATATATATATATATATAAAAATACGTGTTTTTTTTTATAAAATATATATATCCTCTTAGGTAACATAAGGAATAAGCAGGGGCGATAATAGTGAGTCAAGACCATGCGAGCAGAGCAGCGGGCACGGCGAGGCGTTACATATAATAAAATTTATACTCGGCCATCATCTCTGAGAAAGTCGAGGAAGTTAGTCTACTTCGTTTGTGGTCACGTTTTGTTCCATCTATTTGCTTTTCTTTAGCGATTGCTATATTTTCTGTGCCTCTAGGTTAATAGTAGTTTAATGTAGATCATAAAAAAATCAATTAACCCAACCCCATAAAAATAATATGGTAACAACACATCACACGATAATGCGAGGACGTACTAAGTTAATATCTTTACCGGTTTTTTGAATTCTGACCAGAAATTTTTTCAGCTAAGTAGGATATTTGCATTTTTTGATTTGTATTTTAATGAGAAATTGATTTGGCTGCATATAAACTTTGCCTTTAAAGGTATACGAAAATAAACTAGTATTCTAGGGCTTAACGTTTTTAATAAGTTCGTTTGTAAACGAACATTAAAATAGTGGGATTACTTGATAACAAAAGATAATTGCTTGTGCCTTATTGTGTTAGTATTTGATCCGATTACTGCTTATTTGAAAATTAAAGTGTTTAACTAGTGATTTTTTTTTGCTCTTGCTTGGTGCCCCACCGAGATTTCTGCATTTTTTTCAAGGTCCCTAGATCACGAGAAACATAGTTTTCCTCTTCCGTTAGCCTATCTGTTTTTCAATCTGTTGCCGCGATAATCTTTTTGAAGCATTTTTACTTGAGATTCCAACATTTTTACATTTCCGTTTGTCTATCTGTTGCTTGGTTGCGCGATAACTCCTGAACAAAATGAGATATAGATTTCAAATCCGGTACAGACGTAATACTTGAATAAAGAAAGCATCCAATAGTTTTTGAACTACATCGCTATAGGAGAACCAATTTTTTTTTATTGTTGCTTTTGTTCAAGTTATTGATTAATTAACTACGTACCTTATTACAGTTATACGTGTGTATTTTTATGGATTTTTAATGTGTTATTGTTTTCAGGTGCTTTGTTCATAAGTTATGATGTGATTCATTAATTGTTGAAGTTTAGTTATTTTAATGATTACTAGCCGCTACCCGCCACTTCGCCACTAATTATATATATGGTGAGATCCAAAAGTTCTCAGACTAACGCAACATAATCTGAAGTAGTTACTTTTAGGCCTCCTGAGTTCCATTACCTTTAAAGTAGTTCCCCAGAATGCCGCGGTCTTATCGTTTTTTCCGCTAGTTGAATATGTCTACCATCTCGAAAAGGCGACGCTTGAACTTCACTTTCATATGAGTGAACAGGCCGAACTCACAGGGTGCGAAATCAGGCGGATAAGGAGGGTGGAGGATGAAAATGGTAGAATTCTTCGTCAAAAACTATTGCCTAGAGAACGATCTGTCGGCTAGTACACATTGTGTTGTCAGAGGAATCTTTCCTCTCTCTCTAAAGCTTTGACCATTTTCTAACTAATGGAATGTTCTTCAGAGATATCCGATGGTCTTCAGAAATAATTTATTGAATTTTGCCGATGATTTCTTTCTGCTTTACGCTTATCACTCATTACTGATCTTAGAATTCCCAGTGGAGTAGTCGAATAATCACCCTATTACTAAAATTGTACCCAATTGTTGAAATTTGTTTTCCTACCTTGCTGCGAAAAGAAAAATTTGAACTAGGATTTCCTTTTCTTAGGTCATGGTCCTATAGTATATGTAATTTTTTAAACATTATATTTTTTTAGGCGCCAGCGAGGCCCACAACACACGACACAGTGTCAACTCAAGCTCGGGTGTTCTGATGGTAGGGCCCAATTTTCGAGTGGGCAAAAAAATCGGCTGTGGTAATTTCGGAGAGCTCAGACTAGGTAAAAACCTGTACAATAATGAGCATGTCGCCATTAAGATGGAGCCAATGAAATCGAAAGCTCCGCAACTGCATTTGGAGTATAGATTTTATAAGTTGCTTGGTAGCCATGGTAAGTAGGTCATCATAATAAGATTAGTTTAGTCAGTCTAAAAAATAGTAATTTTAGTAAAATACATTGATAGTCTGTGTGTGTGTGAGTAAGTGTAATTAATATTTCACATGTGTTAAAATGCTAAATTTCTTTAGGTAAAGCTTCTATCTTTGGGGATTGACTAATTTTAATTTATTAAAAGTAACGCTGCGAATCGAGTGCTTATCCTAAGCAGAGAAGCGTTAAAAAGTTACTTCCGATTTTAACAGACCCAGACCTACGTCTTTATTTTAGATGGAAACACCAAGTCTGCTAAAAATTTTAAACGTTTCTGTAACTTTACCTAAATTAAATACTTAACGGTTTCTGAGATAATTGCTTCTGCAAAGCAGAAAGCTTCATGCTTTTAATCGATTTTATAACACAATAAAAATTGGTCATGATTCCAAGCAAAAAACAATAAATCTCTAAATGAAATAAAACAGTTTTAACAACTGTTTGGTTTTATAGTTATACCGGGTAATACCGGCTGTCCCATAAATAAGTTCAAAGGAACGAATTTACAGGAAATTCATTGAACAGAATGGAGGCCGTATTGAGCATTTATTTATTGACAATAGTAATAATACCATATTTAAAATCAAACTGATAAACGTCTTTTTTATTTTTTTTGTTCTGTTTCTAGTAAATGTAACTCTTCTGTTTGGTTCACTTAAGTTGTTGCTACATATCCTTGGAAATGTATTTTAACTAGCAATTCTTATTTACGTTAAAAAAAACATTTTTAGCTTTCGGCATAATTAGAAAAAGCATTTTTTCTTTCTTATTTTGCACAGTACCATAAAAATACATAAGGAAATATGAAGTTTGTCTTTGTCTCTTCAAATTAGCAAGTGGTTCATTTATAATCAATAATCCTGTACATAATTGTCTGATTTTTCAAATGCGGTTATCACAGAAACTATTAACATTATATTAAAATTTAATTGTTCAAAATTTTGAAACATGTATTTGAAATATATTTTTTTCCTTTTCCTTGCAGAGGGAATTCCTGAGGTGTACTATTTCGGCCCCTGTGGAAAATACAATGCATTAGTTATGGAACTTTTAGGTCCTAGCCTTGAAGATCTCTTCGATCTATGTGAACGTAGATTTTCTCTAAAGACTGTTCTTATGATTGCAATTCAGTTGGTAAGTAAATTTTCTGTGACTCTTAGTGGGAGTCTACTCCGAGGTAGATTTGAATATGTGATGTATACCATTTCCAGGATTTTTGAGTTTTGAAAACTTGAAAGTTTTTACCATTTCCTATTTTATATAAAATAGGGCAGAAAATATAGTTTTTAGCGATATCCCTCCAAAGTAGTGGGTTTTTATATATGTTTTATTTTTTCTTATTTTTCGTTGTTACAAAATACTGAAAAATTATTATACTTTAATACAACTACAACTGTTAAACTCTTAAATTATATTTTTTAGCTCCATCGAATTGAATATGTCCATTCGAGGCATCTGATCTATAGGGATGTAAAGCCTGAAAATTTTTTGATTGGCAGGCAAAGTACAAAACGAGAAAAAATAATTCACATTATAGGTAATTATTATAAAATAATTCGATATACAGTCTTAAAAAGGGATCATAAGGATTTGCTCTCGCTGAATATTAAAAAAGAGTAATTATAGATTTTTGCTATTAAAAATTTTATGCACGATCGGTATTCACAAGTGAACTGCTGGACTTCATTATGAAATAAAAATGTTACTCCTAATTCTTTATCTTTCTGTCTCCCTATACCTTTAATCTGTTACTTTTACCTCCTCTGACCTTTATGATATTTTACCTCGACTTCTTTTTATTTTTTATCTCTGGCCTTACATCTCTTATGACTATTTTTACACTCTCTTCCCCCTTACTCATCTCTTTCTACCCTTCATTTTACGTAATGTCCGGTTTACAACCACATAACTGGTGTATATAATTCCATGGTAATTATAAAATTACTAACGATGTGTCTGTTTTGACAAGACAGTCGCTGAACTCCATTTTGAAGTAAAAATTTTATTCTTAATCTCCTACATCTCCCCCGGATACTCTTACTTCTATTCTTTTATCATTCACCTCTCCACCTCGATAAGGATTTATCCTTTTTACTATATCTATAGATATATTTGGCAGTTCTGAGCCAAGGCTGTGGTACTAGCACGTACTTTATTGTATTTCTTTATTTACTACATCCAGCAGCTGGCCAGAATCGAACCAGCAACCATACGATTACTATACAATCTAACGACCCACTCCACCGAGACTTTTTTACACTTATAATTTCATCCTCACATTTCTGCTACTCTTGCCTGTACTTAGATTCCTACTTTTGCTCTCACATGGCCCTAACTCCCTATTTAGTAGGCAGTTTAGAAACTTGGTTAGAACGTAATTTTAATTACAATATGACTTAAAAATTAATTTTACATGTCGCGTAGGAGATCGTTCAACTTTTAGTTTCTTTATTTGATGTTTTTGCGTATGCTTAAACAGGGATTGACCCTCTTAAGACCGACTAAAATTATGCACTTTGATTGGTAAAGAAAGTCTATTATCGTGGGCTTAATGTCTAGTTTACAACCATAGATAGAGTGTCTGTAGTTTGTGTGATAAACAAAGACAAACCATAAGTTAGTA
>CM032450.1:24830808-24843308 GCA_019049505.1 Pachyrhynchus sulphureomaculatus | reverse complement strand
CTTGATTTTACAATAGCCGCCCAATCTTTATGTCCTCCATCAAATGCGTAAAGCGCCTCCTTCAAATAAAATAAAGACTAAGTCTGATAAGGTATTAACATAGATGCTAGAGAGTAATTTTGAAATTTAAAAACTGCAAATGCTGCTAGAGTCCATCATGATTTCCTTCAGTCTAAATTATGTCACACATTAGCAAATATTTTATATATATATATGTATATATATATATATATATATATATATATATATATATACGTGTGTATATGTATGTATGTATGTATGTATGTATGTATGTATATATATATATATATATATATATATATATATATATATATATATATATATATATATATATATATATATACATATATACATACATACATACATATATATTCAATTTTAGAGATTTAGGTTCCTTTTATGAACATTTATTATTCAAGATTAAACTTAAATTGGCGTTTCGCCCTTTGGTTTAGGGCATTTTCATTTTTTTCTTTATTTCTACAAAGTATAAAAATAAATTACATTTAGTTAAACTGATAAAACACAAATTATTTAACTCACCCAACAATAAACTTTTTGAATATATTCTTAGTTCGATCTTGAAAAATTAAAATCACATGGGGCCTACCTTGAATTTCACATGTTTTATTTATTACTAACAAGTCATAGTAGCATTCTTATCAATGTAGATCTTATTTTGTATTATCGATCTGTGATTTTTTTTTGAATATTAAGCAGGCAGTATATATATATATATATATATATATATATATATATATATATATATATATATATATATATATATATATATATATATATATATATATATGTATATATATGTATATATATATATATATATATATATATATATATATATATATATGTATATATATATATATATATATATATATATATATATATATATATATATATATATATATATATATACATATACATATACATATACATATACATATACATATACATATACATAAACATACATATATATGTATATATATATATATATATATATATATATATATATATATATATATATATATATATATATATATATATATTTACACTGTACGTTCATACTTGGTCAACTTTAAAATTATGTGTATATATTCGAAACCACTAATAAAGTATTCTTTTTTCCAATCGTTTTCATTTTATCACCGGCCAGCCCTTACTTTTAAGGTGTTTCTTACGAGTAACTGTTAAAAGTAGTTTCGCTTGAAATTTTGAAAAATAATAGATTTTAGCATCATGCATTCACTGCTTCAATATAAAGATGGTTTATCACGCCATATTGCGGCAATTAATTGTAAAAGCTCCAGATATTTAACACTTAAAAGATAGGATTCCATACTTTTTGTTCGAGCGTTTTTTACAATTTTTGTTGTCATATGTGCATTAAAAAGTAAAAAGTTACAAAAAAATATGTACATAAAAAAATTACTTTGCCTTCGTTTGTTAAAATATGAAGGTAGTTTATCTCCTAGTTGTTGCAAAAATATTAGATAAATATTACTTTTTGATGTATTTTATGAAGTAAATTTTCGTTGTGGCAACGTAGTTTGAAGAAGACGTTCTTTCAAATTTTGAATCATATATATACCTTGCACTGATCGAACTTTCTTTTAAAAAATACTAGAGTAAACGCGTGTCTCACACGCGTATTTATTCAGTTATCAATCTTTAATAATTAATTTGACTAATTATATATCATTTTTATTGTATATCGTATCAAAGTTATTATAAATAACACGCGATTACGTGTGGCGGGAAGCAAGCGAGAAGCTACGTTGCCAGATTCATTATACCCCGTAAACTAAATTATTTCGCATTATATATATATATATATATATATATATATATATATATATATATATATATATATATATATATGTATATACGAGGCTGGTTTGAAAAGTCCGTGCAAAAATAAAAAACTACTTATGTGTTTGGGGTAAACCTTTTTTATTTTTCGACATAGTCTCCTTTTAGGCTTATACACTTCGTCCAACGATGTTCTAGTTTGTTGATCCCTTCCGAATAATAGGATTTGTCCAAGTCTGCAAAATATCCATTAGTGTCTGCAATCACCTCCTCGTTTGAATAAAATCTTTGTCCCGCCAACCATTTCTTCAAATTGGGGAACAAATAGTAGTCCGAGGGAGCCAAGTCTGGAGAATAGGGGGGATGTGAAACGAGTTGGAATCCTATTTCCATTAATTTTGCGACCACAACTGCTGAGGTGTGTGCTGGTGCGTTGTCGTGATGGAAAAGGACTTTCTTGTGGGCCAATCGCGGGCGTTTTTCTTGCAGCTTGGTTTTTAAACGGTCCAATAACGATGAATAATATTCACCTGTAATAGTTTTACCCTTTTCCAGATAGTCGATGAGGATTATCCCTTGCGAATCCCAAAAGACAGTCGTCATAACCTTTCCGGCCGAAGGAACGGTCTTCGCCTTTTTTGGTGCAGATTCCCCCTTGGTAACTCATTGTTTAGATTGTTGTTTGGTCTCAGGAGTATAGTAATGTATCCATGTTTCATCCACAGTGACGAAACGATGCTTAAAGTCCTCCGGATTCTTCTGGAACAGCTGCAAACCATCCTTGCAACACTTCACACGATTCCGTTTTTGGTCAAGCGTGAGCAATCGCGGCACCCATCTTGCGGATAGCTTTCTCATGTCCAAATGTTTATGCAAAATATTATGTACCCGTTCAGTCGAGATGCCCACAGCACTAGCAATCTCACGCACCTTAACTCTTCTGTCATCCATCACCATATCATGGATTTGATCAATGATTTCTGGAGTCGTAACCTCCACAGGCCGTCCAGAACGTTCAGCGTCACTTGTGCCCATATGGCCAGTCCGAAAATTTTGAAACCACTTATAAACTATTCTAATCGAAGGTGCAGAGTCACCATAATGTTTATCAAGTTTCTCTTTAGTCTCCTGAGGCGTTTTGCCTTTCATAAAGTAATGTTTAATCACCACACGAAATTCTTTTTCGTCCATTTCTTGAAAATCACTCGACTTCCTTGATTCACACGAATGCCAAACACAAAGAAATAGACCAATATGGTTGAAACTTGGTGTGCGTTCATTCAAGAGATGCTACTAACTAAACATGACCTCGATACGCGCCGGTGGTGCCATCTCTCGGACTTTGCACGGACTTTTCAAACCAGCCTCGTGTATATATATATATATATATATATATATATATATATATATATATATATATATATATATATATATATATATATATATATATGTATATATATATATATATATATATATATATATATATATATATATATATATATATATATATATATAAATATATATATATGTATATATATATATATATATATATATATATATATATATATATATATATATATATATATATATATATATAAATTATTTTCCTTTCCTTCTTGAAATATTATAGTTATATTTTTGTGTTTTTTTAGTACATGGGTTTGCAGTTTATGAATAAGCATATATTATGTATCTGATATTCATGTTACGGTTTGACAAATGTATTACCTTCATCAGAATTTTAGCATTTCTCTTATACACTTAATGTAAATTCAAATATATTTTAATTCAACCGCTTAAAGGCCGTACTTATTTCTTATGTAACGTTATCTATTATGTAAAACCTGAAAACTCTTAAGAGCCCTAATCTGTTTTTTTATATAAAAATCTGTTTATTAGGTAGTTTGGTAACTGTTTAGGACCTAAAAATTAATTTCAAAATCCTCGCGTCATAGATTGTAAGTTTTTGGTTACTTTACTTGGTTTTCTTGCATAAAGCGGGCTTAAACGGAGGTTGACCCTCTTAAGATTGAGTTAGGCACATTGATAGGTCAAGACTATTTTCAGAGTCTTTAAACCACCACTTAAATTGGCACAATGAGAGTAAATGGAAGTGTAGGTTCTAATGCAAATAATTATTTATTTTATGGTGTTTGTATTTGGTGTTTAACAAACGTTTCATTTCCATTGTAGAGTAGCATTCCTTTCTGATGAATGAACATATTTGCCGTATCGTAAATAAATAATGAACACGTAGTATATAGTAATGCGACTACATCGACTACATATTCTGTAACCGAACACAGAGAATATATATATATATATATATATATATATATATATATATATATATATATATATATATATATATATATATATATATATATAGGAATGTCGAGAATGTCAAAATAAATCATTTTTTACACTTTTTTTTTTCCGTTGTATTTGATCCAGCGGTCCACAAGCGTGCGTATTCCTTCCACGATACCTCCTGCTTCTCCTTGATATACACTGCTAGCGGAGCCGCTATATTTACACCGTAGCAGCAACAAGAAAAGGGACGCCATCAAGGTCAAACTTCGATCACGCGATCACAATAGTACCAACTCATAGCGGGCATACTCAGAAGGTAGTATGACAAACATAACGATGTGTTTGTTTTTTTTTGACATTCCCTGATGTGTATATAATGTAAATAATAAGTCATTCTGAAAAAACTGCTGCTGTCTGTTAGACTACATATTTGTTCGTTTTTTAGAGTACACCAGTAGGTTCACTACAAACTACAGCTCACGACGTTGTCATATCTCCTAACAGGGAAAGAAACGCCGGTGCCGTTCCAAAGGTAAGAGTATATTTTTCTCCCACCAATCAATCTAATTTTAATCTCTTATCCAATAGATAATCTTGAACCTGGGAATTATGTTTTTATGTTTGAAATTATTTACTTTACTAACGAGTTTAATACGTGCAAATACCATATTAATGGTGATTCATTTAAAAATCAGTTGTCTCATGCGGAGTTTTTAGTTGATAAATTATTTATTATTAGTTTTAAATGTTTTTATGTTTCAAAAATTCAATTATCACGGCTTTGTTTATAAATAATTTTGTATATGTCTTTATTGGCTTAAATTTTTAAATAGGTTATACTTCTGTTAAGCGAAGCATTGTATATCATTCATAACATCGTTTCCCGCTAAATCAGTGATCCATAAAAAACTTCAATGGGTTCGATAAAGATGAATAAAAAACACTGGATAGATTTTCAACCCTGCGTGTTCTGCAAGTAAAACGAGCTATGGATATATACCGGTGTTGTCATTTAATTGTCAATTAATTTTAATAGCAGATATGTGGTTATATATAACTTATTAAAGTACAAATTTAGAAAATATTCAACTCTTTCTTATAATTATAATATTATTTCCTTTCTACTCTATTAATTAGAAATATGCAGGATAATTTTACTTCATTAGATTATACTTTTAATAATATAGCGAAAACCGTTGAACCATTGAATATTTTAAATTTTTGAAATCTGACAACATTTAACATTTAACCAAATCGTAACTTATCGTTTTCAGTCGTCCTTCTGTTAACCTTCGATGTAAACAGACGAAGCCTTGATTGTATTCGTAAAAAAAATCAGCTGGTCTTCGGTTTCAGGGTAGTTAAATTTGAATAATCTCAAAGTGATGTGTTTTTTATTATTTCCAACCTCGAGGAATAGTATGTAAAGGGAACTGAGATGATGATTACAGAGTGACATCTAAAAAAATCAGTAGCTTTTTTAGTTGTTTTTGATTGGAAAAAAGATAATCGTGAACGTAATTATTTTAAATCTTGCATGTAAGGTATGTAAATAGTTTGACAGGTGGTAGTTTCTTTATACTAAAATCAATAAGGATTAGATTGGTGTAACAGAGTTCTTACGCTTATAGCAAAGACCTAATCTTTAAATTAAAAGGGGATAGTTCAATGTTTACAGGTCTTTGTTAATGTAATATTTAAAAATTGAACTTGAAAATGTTTTTTTAAAAGCATTTGCTTTAGATAGATTGATCTATTCTTCAACATTTAAACTACAGGTAGAAAACTTTCAGAGTGAACAAACCTAGTTTGGTTTGTCAGATCGAAACTTCGTCTAAGCTGTTGGAGGTTTTATTAAAAACTTTATAAAGAAACTTACATTATATAGAAAACTAGCGACGCGCCCTGGCTTCGCACGGGAGTTGTTGTTATGTTACTGTTTAACTCTTCGTTATAATTTAGTGTAGTCCAAAACAGTATGTCTAAAATATTTCTTTATGCGTCACATTAAGAGTCTCTTCCCCCCTTCTCAAACAGATTATGTTTAGACTTTTTTTATCTAGTCTAGCCTATCCCTAGTCATCATGATCATCATCTTCTCCACAATAATAAGGACTTTTTGGCCCACTCTCTTCTACCCTAAGCCAGCTCTCTTCTAACCCCATATAATTCTTTTGTCAACATCTCAAAAAAAACACATAAGCGCTTTTTGGTCAGACGACCGTTTCCCTCTCTCACCCTCATATAAGGCCTTACTCAACTACTTTTTAACGAAAACTAATCCATATTAGGCCTTTTGGATAACCATTTTAACAAAAAACACCTTATATTAGGCCTTTTTCATTACTTTTTATCATAAAAACAACCCCACTAACTTTATTAACGCCTTTTTCACATCCACACATGCACACATCAACCCTCCTCTAATGCCTTTTTTTTTCAAAAGACAATCATTATTATCTTTTTGACAAACTTTTTATCTAAAAAAATTACTAACTTTATTACGCCTTTTTTACATCTGGCCTACCCCCATTACACACTAAAAATAATCAAGAGAATTCTAACAATAAACCTTATCTTCTTAATAAAGACTTTTTAACCAAGTCTAAAACACTACACACACACGCCGAAAAAATACTACTTCACTTAGAGTTGGCGACACTGCCTCATAACGTCCTTTATACATCTAACCTAACTCCATTATACACTAACAATACCCTAGACAATCGAAAAACTAATTCTTCACACAGAGTTGGTAACAGTGTCTCGCCTTTGTGCTTGCGCATATATACCTGAGTGGGTCCAAAGATAGAACAAAAAATGCCTATAAGAAAATATATGGGATTTTGCGGCAGTTCAGTTATTGTTAGTTGAGCTAACCTGAATTAACCTCACAGAATTGATCACTCTCTAGAAAGAAACGAAGCGACTGTGCTACCATACCTGTATTTTTTTCTGTAGGCCTATAATAAACAAGGCCCAGTACCCCGAGACGGAATTCAAGGCGAGAAAAATCCCTACCCGATTTCAGTTCAAATAGAACACTTAGAAATATTATTTTCAAGAGCGCCGTAGCTTAGCGGCATTCTGGAAAGAGACAGTTCCTGGCCGCTCATTCCCTTTGTCTTTCTCACATTTTTGCGTCCATATTTACTTCACAGCGGGATACGGAACGCTCAGTCCATCCTCTGGGTCTATGGGTATATAGTGTGTTTTGTGAGAAAAATTCTCGATGTCGAATGTCGATATACTTTGTGACAAAATTCGTGTTGTTTAGGAAATGGATATGAAAAATCGCTTATTTCGAAATTTTGTATAAAAAACTTTATAAAGGGTGATTCATTTAGAGGTACTTTTTTTAAATACAAAAAAAATGAATAAAAACAATTTTATTTTATAATCTTTATTATCATATAAAAGAACCATTCTTTACAATTATTTCTTAAAGATAATTTCTTTCAAATGTTGTCCGCGACTACGGTTAACAACGTCCATTCTGAAGTTCCAATTTTCAATGACGCGTGTGAGTATTTCGAGTGGTATTTGGCCAATGACTCGAGTAATATTGGCCTCCAATGCCTCAATTGTAGCTGGCTTATCCATGTAGACTTTGGACTTTACATAGCCCCAAAGGAAAAAGTCAAGTCAATTTTTCTCGAAAACAGTGGATCTTCTGCAAGCTTGTCAAGAGCCCAACGACTAAAACGGAAACGATTCGGAAGGTCGGTCGGCTTCAGTTGTTGCACTAGTTGAATTTTGTATGCTTTTAAAGAAAGATCCTCACGTAAAATACGCCAAGTTGTTGAATATGACAGGCCAAGCTGTTGAGAACGGCGACGAATCGACACTTCACGGTCTTCGCGTACACTCTCCGCTACCGCCCCTATATTTTCTTCACTACGTGCTGGATGTAGTCTATTCGGTCGAGCATTATCCAATAATGAAAATTGGGTCTCAAACTTATTGATGGTAGAGCGAATTGTGCGTTCGGTAGGCCGATTATGTGGACCATAAGTTGCTCTAAGCGCCCGATACACATTCCTCGTAGAACGCCCATTTTCGTAATAAAGTTGAACAATTTGTAGACGCTGTGCCGGGCTAAGTCTTTCCATTATGAATTGTCAAACACTACTAAACAGGAATGCCACTTCAGTTGACACGACGCATGTGCAATCTGCAATTAAATCCCCATCACAAAAAGTACCTCTAAATGAATCACCCTTTATATATGGTAAAATAATTGGCCCAGAGTTAACGTTCATAACAAAATATGCAATCCATTGTATACTTGGCTGCCTATGTTAGAACTGTAATGATATATTTATTATTTATCTATTCATTTTTTTTTATCCTACTCCCTTAAACTATAGTGTATGTCTTTCCCAGTCCAGGCTACATACCAGTAAAAATTTTTTAAAGTCGGATAGTTTCAGAGATTATCTCCTGCAAACAAACATACAAACCTTCCTTTTTTATTATATTAGTATAGATTACTAAAAAAAAAATTTAAACAACACCAAACAAGAATGTACGTGGCAGATAGTTTTTAAAAATGTTAGATAGCTTCCCGCGAGCTTTTTATTTTACGGGAACTCTAACCGTTTTTGGGTAAACTTTTTTAATTTTTTTTTATTATTTTTATTAAACTTTTGCATCAAATGGTGTAAATTTTATATCGACCTACTAGAAGTGGGTAAAATATTTTTGTGAAATTAGCTATCGGTTTTCTCACTTGGTTCAATTACTACGTCATGCACCACAGTCCTTTTATTACAGGACTGAACTTGTAAAGTTTAGCTAAAACATGTTTGCACTTATCTACAATATTATTTATTAGTGAATAATCCACGATATAATTTTTATTGGACATAATAGTAAAGTCCTGGAAACACTTGGAGAGAAGTCTAAGAACGAGAATCGTGGATCTCATTACTGGAAACAGAGGGCCGGGTGTTGCTGAACTCACTGACTCTGAGTTTGGTACGGATTCTTGGTTTTTATGATAAAATCCCTTCGGTTTTTTAAAAACCTACACTAGAACGTGGCATCACACAATAGAAAAGAGACGAGTCGCAAATAAACGAGGTCAGGCTCAGATAGCAAGTACACGCAAGTCATATAAAAACTTATCCGGTGGAATAGTTGGGTGTAGTCATTGTAAAAACATAGATACTTTTTCTGTCATTCTGAACTCTATACGAGAACAGAGAACTAAGAAACGAGCACGAAACCGGGAGTTTTTGAAAAATCGTTTGTACTGAAAAGTCAGATTTTTTGAGACACAAAGTTCCTTTTCTCAGCTATCATAATAGATATAGTTACGTTTTTTTTTTTTAGTAATTTAGAAATTGTCGGAAGGAAAAAAATTCAAACGTATTTTGGTACTCTAGTTTTTTTGGAGCTGTAATTAGATAAAGTAAAATTTAAAAAATCTACGCTCAGATTGTTTCCTAGTAATCGAGAAATAGCTAGAAAAAAAGAAGTAGAAAATCGGAGCAGTAGAATTGTAGAAAAAGAACAAAAAACACAGAATTTCACAAATTTTAGAAAATACGGTGATTCAAAGAAAAAAATGTTGAGTCTATGGAATAGTTTTTAGACAATCGAATGAGAAAGAAGTCGTGTATTTCCGGACGGAGTGCCAAGCGGAAACGGATAGAGTCTCCTTAAAGAACCTGTAAAAGAGCAGGGATGTTTTCAAAACTTTTAGAGATATTTGTTAGAAATGATGGTGTAAGAAAAACTTATGTAAAGGAGCTAAGTATCCTAATAGGTTTTCTTGCAAAAAAATGAGACAAGGTTAATAATTCTGTTCAATTATATGTAAATCTGGAAGTAAAGTTTTTAATTACAGGTGATTTTTGAGTTAAATTTTCGTTTCTAGGCTAATAAAACCAACGCATGGCCTGAAGCTTCCAAACACAGCACTCTAGGTAACTTGACTCCTGCAGATCGACACGGTTCGGTCCAGGTTGTGAGCTCTACAAACGGAGAACTGAACACGGACGATCCTACGGCTGGACACAGTAACACGCCAATTACACAACCTCAAGAAATCGAGCTTCTCGATGAGACCAAGTATGTAAAGTATGTAGTCGCTTTTGTAATAAGTTTGTGTTAATTATTTAAGTTTGAGAGGATGGCGGCTCCCAGATACTGGAGTTGCCTGCTTTTTACCTGTTATTATCGATCAGCTTGGGTCTGCTTAAGAAAATGTCAGTTAGTTATATTTAACCAAATTTTTATTCAAAATTTATTTTAAGGTCTTTGACATATTTATAAAAGTTCTCTGACTAATGCAATCAAATCTGAAGTAGTTACTTTTAGGCTTCGTGATTTCTGTCACCTTCAGAGTGTATCCGAATGCACCGGTTCCTCTGGTGGAACATCTTTGGGTTCGGATTGTATCCTCTTTATCGTGTCCATGCGATGACCTTTACCTTCATGTTCATATGGAGGAACAACCAAATTAGGAGAGTAAGCGAAGTGAGAGATGTGAGTGTTGGCCGGTGTATTGTCGTGATGCAGTCGGAAATTATTCCTACTCTAAAGCTGCGGCCGTCTGTTTTTCAATAGAAAGTTCATCAAAGATGATCAGAATCGTCCAACAACCATCTTTACGAATGATTTGTTGTACTTTGGCGATTATTTCAGTCGTGGCTGCAGCCGATGGTCTTCTGGAAAGCTCGTCGTTTTCCACCCAAGTTTGGCTTTGAATCGCGAAAATGACTCGAAACATTGCGTACGGCTCAGGTCGTCGGCTACAAATCCTTCCCAATTGTTTTACACGTTTCAGTAGCATTTTTCCCGCGTGTAAAAAAAATTGATAATGACAGACACAGTTAGGTCTTTACACAAACTGAATGAGTTAGCAAGGTGAAACTTGCAACGCAGCGTTGGTAATGTACCACACACTCTATTTCACATTTTTACTATATAGCGTTAGTCCGGAAACTTTTGAATTACATCACGTATATTTCTGATTTTAGTTGTGTAGAATACATAAGCAAAACTAGAACTAAATTCGTTGGTTGGTGTCGATTAAGGACGGGTGGTATCTGTTTTTACCTATCGATAATTTTAAGCTATTGGTATGACGATAGTTATCGATGTTCCTAAGAGCGTTAGAAGAATATAACAGACACAATCTAAAAGTTTAGCAAAAATAACCGGTCAAGTGCAGGTTGAACTTTTTAAAATAAAAAATTTTGCTACGGAGGTATAAAATAATCAGTGACTTCACAAAACACACCCCAAATGAGTTTTCAACAAAGTTAGTTTCCAATCCCAGAATTTTTTCAAAATTTTTTCAAAATTTTTTCATTACTTTTCGAGATAAGGGGGGGACAGCGATTTTTCGCGATTTTTTAAAATAATACATGCGCAAGTATTACATTTTATTTATTTATTTATTTATTTATATATATATATATATATATATATATATATATATATATATATATATGGTATATATATATATATATATATATATATATATATATATATATATATATATATATATATATATATGGTATATATATATATATACCATATATATATATATACCATATATATATATATATACCATATATATATATATATATATATAAATATATATATATATATATATATATGGTATATATATATATATATATGGTATATATATATATATACCATATATATATATATATATACCATATATATATATATATATATATATACCATATATATATACCATATATATATATATATATATATATATATATATATATATATATATATATATATATATATATGGTATATATATATATATATATATATATATATATATATATATATATATATATATATATATATATATATAACACATGGGCTGAAAAGTCCCGGGCCTAACAAAGAAAACACGGTTTTTTTGGTTCAAAATTAGCTTTATTCATCAACGTAATCTCCATCAAGAGCAACGCAATCATTCCAGCGCCGCTCTAACAATGGCCAAACACTGCTGAGAATCATCAACACGTTCTTGTTTTTGATAAACAGTGAGCAAACGCGGCACCCACTTTGAACAGAGCTTTCTCATAGTCAAATGCTCATGCAATATAAAGCCAACACGTTCTTTTGATATCTTTACGATGTCAGCTAACTCACGCAACTTCACTTTTCGATCATTCAAAACGAGTTTATGGATTTTTTTGATGTTTTCTGGTGTTACCGCCTCATTTGGACGTCCACTGCGTTCTGCATCATCGGTGTCTCTACGACCACGTTTGAAGTCAGCAAACCAACGTTTTATTGTTGTTTCTGATGGAGCGGAGTCCCCATAACACTTTTCAAGCCATTGC
>CM032450.1:24818308-24828308 GCA_019049505.1 Pachyrhynchus sulphureomaculatus | reverse complement strand
CTTAAGTCAAAATTTAGCTCTCAAGACTACACAGTTCTGATGAGGCCATCAATTCCTATATTAGTACCAAATTTCAACTTTCTATGACAAATAGTTTCGAAGAAAATCGGATGTGACAGACGGACACACAGACAGACAGACGGATAGACACCGAAGTGATCTTATAAGTATTCCGTACGGAACACTAAAAATTATTTATCATCATCGATCAACTCGATGAATCTGTTATAATTTTGTGGAAAAGAGACGTGTAACAATTGTCATATTGCTAATCCCTTTAAAATTTTCAAATTAGGTTTGGTTTGATTTTTCTTTTTTTTTTGCTGTTCTAGATGTTGCTGCTTCTTTAAAAGGAAGAAGAAAAAAAATCCCCGTTCAAAATGACTACAATACAGTGAGACCGACCAACACCTCACGTTGTTGCCATGTGGGCATAGCAGCGCGGCAACGTTAACTTGATGAACTTATTTTTGTGAGATGACCATTGTTATAGAACTTATTTAAATAGATAATTATTATAGGTTAGCCTTAATTAAATATTAAAAAAATATTTTAGGTTATACCATATCTGTGAACGGAAAGCTTTCAAGCCACTAAAACTAACAAAAGAAAAGGTGTCAGCGCTTCGGTACAGCCCTTTGCCTTTTTTTTTATTTGATTATCTTAAGTTAAAACTTTATATTACATGTTTTTTATTTTAATTATTTCTTTTTATTATACATTATTTACAGTTACTTTTCAACTAAATTACACTGAACAAAGAGCACTATTTTAGATTCGTTATTTTTATAATTTTGCACTCTTTGGAAATAATCACTTGAAATTACCAATACAGGGTATTTTTTATTAACGATGCGCTGCACGAAACGGAAATGACCGACGCAGAAAATACAATTTCATAGGGAATATGATGACGTTATATATTAACCGGATTTCAATTTGTTTCTGGAACCAAGTAGGCAATACGAATAGTAGGTTAATCATTGGTGGAAAATTTTATTGCAGCGTTGTAATTCGTTCTGCTACTTGTTACAATCTGTCGCTTTCTTTTGCGAACTACGTGTCCTAAGTATGTGTTAGAAGAGTGAAAAAGTGGATTTATCTAAAACTTTAGTCTTTTATGTCTCGGGAAAAAATTTAGGTTGCAGTGTGCTTGCAAATATAGTCAAAATTATAAATTTTGCAATTTTTTTTTATTTTCAATTATCAGCAATTCAAGGGGTGTTTCTTTCAGAAAAAACAGGATTGAAAGGGGGCGTATACTGATAATCAGGAAACGAAATCTCCAGATAAAAAAAGACCTTCGTGTACTAGAACTCTGAAAGCTTGGACCTCTCTTCACACAGTAAATTAAAAATCTATGACTCGTAGTAAACGTTTTTCACAATAGAAAAAAGTTCCGTTTCTTACGGGCGTATTTTCTACATCCATAGGTGCGAAGGAGCATATGCGTCTCCTAACCATTTTTTGGCTACACAACGTAATGCTTCTTTTACCGAGAGAAGTATAAGCAGACGCGGGCCTCGCGGATCGTTGGTTGAAATCCCGTGCTAGCAGCAGGGTGTTGTAACGTCCCTGATTTTAAAAATATAGAAGCTCGTGAGGCCAGTGAAACATAAAAAAAAGTAAAAAACAGGTCCTTCAATACAACATTAACAATAACCAAGTATCATCTTTGCCAACCAATAGCTCTCTCACTGTCTGCCGTGTTCAACATGGAACTGGCATCTCACCAAACAATAAACAATTTCGATCGTATACCGCGTTGTTGGAGTCATGAGTCTTTTATCAACTTTTTTGTTGAGTTACATAAGTATATACGATTATTATTATCGTGGTTTTTGAGATTATTCCACGTCAAATTGTAGCGGTTTTCCGAAGTTTCATCTATGATTGCACGAAGCACTTTCAGGGATTTTTACTAGTCGAGGTTAGCGCACTGAATTCAGTAAATAAAATAGTAGATAATAGCTATATCTATAATTAATTTAAAATTACCAAATAAATTGAAAAAAAACGCGTTTTACCTTGACTAGGATTTAAACACGGGCCTTCGACTTTATAGGCTGGTGCTCTTAACAACTGAGCTATCAAGGGTTGTAAATTCAATTAACCAATCGGTAAAACTTTTCTTCAATCTTTATGTTAGTGTTTACCGCCCAGCAGCAATCTAAAACTGTAGGCGATACGCCGGACAGTTACTCTGATTTGCCAAGGTCTAATCTAAAGAGGCATAATTTATCATTTAACTACAGTCGTGAAAGCTCCCGTTCTATATCAGACTAAAACTAACTTGCTTGTTTAATAGCGAGTTTCTAATTTTAATAAAATGGAGCGAATCAATTAATAGAATAAAGGAACTCTGTGTTCTCCAATCATTTAATCAGAATAAATTAATCAACATGAGCATATTTCAAAGATACGGCTCTTCCATCTTCAGCTTCAGCATCATAGTTATTATATTTTATATATAAAAAACTAATCATGCTGAAGCATGCCTATGTTGATTAAATCACCGAGAAGGCAGATATGTTTTATTCGATTAGTGAATTTAATTTTTATAGATTTTTGTTTGTTTTTACTGGTCTGAAAGTTTTTTCTTTGAACGTCTACAGAAGCCTTACTCGTTGGTTCTGTACTTTTTATTATTATAGTTTCGTTAACGTGTATTTTTATCCACTTTTCCATCATTATTTATTTTACCAAATACTGTGTTTTATAGATTTATTAATTTTTGATTTTAGTTTTTAGCGTGTGCTCTAGTAAACATGTTTTAACCTTTATAATCATTTTACTTCTCTTTCGTTCTCTCGAAAAAGAAAGAGAAAAGGGAATGATCGCCCTATTAAATTTTGAAACTATATTTATGGTGATTTTTTGAGAGTAAGGCCGAGTTTTTTTACTAGTATGTTTTAAAAGTATGTTTCTTACAGATTTTTTCGCCTTAGGTGTATTAGTTTACTCTTAATTTTTGGAGTGGAAATCGTTCTTCACAATTAAGGCAACACTCTCATAAATGAGTTTAATCAAGAGATATATCATCAATTGTAGTTTATTTATAATTGTTTTATTGTCAAAATTTCATTATCACATCTTTTTACTTGTTTACTCGCGAATATTTGACAGACTTACGATTAGTAAATTGATTTGCCTTATGAATATTCACACAACAGTTTTTCTAAATACTTACTTACTTACTCCGTGGCCTAGAACCCTGGGTGGATCTTAAGCTGACTGAGCAATACGCCTCCATTGTCTTCTGTCAAGCATGGTTTCGATTTTATTTTCGACTCCTAGTATGGCCTAGCATCTTGCTAACTGGTGCCTCTTCCCATGCCAGCTTTAAAATTCTTTCGTCCGGGTGCCGTCTCACATGTCTAACCCATTGAAGGCGTTTTGCTTAGACTTCGTTAATATTGTTTGGTGCTTTGTGCTTTGATTTTTCGTAGGATCTTCCTCTCGAACACTTTAAGACGCTCTTCGTTTGCCATGGTCAGGATCCATGCTTCTCACAACCATATGCTATGACAGATCTGATGACCAATTTGTACATAGACATTTTAGTTGTCTTTGTAAAATTTTTCGATGTTAGGAACTCCTGTGGTGTATATAAAGTCGATTACCTGCTTAAATTCTATTGTTTATTTCTTCTGTTCCAGCTGGGTTTTCTGTCAATGTCGTTCCCAAATATTTAAATTACTCGTTCGAACTTATATTCGTCTGTTATTATATTTTGGCCTACCCTATCGCGGTTTTGTTTGTTTCTGGTGGTATATGTTAGTTTTTTCTTCGTTGATGCGTAGTCTCACGGTTTGAGCTTATTTTTCGACCTTCATGAATGTTTCCTTGACTTTTAGTCGGTTATTCCCAATCACATTCAGGTAATCGGCAAAAGCTAGTAGCAGGTTAGGACCGTCATTACAGAACATAGTCATGGGGACTTGAATGTCAGCTTTTCTAATGATATATTCAACGGCGATGTTGAATAGCATCGGTGATAGCGCATTACCCGATTTTTGGCCGTTATTGATTATAAAGAGGTCTAATAGCTGTTCAACTCTAATTTTACTTGGTGATCCCTCAATATATATATCCAAGGGCCTCCCATAGCTTGACTCTTCAGGTTGAATCATATGCCTGCTTAAAATCTATAAATACTTGTTTTATAGTAAATATCTGATCGATAGTTGTTCTGCCGCGCCTAAATCCACACAGGTAGCCTCCCACCATTTCCTCAGCATACGACTTAAATTCGTCGAGAAATGTAGTGGCCAGACCTTTATAGGCAGTGTTTAAAAGTGCAATACCCCGATAATTCCGATTCTTCATTTTGTCACCCTTTTTATGTAGTGGAACCATGACTCCCTGCTTTCATTCCTTTAGGAGTTCTTTACGCCATATAATCACTATCAGGTTGAATAAAGCTTTGTGCAATGCCTCTGGTCCATATTTTATGCACTCAGCAGGGATACCATCGCTTTTTGGTACCTTGTCCTTAAATTTCTTTATAGCTAGATATAGACTTATTGGTAGGATTGGCTTACATCTAGATCTTCCGCTGCTCGTAACTGCGGTGGAGATAATATTTTCATTGTTCTCTAAATTTAACAAGTCATGAAAGTAGTCACGCTATGGGTTTAAAAATTTTGTAGGAACAGTTATTATTTGCCCATCGGCTCGTTTCAGAAGGTAGGTTATTCTAAGTTGGAATCCTTAATTCCCTGGAAAAAGGCTCTCGTGTTATGACGGTGTCTCTGTTCATCAATTTGGCAAATTTTATTATTCGGGATATCCCCTTCTTTCTTCTTACCATCTTCCTACCTTTGCTTCTTGCTCTTTTTTGTTCGGCTGTGTTTCTTTTTGTTGCGTTCTATAGCGTTTTATTTGGAGCATAATTTCTGTTGTTTATCATTTTTCTACATTCCTCATAAAGCCATGGTTTTTTGTTTCATTTTGGTCGAACACCTAATATTTCTTCATTAGTAGTGTTTATTGTGTCTGAGGTTGTTCCAGGTCAAATCATCGTCTATAGTTTGTATATTTGGTTTCATATTTTGTTCTCATATCGTGTCCTAGTTTTTCAATGGTCCAGGTTTGGGATGGTTGCCATTTGACGTTTTTCTGACTCGATTATTCCGTATCTTATTTTAGCTCTTACCAGAAAATGGTCTGTATCTACGTCTGCTCTCCTCAAGATTTGATTTTTGTATACATCTCTGATACATTCAAAATTCGGAATTATCGCTTTCAGTCGTGCAGCTCAACGTGTGCAGACCTTTTGAGATGGAATAAGTACTCTTTGATCATGAAGCGCATCCTTTCCAGTTTGAACGTTTGATTCAAAAATTTCTTTCCTCAATTCTTCGAGAAGCCAAACCAGCTCGAGTTTCGTGACGGACTTTCGCTTTATTTATAAAATAGCGTCCCATCGTCGAATAGATTGCGAGAAATATTTAAAGACACTTTGAATAGTCGCAAAGAATATTTGGATCGATGGACTAGCGTTATTTTCTGTCGCATGCATTACGACGAAATTCATTTGATGGCTAGTGCAGCGAACATACGGGAGAAATGATCCATCGCCGAGAAGTTCTTTCATTTTCACCTCAACGTCACCGTGAATCCCTGATATGACAGCGGCATCGTGGTAACCTCAGAAGATATTTCTTCTGAAAATTATATTTGTCGAACAAAATTGCAGTGTGATCTCGTTGGAAATGGATATAGCGTTTCCCTTTAATCAGGCTTTATTATATACTCTCGGAGGGTTAGAATCTTTATCTTGGATCACAACGTATCATAATAAAATAGCCATCTGATTCAAGCGAGCAACATGTGTTGTAGAGTCAGCAATTAATGTGAAAAATATTGCATTTTTACATTCATTAACAATTGCTTTCGTGGTTTCATTTGCCAAAATATTGAGTAATTCGAAAGTAATTGTTTTACTCAAATATTTGATTCGTCTCGAAGACTCGGTATGAGCATGGAGAATTGGGTTATGACTAGAAACCAATTTAAAGATAAGGCTTAAATAAATTCTAGGATAATCATCCTTTTGCAAGTTCTCCCTGTGACCTCGAACAGCAACGCCAAAACCATATAAAATTTTTACAGTTTCCAGAAGTGTGTTCAGAATCGTGCGCCTTTTTTGGCCTTATCGCTTATTTGCTGATCAAGTTGATGACGAATATCTAATTTTTGATGAAATGTTGAGGCAGCGAGCGCATTGTTAAGATGAACTTTACTTAAACGGTGTTGAATGGCAGACTTTGAAAAATGCCCATTCTGTCTAACAGGAAAACGTCCGCAGACAAAATAAATAAACAAAGCAAGACAAGTGCCATCGACGGAACATCACCAAAATAATTTTGGCGGGCCATCGTTCAGTTTTATAGCGCAAGAATAACAATATAAATTCCCTTTCCCGACTTTGGAATATTTTTAAAATATTTAGAAAAATGTTTAATAATACAAAAGATTATTGAAACTCGTCTTTTAAAAAATTATCAAAACAAATTTAAAATTTTAAAATGAAAAAGAGAAAACCCCGGGACCTTTTTGCTGGGAGACTCCGGGACTCTTCTGCTGGGAGGGCACAGGTGGCAATTGCTCTTTAGCCACCTGTTTATGCAGCTATGTGCGGCTGAGTGTTGTTGCGAAGCAGTTCCACACATCGGGTGGGCATATCTCGCATTTTTTGTCGATAAGCGAGTCTAAGTTGATCGATGAGTTGACAGTGGTAGGCAGAGCTAATAGTGCGTCGCTGATAATAATGCGTTGCTCAATTGACCCTAGTATCTCCTGCATCGAGAGGATCCATTGAATGGTCTCTCCCACTCAGACTCAACCAATAATGGAAGGGCAAGGCGATCGTAGTACCTCACGAGAGTAGAGAGAAGAATTGCCGCGTATATTTGATTTATCCTCTTACTTCTTTTTTTTCATGTTACGCCATCTATTATATAAAATCCTGAACACTTTTAAGAGCCTAGATCTATAATTTTTTAATAATAAAAATATTCCATAGGTGGATTAGAAACTTGGTTAGAATGAAATTTTAATTCCAATATGACTACAATCATAGATTGTCATACTTCTGATTCTTTTATTTAATTATTACATGTGAAGCGTTAAATGGAGGTTTACCCTCTTAAAATTTAAATGATGTACTTTAGTTTGTCAAAAACGTGGTCTTTAACCTACTATTTTAATTGTGGGCTTTAAACCATTATTTTGATTGGCGCGATGGGAATAAATGGAAGTGTGGGTTCTAGGTAGGTATATATATATATATATATATATATATATATATATATATATATATATATATATATATATATATATATATATATATATATAAATAACCTGACTAATTATTTTTTCCGTGTTCAATTGAATAAGAATTATAAAAGAGAAAAAAGTTTTGGTCTTTTAAACTATCAAAATAAGATTGATAAAATATTTTGGCATGTTTTGTAAAAGAAAAACTGATTGTATCCAAGATAACAAAAATTTTGATTAGCTAATGCATTATGGGGAAAAAGTGTAATAAATTAAAAAATGTAAATTGAACTATGTAAATAGGATGAGATTTCTTATAAACAAACAGCAAAAATGTTCATTATTACGTTTTTATAGCTAAAAGCTTCAATCTTTTTGTAAATAATGAATTTTCATATTGAATTTAATAAGAGTTTATACTTTAGTTAGCTTGTTATTCAGCATATTTTTAACGAAATAGAATTGACTCCATTGATTCAGTCAGTCGAGTGTAAGTTCTAAAAACCCACCAAGGTTGGTATATACCTGTATTATATTTATGTATTTAGGAAATAGTTTTTCTTCTGTTTGAAAAATATGTTTGTTATATCTTATTTTAAAAATCGGCAAGAATCCAGCTTAACGTATTTTACTACTTATATAAATATTTTTTTATTGACGAGGCAAGTAAACTTTCAGAAACGAAATAATTTTCAATCTTTTAACCAGGTTTTAAAATGATAATGTTTAAATTTTTTATTTTATTAAGAAATTGCCCTTAACGGTGTATAAATATATATATATATATATATATATATATATATATATATATATATATATATATATATATATATATATATATATATATATATATATACATATATATATATATATATATATATATATAATATAATATATATATAATATATATATATATAATATAATATATTTATATATATATATATATATATATATATATATATATATATATATATATATATATATATACATATATATATATATATAATATATATATATATATATATATATATATATATATATATATATATATATATATATATATATATATATATATATATATATATATATATATATATATATATATATATATATATATATATACAGTGCTGGTCAAAAGTTGAGAAACTTTTAATATTATTATTTTTGTGTTATTGGAGTGGATTCGAAGCAATTTTAAATAATATTCATGGTTACCTATAAACCTTACCTAATTAATGAAACAACAAAAATTTCGAAAACAAATAATTCATTGTGAAATGTACAAATAAAATGTATTTATTCTAGGGACAAAAATGGAGAAACTTTCCAGTTTTATGCCATATTATGTATTATTAGATAGGAAATTAAAAAAAACATACTAGTACTTTATGGCATAACCCTTATTCTTCACAACCTCAGCACATTTTCTTAACATGGACTCAAGAAGATTGTGAATGACATCTTCGGAAATTCATTCCATACTTCTTCCAAGGCTTAAAATAATTCATCTTTATTTCGGAACTTATTGGAGTTATTTTGTCTAACTTTTCTGTCTAGGTGCTCCCACATGTTCTCGATAGGATTCAAGTCCGGACTTTGAGCTGGCCACCTCAGAACCTGCATTTGTTGAGAGGTGAAGAAATTTTTAACAATTTTTGAAGTGTGCTTCGAATCGTTATCATGCTGAAATTTCCAAATTAACGGCAAATTATCCTCGGCATATGGAAGCATAATATTCCTTAAGATGTTTAGATAATATTGGCTATCCATGATCTCCTCTATCCTCACCAGTGGGCCAACGCCGAGGCCGGAAAAACATCCCCACACCAAGACATTACCACCTCCATGTTTGATTGTGGGTATAGTGTACTTAGGGTTAAATTTTTCATTCACTGGACGTCTAACTCATCTCATACCATCTGATCCAAAATAAATTAAATTTACTCTCATCCGACCATAAGGCGTTTTTCCATTGATTGTAGGTCCAGTGTAAATGCTCTGTTGCGAATCTCAAACGAGCTTGTCTATTTTTCGTTGAAATAAAAGGTTTTTTGACTGGTCTCCTGGCCTTTAAGTTTGCTTCGCATAAACGTCTTCGAATAAATCGAATTGAAAGAGTAATCCTGGGGTATGTCTTTTTTATATCTTCAGCAGAGAAAAATGGATTTTTTATAGAACATCTTCTAATCAGGTTATCGGCTCCAGATGTAGATTTTTTAGGTCTACCTGGCTTAGGAGTGCTCGTAGTAATGCCCCTAACTTGCCACAATTTGATTTGTTTACAAACAACACTTTTATGTAGATTTAGGTCCTTAGCAATTGTCACTTGTTTCACTCCCGCGTTGTACTTCTCAATTATAAGTTTTTTTTATTTGTTGTGATAAGTTTATACCTCGAGGCATTTTGGTAAGTAATTGAGCTTCGCAACACTGCAAAACGAACTGCTTCGAACGAGAACTATTCAATTTATAATTTATACATAAAAAGTTTCTCCATTTATGTCCGCAAGAAAAAGAAACATACTAATCACATTCCTTTGATAAAATTCTAAGTTGTTTTTATGTGCATTTATTACTCAGGCTAAGATAAACATTTTTAATACATAGTCGCACAAAAATTTTGAATAGATTATAAAATTAGAAAATAAATTAAAAGTTTCTCCACTTTTGGCCGGCACTGTATATACATATATATACATATATACATATATATATAT
>CM032450.1:24799051-24818208 GCA_019049505.1 Pachyrhynchus sulphureomaculatus | reverse complement strand
GAAGATATTTTTAAAATATATCATATTGCATGTTTGGATCTTCTTGATAAATGATATCATCCGCCAACTCTCGGTAGATAACAAGGTTTTGAAAATTTAAGAATATTAGACAACTGGTGAAAAATCATTTCTTGACAAATACCATCCTTAGGTTTGTCCATGTAGATTCAGATTAAATGCTATTTTTTGACCATGAGCGGTCAGAGATATCTGTAATTACAGACTGTTATGATTACCACAACCCTGGAACGGATTACTATGATTTATTATTAATGCAAGAATTACATTATATATATATAGGGTATATATTATATAGATATATAAATTATATAAATACTATTATATATATATATAACATATATATAGATACATGTCTATTTATATATATATATTATATATATATATATATATATTATATATATACAGTGGTGTGCAAATGTTTCCGGCCAGTGACATTTTGTACCTATTTTATTAAAAAAAGACTAATGATTTTTAATTTCCATTATGAGATGTGAGTTAAAGATATAGGAAAAACAAAGATAATATAGTTTAATAGAATAGTAATTTATGTGTGTGAATATATTTTATTATTATTATTCTTATATTGATATGTGCAAAAGTTTCGGCCACTTTTTACTACCAGAAAAACTTATTAGTCCAGATGATATATATTAGACTTAAATTATATTTTTATGTTAATATTTGTGTAGCCATTACCCTTTGCAGCAATAACAGCGACAACGATGTTGCATTGACTCAAATAATCGATTTATACAAGCAGGTGAAATTTTTATACATTCTTCCTTCGTTTGATTTGAATAATGTGGGTTTATTTGAATATGTACGCTTTCAATAACTTGACGATTCTAATGTTTCAAAAAAGAGTCCAATTGGGTTCAAGTATGGTGATTGAGGATGGACAGATTAAAAACTCTCACAAATGAAGATGATGACAGAAAAACCAATATTTTAACAACTTGGATGTAAGTTTTTGGTCATTATCCTGACTGAAAATATCCAGTTTTGTGGCAATGGTTTCTTCAGCATATGATAACAAATTGTTTTCTAAAATTCTCCTGGTAAAACTTCAGCGTTGTACCAAACCATGTACCGGGGTCATGTTCTCGGGTGAAAAAATTTTTAAAAAAACATATACCCGGGGTCATGCTCTTGGGTGTGAAATAAATTTTGAAATAATATCATGTGCTGTGTTGTTAAAGGAGCCTAGAGCTCGAAAATCCACCAAATACAATTTTAAATTGACCCTTCGAAGGAGATGGTGTCTCATTCTTAAAGTTTTTGAAATTAAAAATTTTTTTCTTAATATTTCTACTTGGTTATTTGAGAAGTTTGAGCATCTTGGTGACATAACAGCAACAGAAAATTTTAAGTTAGGTCTTCTAGGAAAAAAGGCAGTCACTTTTAAACAAAAATCTCCTTTCACTATATTATAAGGAAAACGTATTCTGTGTTCTTCTAGTTCGTTTAAAAGGTCTTACAAACAGGACACTCACAAATTGGAAAATAATTTTACAAAGTTACAGCGTCGTTTAGTGCATTCAATTTTCATTCCTTGTCATAAGAAAGTATTGGACCCACCCCCGGATGTTTTGTCATTCAGATTATGCCGTTTTTAATAATAATTCTCCAAGCCAATTTAAGTAATTTTGTCTTTGTATTTATGTCTAAATCACACCAACCAATTAATTTTTTCTTTTTATTCTAACCTCAAAAGATATATAAAAATATAATTTAAAAATGAATGAATTAACTTACTTAAATAAATAATGATTTCTTTGGTAGTCTATTTGCTCTATCTTTTATTTCAAGTATAATATTTAGTAAAGGACAGATCGTGATCTACTCGTAGTTAAACGGACGTAGCAGGCGCACGCGCAAATAAATACCCCTTCTCGGCCGTTCTGCTCTCCTGATACCAGCTATCCGTGGCTATATTAAGCAAACTTGGTCTATGAAAGTATTTTTCTTGACGCTTTGGCGAGATGTTGAATAATAAATATTTTAAATTACAAAATGTCTTGATTTTAAAACATACCTATAAAAACTATCAACGGAAGCTATGACTGTACCTTAAAAAATTTTTTAAATTTTTATGTTTTGGTATAAATGATTGCGTAGATATTATTGAACATTTATATAGAGCACCCCAAATCAACAGATTTTTTGTTGCTTGTCTGTTCTTTCTTAACAAATTTTTTTTATGAATTATAAAGTAGTTTTACTGGGTCAAAAATTAGGGGCTACACATTCAGAATGTTTAAAACTATTCGCTATTTTAGAGAATATTATAGCTAATATTTATCTAAAGCGGTTGCTAATATCCTTTCATTTTTCCTAAAAAAATTCTCTTAGATACGGTTTTTTTTAGAAACTTTTATCCTCTTGGGTCCTTCCCCTTCATTATCTTTTATATAATAATCTGTTACTGATCGATAATAGCTATTTTCGAGTTATCAGACCTTTTCGTGTTGATTGTTGGTTCCAAAAAAACATGAGAAATTTTGAGAATACGTCACAATTACGCTCTTCTGTCAGAGTGTAGGCAAAAAATACTTCTTGTATAGTAAGAAGCATTTTAAAACACTGAAAAATGGGTGTTGTATGGTGTTTTCTTAAGATGCTATAGATCAAATGAGAGAGAACACTAAAAGAGTATGCGTCTCATTTTTGTTTTTATTTCACTGTTTTTCTTCAAGATTTACTCACTTACCATTGCTAATTGGTTCCAGATAATACCCTGGGAATGGAGAAAGGAAGAATCAACAACATAAATCATAAATTTCTATTTTATTAGAACAAATGATTAAACACTTATGAGATACAAAATTTAGATAAATCATTGAAATGCAACAGAGTATTAACTAATTGTAGAATGCACAAGTATTTTCATTGATTTATCATCTAGACTTAATGCGTTTTACATTGAACAAGAGGGAATAACAGTATTAGCGATTTTTATATTTTTAATTCTACAAGGCAAGTAAATAACCCTAAACATATAAAGAAAAAAAATCAAAAAAAATAAGGGCCCTATTTTACAAGGTGATTTCTTAAACCAACCTTATTCTGGCGGAGATGGCATTTAATTGATAGGAAACCTATCTTTATTCCAGACCTTTCACGATTTATTAATAAATTTAAAAAAATATTTTAAAATTTTTCAACTCAACCATTAAAAGATGCACTTACTAATTTCTGATAACTATTTTAAATATTTCCAAGAATATGGGAGGTAGACGTCTTTTTAGGTGACAGATTCAGGTCACACCTATACCCAAAAAAAAACTTACACTATAAAAGTATATTTTATATATACTATATATATATATATAGATATATATATATATATATCTACTATATATATATATATATATATATATATATATATATATATATTATACACATATATATACGAGGCTGGTTTGAAAAGTCCGTGCAAAGAGTCCGAGAGATGGCACCACCGGCGCGTATCGAGGGTCATGTTTAGTTAGTAGCATCTCTTGAATGAACGCACACCAAGTTTCAGCCATATTGGTCTATTTCTTTGTGTTTGGCATTCGTGTGAATCAAGGAAGTCGAATGATTTTCAAGAAATGGACGAAAAACGAATTTCGTGTGGTGATTAAACATTACTTTATGAAAGGCAAACGCCTCAGGAGACTAAAGAGAAGCTTGATAAACATTATTGGTGACTCTGCAAACCTTCGATTAGAACAGTTTATAAGTGGTTTCAAAATTTTCGGACTGGCCATATGGGCTCAAGTGACGAGCTGAACGTTTCTGGACGGCCTGTGGAGGTTACGACTCCAGAAATCATTGATCAAATCCATGATATGGTGATGGATGACAGAAGAGTTAAGGTGCGTGAGATTGCTAGTGCTGTGGGCATCTCGACATGAACGGGTACATAATATTTTGCATAAACATTTGGACATGAGAAAAGCTATCCGCAAGATGGGTGCCGCGATTGCTTACGCTTGACCAAAAACGGAATCGTGTGAAGTGTTGCAAGGATGGTTTGCAGCTGTTCCAGAAGAATCCGGAGGACTTTAAGCGTCGTTTCGTCACTGTGGATGAAACATGGATACATTACTATACTCTGAGACAAACAACAATCTAAACAAATGGGTTACCAAGGGGAAATCTGCATCAAAAAAAGGCGAAGACCGTTCCTTCGGCCGGAAAGGTTATGGCGAACTGTCTTTTTGGGATTTCCGCAAGGGATAATCCTCATCGACTATCTGGAAAAGGGTAAAACTATTACAGGTGAAGTATTATTCATCGTTATTGGACCGTTTGAAAACCCAAGCTGCAAGAAAAACGCCCGCGATTGGCCCACAAGAAAGGTCCTTTTCCATCAAGACAACGCACCAGCACACACCTCAGCAGTTGTGGTCGCAAAATTAATGGAAATAGGATTCCAACTCGTTTCACATCCCCCCTATTCTCCAGACTTGGCTCCCTCGGACTACTATTTGTTCCCCAATTTGAAGAAATGGCTGGCGGGAACAAAGATTTTATTCAAACGAGGAGGTGATTGCAGTGCACTGAATGGATATTTTGCAGACTTGGACAAATCCTATTATTCGGAAGGGATCAACAAACTAGAACATCGTTGGACGAAGTGTATAAGCCTAAAAGGAGACTATGTCGAAAAATAAAAAAGTTTACCCCAAACACATAAGTAATTTTTATTTTTGCACGGACTTTTCAAACCAGCCTCGTGTTTATATATTATAATATATATATATATATATATATATATAATGTATATATATATATATATATATATATATATATATATATATATATATATATAATGTATATATATATATATATATATATATATATATATATATATATATATATGTATATATATATTTATATATATATATATATATATATATATATATATATAATATATATATATATATATATATATATATATATATATATATATATATATATATATATATACATATATAATATATATATATATATATATACACGAGGCTGGTTTGAAAAGTATATATATATATATATATATATATATACAATAATATATATATATATATATATATATATATATATATATATATATATATCAATATATATATATATATATATATATATATATATATATATATATATATAATATATATATATATTTATATATATATACATTTTTCTTCACGTTTACTCACATTGCTAATTAGTTTTAAATAAAACTTGAATGGAGGAAATCAAACACCTAAATAATAACAAAAACTTCAGTTAGTTATCACTTTATCCGGGTTATCACATATAGTTAGGTAATTTCTTTAACTTAAATTTTCTTTTTTTTGTAAACAGAGGGGTATTTATTTTCTATGAAACAAACGTAACGATTTTTGGACGTTCCTGATTTCTTCTGCTTGCTCTCGCTCTTTGCTTAACAGAAACACTTTAAAAAAAGGCTTTTATAAACTCAAAATTTATAAAATGACTAAAAATAAAAAACAAATAAATTTTTTATTTTTCATTTTTTTTTAGTGTTCCGTACGGAACCCTTATAAGATCACTTCGGTGTCTGTCTGTCTGTCTGTCTGTCACACCGATTTTTTCTCCCGAAACTATTTGACATAGAAAGGTGAAGTTTGGTAATAATATAGGAAATTGATGGCCCTCATCAGAGCCATGTAGTTTTGAGAATTAAAATTTTGACTTAAGGGGTTAGTTTTGGGGGGTGAAGTGGGAAGCGAAAAAAATTTTTTTACTAGGTCATCGAGTGTGGTGTCAAAATGAAAGCTTGTGAAAACACGAGTAAAAAATATATATATATAAGATATATACTTGCGGCGCACTTTTCTTTGTATTATTTTTAAAAATTCGCGAAAAATCGCTGTCCCGGGCCTTATCTCGAAAAGTACTTATCAAAAAAATTTCGAAAAAAAATTCTGGATTATTTCTCCACGGGGGTGTAGATGAACGAAAATTATCACGAGTGCATTACCTTTAATATTTTATATGGTATATAAAAAAAACAAAAATTTCAAGGTCATCAGATTTCAGTAAAGATTGGAAACAAACTTTGTTAAAAAAACCGTATTTGGGGGTGTGTTTTGTGAAGTCACTGATCATTTTATACCACCGTAACATAAATTTTGACTTAAGGGGTTAGTTTTAAGGGGTAAAATCGGAAGTGAAAAACATTTTTTTTTACTAGGTCATCGAGTGTGATGTCCAATGAAAGCTTGTGGAAAACACTAGTAAATATATATATATATATATATATATATATATATATATATTCTATATATATATATATATATGTATATATATATATAATATCATATATATATATATATATATATATATATATATATATATATATTATATATATACATATATATATATATATATATATATATATATATATATATATATATATATATATACATATATATATATATATATATATATATATATATATATTATATATATTATATATATAATATATATATATATATATATATTTATATATATATATATATATATATATATAATATATATATATATATATTATATATATTATATATATATATATATATATATATATATATATATATATATATATATATATATATATATCTATATATATATATATATATATATTATATATATATATATATATATACATATATATATATATTATAAATATATTATATATATATATATATATATATATATATATATATATATATATATATTATATAGATTATATATATATATATATTATATCTATATATATATAATATATATATATATATATATATATATATTATATATATATATATATATATATATATATATCTATATAAAATTATATATATCTCGATATATATAAATATATATATATATATATAATAAATATATACATATATTATATATATATATATATTATATATATCTATATTATATATATTATAACATATATATGGTGTGTATATATAAACACACCTCAAAGGAGTAACAAAGGTTGTTTCCATCATATACCTTGAAACCTTTGTTTTTTTTGTATATTACCATATTATCATGTTCCGTACCCCCTCCCCCCCACCCGCCGCACCTGTCTCGATTTGTTGTATATATGTGGTGTGTTTTGAGATAAGTCACAAAAAACACGCAAGTAAAGGAGTAGTTTTATATATATATATATATATATATATTATATATTATATATATATATATATTATATATATAGATATATACTCGTAACAAAGGTTGTTTTAAAAAATCGCTGTCCCCTATATCTTTATCAAAAAATGAAGAATTATTCTGGTGAACACTAATTGTGGTATATAAAAAAAAACAAGTTCAAAGATTGGAAAACACTTGACCGGTTTTTGTGAAGTTGTTCATTTTATACCACCCTAACAAAATTTTTTATTTTAAAAACAATAACGTTATTGATTCAACTGCTGCTTGCTCCTGGTACAACGTGGAGTGTATAAAAGTAAAGCAGTTTGTTACCTCCATAAGCGGCCGTGCAATACTGATGAGATCACAGAGGTCCAAAACAATTGCTGAAGCATTAAGGACTGTAAAATATAGGTTCATTATTTAATTTTCTTATACCGAGTGCATTTTTAATACAGTGATATAGTTTGTTAATCTCTCAAAAAACTTTTTAATTTTAAATGTTTTGGTATGAAGTCAAAGTTATTGTCTTTACATAAAATTTGCTCACTACTTCTTCATCAGTATGTATTTCTGATAGTTTCTAAGTAAAAAAAGTGTCAATGATAAATTATTGATAGAAACAAGATGACTAAATTGGGAATTTCTGCGCGGAAGGAGTTTATTTAGGAAATATTTTTTTATTGAAAATTTGGTAATTATATGGTTATACCACGTCACTTTAAAATACACAATTTTCTTTTTTGGCGTGTGCATATATTTAGATTATGAATGTGGAACTAAAATCGTTGCTTTGTTCCATTTCAAGATATTGACAGGTTATTTGAGGTTTAATTAAAAACTGTTCATCCTTATTTCAAATTTTTCTTTTGTCCCTATAAGTGTTCGGTTTTATTTTGTTTTACTAAAAATTATGCTTTGGGCCTGAGAACCCCCCCCCCCCCCCCCCCCCGGACCCCCAGCACAGGCTTGTCTCTTTTCAAAGATTCTTAAACAGAAATAAATTTGAATTTGTTTGTGTACCTTTAAAAAATTGTACTTGTGGTCTTATGGTAGGATATAGATATAATTAAAAACTTGTATTTACATAGCGTCTTCTATTTTTTTAGATATCAAACATGCTCCAAGAAAGTAGTCTTGAAGGAAAGTTTACAATTCTTCGTCTAGTTGTCTTATAGTTATATATAAAACAATGTAAAAAATATGTTTAAAATTGACTTAATTTTTTTTGTTTTTAAAATATGAAGGAACTTGCTTCTCTAACGTAGTTGTATTATTGAACATATTGTCAACGCTGTGAACGACCGAACATACAATTTAGAATGATATAGTTGCTACATAAAACTTTTAGTCTTGGCGCGACATCTAGTAGTTTCTAGTAGCTAATTAAAATTTCAGGTTTTTAAACATCCATGTCCTAAGTTGTTTAAAGCTGAAAAAGTAAATTTATCCCTGTGTTTTTTCTAAATTATAGTTAAATTATTTTTTCTTTTTATTCTAAACTCAAATAACCAGGAAAAATTATAAAAAAATATCGAACAAATACATAATATTTTTTTGGTAGTATAATTAACTCTATCTTTTACTTCAAGTGAATATTAAAAAAGGATACTAGTGGTTAAAAGTAACAGGCGCACAGTGAAGCAAATATACCTTCTCACCTTTCTGCTCTCTTAATAACAGGCTTTCCGTAGACGTTATGTATAAATGTGACAATAAAATAAAATTTGATATATAAATGTTGTTTTTGTCTTGAATTTGATACCTACGTATAAAAAAAAAATACAACGGAAGTTGTACCTGTACGTTGATTATATTTTCGAAATAACTTGTAGATATTATTTAATGTACACCCTACGAAGGGCCCAATAAACAGACCGTTTTGTCTGCTTGTTTGTTCTGTCATCACACAAAAATGGCCTAATGATCTCGACGAGATTTTCTATGAATATAAAGTAGTTACAGGATCAAGTTGTAGGCTACATTCTGCCTGTAAAATTATATACAGAATGCGTCACAAAATACACAACTATTTCTTTAAGAGAATATACAGCTACTACTTATAAAAACAGAGGTTGTTAATGCTCTCGCTCTCTAGCTTCTTTTTTTTATAAAACTTTTATCGTCTAGGTTACTATTTTCTATGTAGAAAAAACATATTTTTTTAACATAATAGTAAAGTAAGTAAAGCAAGAGAAATTTTGCAAATAAGTATGCAATATTATGCTTTCCAGTCAGTGTTGATAAAAAAATACTTCTTGTTTACCGATAGCATTTAAAGCACTGCATATCTACAAAACTATTCTTACAGTGTATTCTTATGTCTATGGTCAAATGATAGAGAACAAATTGATAGGTCTGTAATCTCTGTTTTATTTCACTATTTTTCTTCAGGATTGCTTATTAGTTTTAAATAAAATCTGAATAGGGGAAATCAAACAAATATATTATGTTAATAATAAATTTCTATTTATTCGAAAAATTTTAACAATATGAGATACAAAATTTAGATAAATCATTTAATGAAAGTGATATTAACTAAATGAAATGCAAAGTATTTAATTGATCTGCCCATTCTAGATAAACGTTATACCTAGAACAAGCGGGAAAAAAGTATTAGCGATTTTTATATTTCTTATTTTTACAAACAAAGTAAAATATCCATAAAATTATAAAGAAGCTCTTTAAAAAGGGATTTCTTAAACAAACTTATTATTGAGGAGATGGGTTTTTATGATAGGAAACTATCTTTATTTCCAGACTTTCACGATTTTTAACACACACAACAATTAAAAGATTTGCATTTCGAAATTTCTGATAAATATTTTTTAAATAATCCCAAGATATGGGCAGGCAAAAAGTCTTTTTAGGTTTCAGGTCACAACATATACCCAAAAAAACACTTTATAAAATAAAGTATAATTATGTGTATATTATTTCACTTTTTACATATTATAAGTTTAAGAATTTTATATATTCATAATTTAAGAAATTGTGCAGCCTACTGAATATCCAAAAACAGTCCTGTAAAATCTAAATTTAAAGTCATACGCCGAAAGCAAAAATTCCCCACCCCCCTGGAGGAAAATGTACCAATGATTGAAAAATTCCAATTTTTAGGATGAACCGAAGAAGGCTACAAATCAGGCTAAACATTTTCAATAAACTTCTAACTAGAACATGATGTAATTTTCTCGATCCTTAAAACAAAAGAACCATAAAAGCCCAAGAAAACTGAAAATATATTCATTATTCTAAAGTTCAACCCAAATTTGTACTACGAGAAAAAATTATTAGTCCATATGCTCTATAATAAACTTAAATTATATTTTCCATGTTAGTATTTTGTAGTCAAACCCTCTGCAGCGATAACAGCCGCACAACGATGTGGCATTGACTCAATTAATTGATTAATACAAGCGTGTGAAATTTTATCCCATTCTTCTTTTGATGATTTCAATAATGCGGTTTTTTGAATATGTATGCTTTCAAACTTGACGATCTATTGTTTCCCATAAGTATTCTATTAGGTTCAAGTATGGTGATTGAGATGGCCAGCTCAAAACTCTCATATTTGAAGCAAAAAACCACTTTTAAACAACTTGGATGTATGTTTTTGGTCATTATCCTGCTGAAATATCCAGTTCTGTGGCAATGTTTCTTCAGCATATGGATAACAAATTGTTTTCTAAAATCTCCCTTGTAAATGTCAGCATGTACCTACCATGTACTGGGTCGTGCTCTTGGGGGCGAAAAAAATTTTGCGCCCCCTAAAAACCCATGACCCGGGGTCATGCTCTTGGGATGAAAAAATTTGAAAAAACCATGTACTGTGTTGTTAAAGGAGTTTTCTTTTGAATTAGGACATTGTTTGATTGGGCCTAGAGGCTCAAAAATCATCAAAAAGATATTAAAACACCAAATACAATTTTAAACTTACCCTTGAAGGAGGACTGTGTCCATTCTTAAAGTTTTTCAATTAATAATTCTTTTGAGATTCTTTTACTATTTCTACTTGGTTATTTCAGAAGTCTGAAAATCTTGGTGACATAACAATAACTGAAAATTTTAAGTTAGGTCTTATAGAAAAAGGCAGTCACTTTAAACAAAAAAAATGTTTCACTTTATTATAAGGAAAATGCTATCTGTGTTTCTTCTAGTTCTTTTAAAAGTTCTTACAAACTGACACTCAATATGAAAATAATTTAAAAATTTACCGCGTTTAGTGCATTCAATTTCATTCCTTGTCATAAGAAGTATAGGACCCCCACGGATGATTTGTATTCATATTATGCCGTTTTTAATAATAATCTCCAGCCAATTAAGTAATTTTGTCTTTGTATTATTTCTAAATCATAATTCAATTAATTTGTTCTTTTTATTCTAACCTCAAATATATATAAAAATATAAATAAAAAAGAATGAACTTAATTTTTTGAATACATAAGATTTCTTTGGTAGTATATTAGCGCTATCTTTTATTTCAAGTACTTATTAGTAAAGGACAGATAGTGATCTACTAGCGTTTAATAGGAAGTAGCAGGCGCACAGCGCAAATAAATATACCTTCTCACCTTTCTGCTTTCCTGATACCAGGCTGTCCGTGGATATTAAGCAAAAATCTGGCTTATGAACGTATTTTTCTTGACACTTTGGCGAATGTATATTAATAAAATTTAAAATACAAAATGTCTTGATTTTAAAACTTACCTATAAAACTATAACAGAAGCTGTACCTTAATTATAATTTTTGGATAAATGATTGGTAGATATTATTTAATTTATATAGAGGACCAAATAAACAGATTTTTTGTCTGCTTGTCTGTTCTGTCTTAACAATTTTTTTTATGAATATAAAGTAGTTACAGGGTAGCAAGTTAGGGGCTACATTCTGCATGTTACAACTATTTCTATTTAGAGACTAATATAGCTACTATTTATATACAGAGGTTCTTAATGTCTTTCATTTTTCAAAAAATTCTTTCTAGCCACGTTTTTTTAGAAGCTTTTTTAAAACCCTTATCCTCTAGGTTCCTGTTGTAGAGTAAATTAAGTCTCTCCGAAATTATATTAACCCCTTAATTATCATATACAGTCGACTCTCCATATAGTGAAAGACCAAAATGTGACCGAAATTTCACTATAGAAAGTTTTTCACTATATAAAGAGAAAATCCTATGTATGTAGGTCTTGAAAAAATTGCACTATAGAGTTTTTCACTATAAAACAGTGTCGACTGTATATAATAATCAGTTACTTAACGATAACAAATAGCCATTTTCGAGTTATCAAACCTTTTTCGTGTTGATTGTTTCAACAAGAGAAATTTTGGGAATAAGTCACATCACGCTTTTCAGTCAGAGTGTAGGTAAAAAATACTTCTTGTCGACTAAGCATTTAAAACACTGAAAATGGTGTATGGTGTTTTCTTATGATCTATGATCAAATGGGAGACAACAAAAGAGTAAGCGTCTAATTTTTGTTTTATTTCACTATTTTTCTTCAAGATTACTCACCTCAACATTGCTAATTAGTTTTAGATAAAACCTGAATGGGAGAAATCAAACATAAATAATAAATTTCTATTTATTAGAAAATTTAGACAATATGACATACAAAATTTAGATAATCATTGAATGAAAAGATGATATTAACTAAATGAAGAATGCAAAGTATTTAAAATCCTTTTTGATGAAGAGTCTGGAGAGGTTGGTTGATGGGTATCTGAAGTCAGGTCCCCTGATCGAACACCCTATATATATAAAATATGATATTTGGGAGTAAAAAACTTCGTATTCAACTTAGACCCCGCTTCTTTTATTACTTTGACAGTTGACTTGGCAGTAGGTAGCTGTCAATTTTTTTATTTTGTCAAATTACAATCAATTTATAATAAATGACCTCAAAAACATGATAATTGTGAATAAAATTCGGTATTAAACGTAAAACCCGGTTTTCAAGTTATTATGTCAGTTTCGACAGTGGATTTGGCAGTTGGTAGCTGTCAACTTTGTAATTCTCAGATCATATTTGTAATCAGTAACCCGAAAATATAATAATTCTCGGTAAACTCCTTATTTAACGTAAAACTCGGGTTTGATGTTATTTTGGGTGTTTTGACAGTGGGTTTGGCAGTTGACAGATGTCAAATTGCATTTTTTGTAATTGAATTTATAATCGGCACATCAAAAATATTGGTTGGTTTTTCCGTTTTACACTTTAAATGTTTATCATAAATTTAAGCAACTTTTTTTCGTTAAAAGTCACCTTTTGGTTGATTATGGCCGCCATGTTGCGACGCCATATTTTTTACTATATATATATATATATATATATATATATATATATATATATATATATATATATATATATATATATATATATATATACGACGACGCCAAAACGGCTGTGCTATAGTGGTTAGCCAAACAGGTGGTAGATGGAGTACAGAAGCTGATCTTACGATACGAGAATTACATAGGTGGAGATTATGTTGAAAAGTATATTAAAGTCTGGCGTTCATGTAAAAACAAAATTGTTAAAAAACTAGCCTTATGTTTACTTAAGATCAAAAGGGTGTTAAAAACGAACCTCGTACTTAATAAATTGGAAGGAAAAGACATTCGGTTGGAAAAAAATATATTTATTGCAATAAAATGTACATACACTATTTTAAAAACAAAATATTCCAACTAAAACTAAAGATATTTGTTATTGCCTACAATATCTAGATAGTACAATTTATTAATAATAGTCTAAAACATAACAGAATCTAAAAATATTAATTTAGTCTACTAAGAGTATATTTACATGTACCAACATCAAAGCGTATATATATGAACAATCCATAAAAGTTGATATTTTTTTTGGATAACACTTAACAGAAAATTACAGATATATTTCTAATATACTGTTTAGGGTTCTCAGTTTATTAAATTTCCTGGTATTTCAGGAAAATAAAATATAAGTTTATTCAACGCAAACTATAGCATTTGGATGATTGTTTTATTAAGTACAGATTTATCCCTCAAATAAACTGATATGTTTTACCATGCTTTAGCGTTAAGTAAATAACGATATTTAATGATGACATGAATGATATGGTATATAATTACATAGCACCAAAAAGTGCTCAGTTATAGAGATATGAATCGATATGTTAAACGAACAAAACAACAATACAACAATTAATTATTTGTTGTATAGTTTACTTTGATATGTTTGTGTACTGAAAATTATCGTTGCTTTGGAAATTAGTGTTACAGTTTTAGTGATATTTGAAATTGAAATATATAATAGAAAATACAAAATGTTCCGACAATCGTAAATTACTATTATATTATTGTAGATACTAAAAAAGTATATTTGCAAAAAATAATATTAAAGTTATAAATGAGTTAGATTTTAATTAATAATAAAGAATTCTTCCATTCCAACATCGCGTAGTAACTCTAGACAAGTTACAGTTTAATTTTTGCATTTTTTTTAAATTATTTTTCGGGTGTTCTTCAAATTCAAATATTTTCCAAAAATTACAAAAGATTTTTTCTAAATTATGATGGTGGTATTCTAAAATTGTCATAAGAAGCAACTTTTAATTAGAAACAATTTTCTATTTTCGTGTTTAATATTATAGGCCGATTAAAAACTAAGTTAGTTTTTGTTTCTTTTATTTTTAAGCCATGTTCATTAAAAAGTTTAAGAATATTGAACATATCTTCACTAATAAAGAATTTAAGTATAGTTGGCACAGATTCAAAAAGTACTGAAATATAAGGAACACTATTATTAATAGTTTGTGCCGTATAGCTAGCAGTATTTATTCAATAACCAAATTTACACCATAGTGAGTTTTCTGGAAAATTTATATCTTAGCGTAAAACTATAATTAACGGCAGCTGAAAGGAAAGTTAATACGCTTTGTTAAAAATATTTTATATGAAATGATCTTTGAGGAGAGACATTAAGAGAACTCTGACTTAACGAAATAAACAATTTATTTACTGCACTTCTAATTGGGATATCTGTGTATTACTGTTATAATTTTTCATTATATCTTATTTGTCAACAAAAATCTTATTCAGAATATATATAAACAATTAAAAAAATGCTAAAAATAATAATAATGATAGTGATAATACTAAAATTTATTAATTATAAAATAACATTAATAACAAAATATAAATTTATGTCATCCTCATTAATATTTATCATTTTTATTTTAAGCATTTCAATGATATTATAATTTTAGTAACTTTAAGCATGTTATAATAGATTATCGTTTGTACAACTCTTCAACGAACCGAAGTAAGTTTTGTTTGTTTGTTTTTTTTTTATCTTCGATGCTCATTTGGCAAAATTCATTAATATTTATTTTTGAACGTGAATATTGCTTTCATTTCGACAAAGCACAGATCAGTTTTTAAAAGGGATAATTTGTTGGAAGGAACAACACGCATATATTCTACATTTAAGTATTTTAGATTTAGGATCTATTTAGGCGCTATTATTGATAGTTTTACACAAAACCACAAAATCTATTGAAAATACCCTGACTTAATTTTGAGGTTTGCTTAAATCGTTTTTATAACTACTTTAAACATTTTGTAATGTTTTACCTAAGTCAACTCATACAAGTCTATTTGTATTACTTTTATCGACAGAAGAGGTTTCAAAAATTTAGGCCATCATTTCGAAAATTAATAACTTACACAAATATTTTCCTGAATTTTTCCTTTTTCCAGGTAAAACTATAGTATATAACAAAATAATATCAATCAAATTAATTATAGTACTGTATAGAACTACTTTAATAAGTATGTTTATGAAACAAACCATCATATGTATGTATGTATATATATATATATATATATATATATATATATATATATTATATATATATATATATATATATTTATATATATATATATATATATATATATATATATATATATATATATATAATACATATATATATATATATATCTATATATATATATATATATATATATATATATATATATATATATATATATATATATATATATAGAGAGAGAGAGAGAGAGAGAGAGAGAGAGAGAGAGAGAGAGTGCTATGAAATTCACTGCATATATTGAAACAGGTGACTCGTGGAGCCATATAAAAGCACATTCATAACTTTTTTTCACATTTGAAAATTTTAAAAAAAATGAAAAAAAGAGCAAAACTGGATTTATCGGTCAAATCAACCCGCACCTGAAAACTGCGTTGCCAAACATACAATTTTCTTCAGCAAATACAGATTTTCAAATTTTGTGTATAATATATTATAAAAAATATAAATAATAATAAATAATAAACCGCACACCTAGTAAAAATAATATTTAGCTATAATTAAGAAAAATTTTTATCTTTGAGCATGGATTGAAAACTTCGGGGCCTCACCAAAAAATAATTATAATATTTTTATTATAGTACCCTCAATAAGTTCATACTTTCTTTGGTTGTCACGGTGTAAAATTTTGTTGCTGTAGAATTTGTGGTTTTTTAGATTAGAACGAGTTTAGTAAGATTAAGTGCAGCGTTTTTGGAAAAATGGAAAAAATTGAACAACAAATCAAGTACCTGTTTAAAAAAAAGACTTACACCATGATGATATGAAAGCAACACTAGGGGAATCTGCTCCGTCATGTAGCACTGTGAAAAAATGAGTTGCAGAATTTAAACGTGGACGAGAGGAACATCGAAGATGACCATCGCTCCGGCCAGCCCACGACGTCTACGACTGAAAAAAAACATCGGCAAAGTGTGTGATCTCATATTGACAGACCGTAGATTAACTATCAGGGAGATTGCAGACACTATAGGCATCTCGTATGAACGAACTAACCTGAACAAAAACGAATTCGACGCACGATTTCTCGCTACTGTTTGGAGATGTTTGAGGCTGATCCGCCGGATTTTCTTAACAGGTTTGTGACAATGGACGAAACCTGGGTTCACCACTATACTCCCGAGTAAAAAAACAACAATCCAAGCAGTGGAAAAAAAATCTAGTGAATTGATCCCAAAGAAAGCGAAGGCAGTTCTGTCGTCTGGAAAAGTGATGGCGTCAGTTTTTTAGGATGCTAAAGGTATTATTATGGTGGACTACGTTCCGAAAGGCGAAACAATAAACTCGACTTACTATTGCACCCTTTTTGCGTCGTTTTACGTCAAGAAATTGAAGAAAAAGGCTCAGAATTACTGAGAAACAAAGTTTTGTTCCATCAGGACAACGCTCGCGTTCACACGTCTGTTGAGTCTGTGGCTAAAATTCGTGATTGTGGTTTCGAATTGCTGCTCCACCCGGGTTATTCTCCTGATTTGGCACCTGCATCTGTTTTCCAAACCTAAAAAAAAAAAAAAAAAACACCTCGGTGGCCAGAAATTTTCATTAAATAAAGAAGTCGAAGCTGCAGTTAACCAGTATTTTGAAGACCTCGAGAAATCTTTTTTTTTTCAAGCAGGTGGAAGAAGTGCATAGAGCTAGGTGGAAATTACGTCGAAATAAAAATATTTGTGTACGTATTTTATTTTGTTTTCCTGACTAGGCCGCGAACTTTTCAACCCATTCTCGTATTATTTGAAAATAAATAATTCCTTGGTAAGGCGAGAGAGAACAACTGGATCATTCCCCTTAATAGCTGATTTTGACAGAACAGAATTTCAAATAGGTTTTTTTGTAAGAAATGTAAGATTTTTTAGTGCTAAGGTGTAAAAATAAAGTAGGTTTAAAAATGTATTTATTTCGATATTATTGAGAGTAGTGCGATTGGTCGGTAGTTATTTGGCAAGGTCTTCTTGCCTTTTTTAGGTATCGGCTGAACTGTGGCACATTTCCAGCAGGAAGGAAATATTCCTTTTCTGTAGGATAGGTTGAAAAGTCTACAGAAAACTGGTGTTAGTTCCCTCGCACAGTTCTTGAGAACTATGGCAGGTATTCCGTCAGCGCCTGAAGCCTTTTTGGTGTCTAGCTTCATCAAAATACGTTTTATGATACGCTGTCTGAAGACAATATCGGGCATCCTTGACTGCACTATGGGAATAGTAGGTGGTGTTTTTCCTTGGAAATCGACAGTAGAATGTGAAGCAAAGAGTTCAGCCAACAAGTTCGCTTTCTCAACAGGTGTCGTTGCAATAGAATTATCTGGCCGTGTGAGTGGTGGTATGATGGATTTGGTGAAATTTTGACTAACTGCCTTAGCGACTGACCAAAAGGACCTGGAATTGCCGGGACAAGCGAGAAGTTTGTTTCTAATCCGTTGATTGTGTACCTCCTTGGTTTCGTCGATAATTTCTTTGCATCTGTTCCTGGCACGAACAAAGATGTTACGATTTATGGTGTTAGGATCTTCACGCCACTGTCGGTATGCAAGATGTTTAGAAGCAACAGCTTCTTTGAATTTTAGGTCAAACCAAGGCTTGCCGTTGGAAGGGCATTTCTTCGAAAAAGGGATGTAAGCATCCATACCGGCTAAAATAACATCGGAAACCTCCCTGGCGCAGTCAGATGGGTCGTCGGATCGAAAACAAACGTCCAACCAAGGGAAAGTTCGAAAAAATATTCCATGAGATCTTCCCATTTAGCAGATTTGTAGTGCCAAATCTTGCGCGGTTTGGGCGCCTCTCTGTCAGTGATTGGTAGAATACTCGATGTCGAAAGTAGTTTATGGTCGGAAGAACCCAACGGTGGATTTACGCTGACCGTGTAAATCTCCGGATTAGTGGTTAAAAACAGATCAAGAAGACTGGCGAACTCTCCGTCTCGATCAGGGATCAGTGTTGGTTCATCAATAAGCTGAGTCAAGCCACAACTGATTGAAAATGATTCGGCTTCATGACCTTGTTCGTCGGTAGTATTTGAATATTTAAGCCAGTTGATGTTGTGGACATTAAAGTCGCCCAGGATGGCAATTTTCGGCATTTGGATAGTTAAT
>CM032450.1:24719051-24794051 GCA_019049505.1 Pachyrhynchus sulphureomaculatus | reverse complement strand
GTTAGAAGATGTAAATGACGTATGCATCTCACAATTCTCCTTTGTGCCCTAGAGATATCCCTAGCAAATCTTGAAAATCCCCTGAAAGAAATCCTATAGTTTAATTGGGATTGAACATAAGCAAAATAGAAAAGTTGTATGCTATTTGATGATACAATATATCTAAGTCTTCTAATAAGAGCACACGCACTATTGAGCTTAGAACGAAGTTTCACTGCATGTATTTCCCAACAAATACTTGAGTCAATACTAACCAACAAAAATTCTCTCTCTCTATATTGGGCATAGACTTTAGTTCATGTCGCAGATATAATGATTGTGTGGGTATTTTATTTTAATTAAACAATATAAGGCCCGTTTTATTTCCATTAAGACAAAGGTAATTCTTTTCACACCACTCTGCCATTCCCGCCACTATACGAGAACAGATCACCGACAGGCTAGCGATGGAAGAGCTTGACAAAATGACCGATGTGTCATCAACAAATTGACAAGCCGTTCCATCCCCATCATCATCCACATCCTGCTGCCGCAACAGATAGTCCGGTAAATCGTTCACATACAACAAGAAAAGCAATGGACCTAGTATCGATCCTTGTGGTACACCCCTACACATGAGGTTAATCCTAACATTCACTGACTGGGATCGGTTTTGTAAATATGACTCCAGAAGCCCCAGGGCCACTCCCCTCACCCCATATATCTCTAGCTTAATGAATAGCAGTGTGAAATGTATGGTATCAAAAGCCTTTGAGAGATCAAAGTACAGGCCAGCCACTTTCTCATTTCTGTCAAGTTTCATAATAATTTCCGTGAGGGCTTGATAAATAGCCATCTCCATGGATTTTCCTGGTAAATAACCAAATTGGTTTGGTGAGAGAATATTGCACTGTAAAAGAAAGGGCAAGAGTCTGTTGTAAATTGATCTCTCAGACACCTTTGACACCGCCGATAAAAGAGACACTGGCCTATAGTTTGCCGGATCATGAATATCACCCTTTTTAAAAATGGGCACTACTTTCGCCATTTTAAGAGAATCTGGGAAAGTTCCCACTGAAAAGCAGTTGTTTATTATAAATGTTAACGGTTTACTAATGTAGTAAGCAATGTGTTTTAATAGAAATATAGGAATTTCATCCATTCCACTGGAGTATTTATTAGGCAGAGCCATTATGATTCTGAATAACTCATTTTCATTCACAGGCTCAAGAAACAGTGAATGAGGGTTCCTGGGAACTTCAGAGTCATAGTTGTTTGCATTGTAATGAATATCACTTGATAGATTAAAATTAATCTTTAAAGGTATTTAGGTAGGTATTGGATCTTCAATCAATGAATTATCAGCAGAGTTTAATCTATTGTTGTTTATTTTGGCATCTTTATTACATTCTTTGTTAAGAATTTTCCACATTGCCCTATTTTTGTTTTTCGCATTTGCTATTATGTTTTCATTTAAACTACATTTAAAATTATATATAAATTGTTTATATTTTCTCTTCTCTTCTTTATACGGGTTCAAAATATTTTGACTATTAGTTTGTTTATAAAAGATATACAAATCCTTAATCATGAGATAGATTAAATGCTATTTTTTGACCATAGTGGTCAGAGATATCTGTAATTACAGACTGATAAGATACCACACCCGGAACGTTACTAATGATATTATTAATACAAGAATTATCATATATATATATATATATATATATATATATATATATATATATATATATATATATATACAGTGGTGTGCAAAAGTTTCCGGCCAGTGACATTTCGTACTCTATTTTATTAAAAAAAAAGACTAATGATTTTTAATCATTATGAGATGTGAGTATGAGATATAGGAAACAAAATAATATATAAAAGAATATTATTTATGTTTGTGAATATATTTATTATTATTATTCTTATATTTATATGTGCAAAAGTTTCCGGCCACTTTGTACTACGAGAAAAATTATTAGTCCATATGCTCTATAATAGACTTAAATTATATTTTTATGTTAATATTTTGTAGCCATACCCTTTACAGCGATAACAGCCGCACAACGATGTTGCATTGACTCAATTAATCGATTAATACAAGCAGGTGAAATTTTATCCCATTCTTCCTTCGATGATTTGAATAATGCGGCTTTATTTGAATATATACGCTTTCGAACTTGACGATCTAGTGTTTCCCATCAGTATTCTATAGGGTTCAAGTCTGGTGATTGAGATGGCCAGTTTAAAACTCTCACATTTGAAGCAGAAAACTACTGTTTTAACAATTTGGATGTATGTTTTTGGTCATTATCCTGCTGAAATATCCAGTTTTGTGGCAATGTTTCTTCAGCATATGATAACAAATTGTTTTCTAAAATCTCCTTGTAAATATCAGCGTGTACCAACCATGTACCCCGGGTCGTACTCTTGGTGTGAAAAAATTTTGAAAAAAATCATGTACTGTGTTGTTAAAGGAGCCTAGAGCTTGAAAATCACCAAATACAATTATAAACTTACCCTTGAAGGAGATTGTGTCCATCTTAAAGTTTTTGAATTAATAATTTTTTCTTACTATTTCTACTTGGTTATTTGAGAAGTTTGAGAATCCTGGTGACATAACAGCAACAGAAAATTTTAAGTTAGGTCTTCTAGAAAAAGGCAGTCACTTTAAAGAAAAAAATGTTTCACTTTATTATAAGGAAAAGCTATTCTGTGTTCTTCTAGTTCTTTTAAAAGTTCTTACAAACTAACACTCCAAATATGAAAATAATTTTAAAATTTACCACGCTTAGTGCATTCAATTTCATTCCTTGTCATAAGAAGTATAGGACCCCCACGAATGATTTGTATCCATATTATGCCGTTTTTTAATAATAATCTCCAGCCAGTTAAGTAATTTTGTCTTTGTATTTTTTCTAAATCCTAATTCAATTAATTTTTTCTTTTTATTCTAACCTCAAATATATATAAACATATAAATAAAAAAGAATGAACTTAACTTTAAATAAATAAGATTTCTTTGGAAGTATATTAGCTTTATCTTTTATTTCAAGTAAATATTAGTAAAGGACAGATAGTGATCTACTAGTAGTTACAGGGAAGTAGCAGGCGCACAGCGCAAATAAATACACCTTCTCGCCTTTCTGCTCTCCTGATACCAGGCTCTCCGTGGATATTAAGCAAAATCTGGCCTATGAACATATTTTTCTTGACGCTTTGGCGAATGTTGAATTATAAAATTTAAAATACAAAATGTCTTGATTTTAAAACTTACCTATATTATAGCTACTATTTACATACAGAGGTTCTTAATATCTTTCATTTTTCAAAAATTTCTCTCTAGCTAATAATATAATAATCAGTTACTTAACGATAACAAATAGCTATTTTCGAGTTATAAAACCTTTTTCGTGTTGATTGTTTCAACAAGAGAAATTTTGGGAATAAGTCACATCACGCTTTCCAATCAGTGTGTAGGTAAAAAAAAATACTTCTTGTATACTAAAAAGCATTTAAAACACTGAAAATGGTGTATGGTGTTTTCTTATGATCTATGATCAAATGAGAGAGAACAAAAAGAGTAAGCGTCTAATTTTTGTTTTATTTCACTATTTTTCTTCAAGATTACTCACCTTAACATTGCTAATTGGTTTTAGATAAAACCTGAATGGGAGAAATCAAACACATAAATAATAAATTTCTATTTATTAGAAAATTTTAACAATATGAGATACAAAATTTAGATAAATCATTGAATGAAAAAGTGATATTAACTAAATGAAGAATGCAAAGTATTTAGTTGATTTGCCCATCTAGATAATGCGTTATACCTAGAACAAAAAGGGAAAAAAGTATTAGCGATTTTTATATTCTTATTTCTACAAACAAAGTAAATATCTATAAACATAATATAACGAAGCTCTTTCAAGAAGTGATTTCTTAAACAAACTTATTATTGCGGGGATGTGTTTTTATTGATAGGAAACTATCTTTATTTCCAGACTTTCACGATTTTTAAAAATTTTAAAAAATATTTTAAATTTTTCAAATAAACAATTAAAAGATGCACTTTCGAATTTCTGATAAATATTTTAAATAATCCCAAGATATGGGCAGGCAAAAGTCTTTTTAGGTGACAGATTCAGGTCACACATATACCCAAAAAAAAAACTTACAATATAAAGTATATTTATGTGTATATTTTATTATTTCACTTTATACATTTTGTATTATAAGTTTAAGAATTTTATATATTCATAAATAAAAAATTGTGCAGCCTACTGAATATCCAAAACAGTCCTGTAAAATCAAAATTTAAAGTCATAAAGAAAGCAAAAAATGGAGGAAAATGTACAGTGATTGAAAATTTCAATTTTTAGATGAAATGAAGAAGGCTACAAATCAGGCTAAACATTTTCAATAAACTTCTAACTAGAACATGATGTAATTTCTCCATTCTTAAAACAAAAGAACCATAAAGCCCAAGAAATTGAAGATATATTCATTATTCCAAGGTTCAACCCAATATATATATATATATATATATATATATATATATATATATATATATATATATATATATATATATATATACATATGTATATATATAAAAATCTATATATATATGTATATATATATATATATATATATATATATATATATATATATATATATATATATATATATATATACAGTGGGGCGCAAAAGTTTCCGGCCAGTGACATTTCGTACTCTATTTTATTAAAAAAAAAGACTAATGATTTTTAATCATTATGAGATGTGAGTATGAGATATAGGCAACAAAATAATATAGTAAAAGAATATTATTTATGTTTGTGAATATATTTATTATTATTATTATTATTATATTTATATGTGCACAAGTTTCAGGCCACTTTGTACTACGCGAAAAATTATTAGTCCATATGCTCTATAATAGACTTAAATTATATTTTTATGTTAATATTTTGTAACCATACCCTTTGCAGCGATAACAGCCGCACAACGATGTGGCATTGACTCAATTAATACAAGCAGGTGAAATTTTATCCCATTCTTCCTTCAATGATTTGAATAATGCGGCTTTATTTGAATATGTACGCTTTCGAACTTGACGATCTAGCGTTTCCCATAAGTATTCTATTGGGTCCAAGTCCGGTGATTGAGATGGCCAGCTTAAAACTCTCACATTTGAAGCAGAAAATCACTGTTTTAACAACTTGGATGTATGTTTTCGGTTATTATCCTGCTGAAATATCCAATTCTGCAGCAATGTTTCTTCAGCATATGATAACAAATTGTTTTCTAAAATGTCCTTGTAAATATCAGCGTCCATATATCCGTTTATCTCAATCAATGGGCCGACTCCTTGTGCAGAGAAAATTCCCCAAACCATTACACTTCCTCCACTGTGTTTTACAGTAGGAATTTGGTACCGAACATCATTTCTCGTATCGAAAGCACTTTGTACATGTTGTCTACCATCGCTTCCAAAAAGATTAAATTTAGATTCGTCTGAGAAAGCTACTTTTTTCCAATCTTTGATTGTCCAATTTAGATGATCTTTGGCAAATTATAATCGGGCCTTTTACAATAATATCGTTCATGGTTGATTTATCTATCGATAATAATGAAGCAATCTCACGAGAAGACTTTCCTTCTTTTGAAAATGTTATTACTCTCTCACGAATTTGGATTTGCATATGCCGAGCCATATTTATGCTCCCACAACCTTTTATGAACTAAATGTGAACATTTAACACGCTATTATTTGTAAATACGTCTTTGAACGTCCTAATGCGTCAATGTATATTATTTGGCCGGAAACTTTTGCACGTATAAATATAAGAATAATAACAATAAATTTGTATGTTCCGTTAAAGAAGGTATCTAGTAGAAAATTCCCTAGGTGGTTTTCTCGAGTTGAAAAACTTAATAATTCGTAAAAAAGAAGCCACAAGAGGTTTAGATTATCTGGGGAACCTCAGGACTATTATTACTTCTCTGCTTTAAGATCACAGTGTAAGAATTTATCACGTAGGTGCCATGTTGATTATATCTCCAACATTGAACTCTCTATTAGAGATAACGTGAAAAGCTTTTGGGACTTTGTTGGCGCACAGCGTGGCACAAATGACCTTCCTCCTAGGATGTTTTATAATGAACAAACTGTGGACATGGGCATTGATGTGGCTAATCTTTTTGCAAGTTACTTCGGCTCTGTTTACTCTGATTAGTTACTAGATTATCCAGCCTTACCCTCTACTAATATTCATAATATCTTCAAATTTAAGATTTCAATTTCTGAAATTTACAAGGGGCTCATGAGGTTGGATCACAGAAAGGGGTCTGGTCCTGATGGTTTACCTCCTGGATTACTAAAGGCATGTAGCTTCGTATTATCGCGACCATTATGCATGTTGTTTAACCGGTCATTGGAGGAGGGTTGCTTTCCTGACTATTGGAAGACCAGTTTTGTCACCCCGGTATTCAAGTCAGGGGACAGGGCAGATATCGCAAACTATAGGCCAATAAGTATTTTGAGTACTGTTCCTAAATTATTTAAAAACTTAGTAACTAAAGTATTGGCATCTAACTTGGGACCATCTATAATAGATGAACAGTTTGGTTTTCAGAGAGGCAAGTCTGCTGAATTGAACTTGATTTCCTATACGGACTACCTGTCGAGGACGTTCCATCTATACCGATTTCTCTAAGGCCTTTGATAAGGTCAACCATGGTGTTCTTCTTAAGAAGCTCAATAACCGTGGCATATCGGGTCCACTGTTGGGCTGGATTAGGAGTTATTTGTGTGGCAGAGTTCAAGTGGTCCGAGCTAATAATTTTAAGTCTGTCAACATTACTGTGCCCTCAGGAGTGCCTCAAGGCTCCCATATGGGGCCTCTGCTGTTTAACCTGTTCTTGAATGATGTGGCCGACTGCTTTCGGTCTTCCAGGTTCTTGCTTTTTGCTGATGATTTGAAGTTGTATACGGCGGTTGGATCGATTGAGGATTGTGTGGGATTGCAGAGTGATTTGGATAGACTTAGTGTCTGGTGTCAGTTAAACGGTATGGTTTTAAATACTTCTCTATGTCTTTCTCGAGATCGCGCAATTCATTGTTTTTTGATTACAGCATAAATGGGACTTCCCTCGTGTCCGTGGTTAATGTTAAGGATCTGGGGGTTAAGTTTGATTCGGCACTGAGTTTTATTCCTCATATAACCGAGGTAACGTCTAGGTCTCTGAGGATGCTTGGGTTCATTAGGCGTTGCTCATCAGAATTTTCATCCATTACCTCTATAAAAATGCTGTACTGCTTGTTGGTTAGGCCTCTCTTGAAATATTGCTCATGTGTGTGGAACCCACCTTTTGCTTGCCATGCTAGGAGCTTGAAGCTTGTTCAGAGTAAATTTCTACGTCATATTAATTTTAAATTCTTTAACAATGATTCTTTTAGTTATTCAAAACTGACATCTGTATTAAACTTGAATACCCTGTCTAACCGGAGAGTTCAGCGTGATCTTGTAATGTTCTTTAAAATTTTAAATTCCATTGTAAATTGTCCAGAACTTTTATCTCCGATTAATTTGTATGCACCCTCTAAACATACTAGATCTACATTGTCCTTCTTCAAACCTTATCATAAGAAAACCTACGGAGCTAATACCTTCATAACAAGATCTATGGGCATTGTAAACAACTGCCCATCACTGGAATTGTTCTCCAGCTCCTTGTCACTTTTTAAGAAGCAGATCGGGGTTCTTTTTTGAATTTCTTAGTTTTAGCCTTTAGTTTTAAGTAGTTTTAAGTGTCATTTATATTGTAAACTTTTGTATTTTGTCTTTATTAGTTAATGGGCCTGTCCCGTAAATAAATAAATAAATAAATAATAATAATAAATATACAAAGTGGCCTGAAACTTTTGCACATATAAATATAAGAATAATAATAATAAATATATTCACAAACATAAATAATATTCTTTTACTATATTATTTTGTTTCCTATATCTCATATCACATCTCATAATGATTAAAAATCATTAGTCTTTTTTTTTAATAAAATAGAGTACGAAATGTCACTGGCTGGAAACTTTTGCACGCCACTGTCACTGTCAGTGTTTGCAGCACAAGTCCATAATTACTAATTTAGGGAAATCGCAATTCAAAGTTTGGCGATTTTTGCTAAATCAGGACGTGCATGTTTTGTTAACTTAGCCACTGGTAAATTACTCCGTCAAGAATGGAGGAAGGACTTGGCCCTCTATATCCACATGAAGAGGAAAAATACTTTAACCGAGAGCAGACATAACTCATTTTTCACAAATTTGGACTTAACACCCTTTGCGCTGCAAACACAGATATATATATATATATATATATATATATATATATATATATATATATATATATATATATATATATATATATATATATATATATATATATATATATATATATATATATATATATATATATATATATATATATATATATATATATATATATATATATATATATATATATATATATATATATATATATATATATATATATATATATATATATATATATATATATATATATATATATATATATACAAACACCTAAATAATAATAAAAATTTCAGTTAGTTATCACTTTATCCATGTTATCACACATAGTTAGGTGATTTCTTTAATTTTAATTTTCTTTTTTTTGTAAACGGAGGGGTATTTATTTTCTATGAAACAAACGTAACGATTTGACCTTCCTGATTTCATCTGCTTGCTCTCGCTCTTTGCTTAACAGCAACACTCTAAAAAGAGGCTTTATAAACTCAAAATTTATAAAAATGACTAAAAAAAAAAAAAAGTATAATTTTTATTTTTTTTTTGTTATAATAAGCTGCTCGCTCCTGCTCTCTCCCGGCTACAACCGTGGAGTGTATAAAAGTAAGCAGCTTGTTACCTTCCATAAGGGGCCGTGCAATATTGATGAGATCACAGAAGTCCGAAACAATTGCCGAGGCATTAACGAATGTAAAATACAGGTCCATTATTTAATTTTCTTATACTGAGTGCATTTTTAATACAGTGATATAGTTTGTTGATATCTCAAATATATTTTTAATTTTAAAAGTTTTGGTATGAAGTCAAAGTTATTGTCTTTACATAAATTTGCTTACTACATCTTCATCATTATGTATTTCTGATAGTTTCTAAGTAAAAACAGTGTCAAAGATATATTATTGATAGAAACAAGATGACTAAATGGGAACTCTGCAAGGAAGGAGTTTATTTAAGAAATATTTTTTTTATTGAAAGTTTGGTAATTATATGGTTACACTATGTTACTTCAAAATTCACAATTTTTTTTTTGGCGTGTGCATATATTTAGATTACGAACGTGGAAACTAAATTCGTTGCTTTGCTCCATTCAAGATATTGACTGGTTATTTGAGGTTTAAGTAAAAACTGTTCATTCTTATTTAGAATTTTTCTTTTGTCCCTATTCAGTTTTACTTTGTTCTACAAAAAATTATGCTTTGGGAGAAAAAAAAAAAAGCTAACAGTGGACTGCTCTTTTCAAAGATTATTAAACAAAAATAAACATGAATTTGTTGGTGTATCTTTTAAAAAAATGGTACTTGTGGTCTTACCTGGTATATTGATATAATTAAAACTTGTATTTACATAGCGTCTTCTATTATTTTAGATATCAATATGCTCCGAGAAAGTTGTCTTGCAATCTTCGTCTAGTTCTCTTATAGTTATGTTTAAAAATAATGTAAAAAATATGTTTAAAAGTGACTTAATTTTTTAAAATATAAAGAAACTTGTTTCTCTAACGTCCATGGTAGTTTTATTGAACATATTGTCATGGTGTAAACAAGAGTACAATTCAGAATATACAGTTGCCTATATCAAACTTTTACGTCTTGACGCGACATCTAGTAGTTTAGTAGCTAATTAAAATTTGAGATTTTTAACATCCATATCCTAAACTGTTTAAAACTGAAAAAGGATTTATCTTTGTATTTTTTCTAAATTATAGCTCAATTATTTTTTCTTTTTATTTTAAACTGAAATAACCAGGAAAAATTATAAAAAATAATGAACTTAACTTACATAATTTTTTGGTAGTATATTAACTCTATCTTTTACTTCAAGTGAATGTTAGAAAAGGACAGATAGTGATCTACTAGTGGTTAAAAGTAAGTAACAGGCGCACAGTGCAAACAAATATACCATCTCATCTTCCTGCTCTCCTAATAACAGGCTTTTCGTAGACATTTGTATAAGTGATGAATATAAATAATTTTATTGACACCTTGGCGAACGCGTAATAATAAAATTTAGATACAAAATGCTATTTTTGTCTTGAATTTAATACCTACGATAAAACTACAACGAAAGCTGTACCTGTACGTTGATTATATTTTCGAAAATAACTGGTGGATATTATTTAATGTATACCCTACGAAGGACCAAATAAACAGACCTTTTTGTCTGCTTGTTTGTTCTGTTATCACACAAAAATGGCCTAACGAATCTCGACGAGAATTTCTATGAATATAAAGTAGTTACAGGATCAAGTTATAGGCTACATTCTGCCTGTAAAATTATATACAGGATGTGTCACAAATTAGACAACTATTTCTATTAAGAGAATATTACAGCTACTACTTATAAACAGAGGTTGTTAATGCCTTTCATTTTTCAAAAAATTCTCTCTAGCTTCTTTTTTTATAAACTTTTATCGTCTAGGTTCCTATTTCGTATGTAGAAAAAACATATTTTTTTAAAGTAATAGTAGCCTGTTGTAGAGTAAATTAAGTCTCTCCGAAATTACATTAACTCTTTAGTTATCACATATAGCATAAATATTTAACCATTTTTGAGTCATCAAGAGACATTTTGCAAATAAGTATGCAATATCATGCTTTCCAGTCAGTGTGTTGGTAAAAAAATACTTCTTGTTTACCAATAACATTTAAAGCACTGCATATCTACAAACTATTCTTACGGTGTATTCTTATGTCTATGGTCAAATGATCTGTTTTATTTCACTATTTTTCTTCAGGATTGCTAATTAGTTTTAAATAAAACCTGAATGGGGGAAATCAAACAAATAAATAATAAATTTCTATTTATTAGAAAATTTTAACAATATGAGATACAAAATTTAGATAAATCATTTAATGAAAAAGTGATATTAACTAAATGAAGAATGCAAAGTATTTAATTGATTTGTCCATCTAGATAATGCGTTATACCTAGAATAAGAGGGAAAAAAGTATTAGCGATTTTTATATTCTGGGCAGGCAAAAGTCTTTTTAGGTGACAGATTCAGGTCACACATATACCCAAAAAAAAACTTACAATATAAAGTATATTTATGTGTATTTTTTATTATTTCACTTTTTACATTGTATTATAAGAACTTTATATATTCATAATTAAAAAATTGTGCGGCCTACTGAATATCCAAAACAGTCCTGTAAAATCAAAATTTAAAGTCATAAAGAAAAGCAAAAAATGGAGGAAAATGTACAATGATTGAAAATTTCAATTTTTAGATGAACTGAAGACGGGTACAAATCAGGTACAAATCAGGCTAAACGTTTTGAATAAACTTATAACTAGAACATGATGTAATTTTCTCTATCCTTAAAACAAAAGAACCATAAAGCCCAAGTAATTGAAAATATATTCATTATTCCAAGGTTTAACCCAAATTATATATATATATATATATATATATATATATATATATATATATATATATATATATATATATATATATATATATATATATATATATATATATATATATATATATATATATATATATATATATATATATATATATATATATATATATATATATATATATATATATATATATATATATATATATATATATATATATATATATATATATATATATATATATATATATATATATATATATATATATATATATATATATATATATATATATATATATATATATATATATATATATATATATATATATATATATATATATATATATATATATATATATATATATATATATATATATATATATATATATATATATATATATATATATATATATATATATATATATATATATATATATATATATATATATATATATATATATCTTTATTTATTTATTTATTCACTCCTTTATTGCCATCAAGATTACATAACGTAAAAAAGCAACGTCATAAAAAAGTAGAATATATGCATATAGCCAACAAAATATAAGACACCGTACAGAGGACAAAATCCTACAACTATTGATAACTAAAATTATTGATCAAAATTAAAAGAATAGAAACATTTTGAGAGAGCAAACCTTTTTGCTTCCCTTTTGAATCTCTCAACCCCCTTAATGTTCCTGATCTCCAATGGGAGAAGCCGATATGCCTTTATGCATTTAAAATATGGCCCTTTTTCAAAGAAAGAAGTAGCATGGTAGGGCGCTCGTAATTCGTTTCTACCTCTAGTCGTGGTTGCCATATCTGGAGCATATTCATCCCAATTTGTCAAGAAAAATGATGGATTCTTCTTAACAAAGGTGACCAAAGCCATGCAGTAGAGACCTGGGACCGTAAGTAACCCCATTTCAATAAAGTATGGTCGACATGACGTTAGAGGATGTAAATGAAGCATGCATCTCACAATTCTCCTTTGTGACCTAGAGATATCCCTAGCAAATCTTGAAAATCCCCTGAAATAAATCCCATAGTTTAATTGGGATTGAACATAAGCAAAATAGAAAAGTTGTATGCTATTTGATGATACAATATATCTAAGTCTTCTAATAAGAGCAGACGCACTATTGAGCTTAGAACGAAGTTTCACTGCATGTATTTCCCAACAAATACTTCGAGTCAATATTAACCAACAAAAATTTTATCGTCTCTATATTGGGCATAGACTTTAGTTCATGTTGCAGATATAATGATTGTGTGAGTATTTTATTTTTATTAAATAATATAAGGCCCGTTTTATTTCCATTAAGACAAAGGTAATTCTTTTCACACCACTCTGCCATTCCCGCCACTATACGAGAACAGATCACCGACAGGCTAGCGATGGAAGAGCTTGACAAAATGACCGATGTGTCATCAACAAATTGACAAGCCATTCCATCCCCAACATCCACATCCTGCTGCCGCAACAGATAGTCCGGTAAATCGTTCACATACAACAAGAAAAGCAATGGACCTAGTATCGATCCTTGTGGTAAACCCCTACACATGCTGTTAGGGTCTGAGAAATAGTCCCGGAGGTTAATCCTAACATTCACTGACTGGGATCGGTTTTGTAAATATGACTCCAGAAGCCCCAGGGCCACTCCCCTCACCCCATATCTCTCTAGCTTAATGAATAGCAGTGTGAAATGTATGGTATCAAAAGCCTTTGAGAGATCAAAGTACAGGCCAGCCACTTTCTCATTTCTGTCAAGTTTCATAATAATTTCCGTGAGGGCTTGATAAATAGCCATCTCCATGGATTTTCCTGGTAAATAACCAAATTGGTTTGGTGAGAGAATATTGCACTGTAAAAGAAAGGGCAAGAGTCTGTTGTAAATTGATCTCTCAGACACCTTTGACACCGCCGACAAAAGAGACACTGGCCTATAGTTTGCCGGATCATGAATATCACCCTTTTTAAAAATGGGCACTACTTTCCCCATTTTAAGAGAATCTGGGAAAGTTCCCACTGAAAAGCAGTTGTTTATTATAAATGTTAATGGTTTACTAATGTAGTAAGCAATGTGTTTTAATAGAAATATTTCATCCATTCCACTGGAGTATTTATTAGGCAGAGCCATTATGATTCTGAATAACTCATTTTCATCCACAGGCTCAAGAAACAGTGAAAGAGGGTTCCTGGGAACTTCAGAGTCATAGTTGTTTGCATTGTAGTGAATATCACTTGATAGATTAAAATTAATCTTTAAAGGTATTTAGGTAGGTATTGGATCTTCAATCAATGAATTATCGGCAGAGTTTAATCTAATGTTGTTTATTTTGGTATCTTTATTACATTCTTCGTTAAGAATTTTCCACATTGCCCTATTTTTGTTTTTCGCATTTGCTATTATGTTTTCATTTAAACTACATTTAAAATTATATATAAATTGTTTATATTTTCTCTTCTCTTCTTTATACGGGTTCAAAATATTTTGACTATTAGTTTGTTTATAAAAGATAAACAAATCCTTAATCCTATCTGCATAGTTCTTAATTTCAGTATTGACCCAAGTAGGGGTACTTTTTATTCTGGACAAGCAAACTGGAAAAGCAATGGTAAAGTGATGAGTGAAGATATTTTTAAATATATCATATTGCATGTTTGGATCTTCTTGATAAATGATATCATCTCAACTCTCAGTAGATAACAGGTTTTGAAAATTAAGAATATTACAACTGGTGAAAAATCATTTCTTGACAAATACATCCTTAGGTTTGTCATGAGATAGATTAAATGCTATTTTTTGACCATAGTGGTCAGAGATATCTGTAATTACAGACTGATAAGATACCACACCTGGAACGTTACTAATGATATTATTAATACAAGAATTACCATATATATATATATATATATATATATATATATATATATATATATATATATATATATATATATATATATATATATATATATATATATATATATATATATATATATATATATATATATATATATATATATATATACAGTGGTGTGCAAAAGTTTCCGGCCAGTGACATTTTGTACCCTATTTTATTAAAAAAAAAAGACTAATGATTTTTAATCATTATGAGATGTGAGTATAAGATATAGGAAACAAAATAATATAGTAAAAGAATATTATTTATGTTTGTGAATATATTTATTATTATTATTCTTATATTTATATGTGCAAAAGTTTCCGGCCACTTTGTACTACAAGAAAAATTATTAGTCCATATGCTCTATAATAGACTTAAATTATATTTTTATGTTAATATTTTGTAGCCATACCCTTTGCAGCAATAACAGCCGCACAACGATGTTGCATTGACTCAATTAATCGATTAATACAAGCAGGTGAAATTTTATACCATTCTTCCTTCGATGATTTGAATAATGTGGCTTTATTTGAATATGTACGCTTTCAAACTTGACGATCTAATGTTTCCATAAATATTCCATTGGGTTCAAGTATGGTGATTGAGATGGCCAGATTAAAACTCTCACATATGAAGCAGAAAACCACTATTTTAACAACTTGGATGTATGTTTTTGGTCATTATCCTGCTGAAATATCCAGTTTTGTGGCAATGTTTCTTCAGCATATGATAACAAATTGTTTTCTAAAATCTCCTTGTAAACATCAGCGTGTACCAACCATGTACCCGGGGTCATGCTCTCGGGTGAAAAAATTTTGAAAAAAACCATATACCCGGGGTCATGCTCTTGGGGTGAAAAAATTTTGAAAAAAATCATGTGCTGTGTTGTTAAAGGAGCCTAGAGCTCGAAAATCACCAAATACAATTTTAAACTTACCCTTGAAGGAGATTGTGTTCATCTTAAAGTTTTTGAATTAATAATTTTTTCTTACTATTTCTACTTGGTTATTTGAGAAGTTTGAGAATCTTGGTGACATAACAGCAACAGAAATTTTAAGTTAGGTCTTCTAGAAAAAAGCAGTCACTTTAAACAAAAAAATGTTTCACTTTATTATAAGGAAAAGCTATTCTGTGTTCTTCTAGTTCTTTTAAAAGTTCTTACAAACTGACACTCCAAATTGAAAATAATTTTAAAATTTACCGCGTTTAGTGCATTCAATTTCATTCCTTGTCATAAGAAGTATAGGACCCCCACGGATGATTTGTATTCATATTATGCCGTTTTTAATAATAATCTCCAGCCAATTAAGTAATTTTGTCTTTGTATTTTTTCTAAATCATAATTCAATTAATTTTTTCTTTTTATTCTAACCTCAAATATATATAAAAATATAAATAAAAATGAATGAACTTAACTTTAAATAAATAAGATTTCTTTGGTAGTATATTAGCTCTATCTTTTATTTCAAGTAAATATTAGTAAAGGACAGATAGTGATCTACTAGTAGTTAAAAGGACGTAGCAGGCGCACAGCGCAAATAAATACACCTTCTCGCCGTTCTGCTCTCCTGATACCAGGCTCTCCGTGGATATTAAGCAAAATCTGGTCTATGAACGTATTTTTCTTGACGCTTTGGCGAATGTTGAATAATAAAATTTTAAATACAAAATGTCTTGATTTTAAAACATACCTATAAAAACTACAACGGAAGCTATGACTGTACCTTAATTATATTTTTGGATAAATGATTGGTAGATATTATTTAATTTATATAGAGAACCAAATAAACAGATTTTTTGTCTGCTTGTCTGTTCTGTCTTAACAAATTTTTTTATGAATATAAAGTAGTTACAGGGTCAAATTAGGGGCTACATTCTGCATGTTAAAACTATTTCTATTTAGAGAATATTATAGCTACTATTTATATACAGAGGTTGCTAATATCTTTCATTTTTCAAAAAATTCTCTCTAGCTACGTTTTTTTTAGAAACTTTTATCCTCTTGGTTCCTTCCCCCTTAATTATCATTTATATAATAATCAGTTACTTAACGATAATAGCTATTTTCGAGTTATCAGACCTTTTTCGTGTTGATTGTTTCAACAAGAGAAATTTTGAGAATACGTCACATTACGCTTTCCAGTCAGAGTGTAGGCAAAAAATACTTCTTGTATAGTAAGAAGCATTTAAAACACTGAAAATGGTGTATGGTGTTTTCTTATGATCTATGATCAAATGAGAGAGAACAAAAGAGTAAGCGTCTCATTTTTGTTTTATTTCACTATTTTTCTTCAAGATTACTCACCTTACCATTGCTAATTGGTTTCAGATAAAACCTGAATGGGAGAAATCAAACACATAAATAATAAATTTCTATTTATTAGAAAATTTTAACAATATGAGATACAAAATTTAGATAAATCATTGAATGAACAGGTATTAACTAAATGAAGAATGCAAAGTATTTAATTGATTTGTCCATCTAGATAATGCGTTATACCTAGAACAAGAGGGAAAAAAGTATTAGCGATTTTTATATTCTTATTTCTACAAGCAAGTAAATATCCATAAACATATAAAGAAGCTCTTTAAAAGGTGATTTCTTAAACAAACTTATTATTGAGGAGATGGGATTTTATTGATAGGAAACTATCTTTATTTCCAGACTTTCACGATTTTTAAAAATTTAAAAAAATATTTTAAATTTTTCAAATAAACAATTAAAAGATGCACTTTCGAATTTCTGATAAATATTTTAAATAATCCCAAGATATGGGCAGGTAAAAGTCTTTTTAGGTGACAGATTCAGGTCACACCTATACCCAAAAAAAACTTACACTATAAAGTATATTTTATATATACATATATATATATATATATATATATATATATATATATATATATATATATATATATATATATATATATATATATATATATATATATATACACATATATATACGAGGCTGGTTTGAAAAGTCCGTGCAAAGTCCGAGAGATGGCACCACCGGCGCGTATCGAGGTCATGTTTAGTTAGTAGCATCTCTTGAATGAACGCACACCAAGTTTCAGCCATATTGGTCTATTTCTTTGTGTTTGGCATTCGTGTGAATCAAGGAAGTCGAATGATTTTCAAGAAATGGACGAAAAAGAATTTCGTGTGGTGATTAAACATTACTTTATGAAAGGCAAAACGCCTCAGGAGACTAAAGAGAAGCTTGATAAACATTATGGTGACTCTGCACCTTCGATTAGAACAGTTTATAAGTGGTTTCAAAATTTTCGGACTGGCCATATGGGCTCAAGTGACGCTGAACGTTCTGGACGGCCTGTGGAGGTTACGACTCCAGAAATCATTGATCAAATCCATGATATGGTGATGGATGACAGAAGAGTTAAGGTGCGTGAGATTGCTAGTGCTGTGGGCATCTCGACTGAACGGGTACATAATATTTTGCATAAACATTTGGACATGAGAAAGCTATCCGCAAGATGGGTGCCGCGATTGCTCACGCTTGACCAAAAACGGAATCGTGTGAAGTGTTGCAAGGATGGTTTGCAGCTATTCCAGAAGAATCCGGAGGACTTTAAGCGTCGTTTCGTCACTGTAGATGAAACATGGATACATTACTATACTCCTGAGACCAAACAACAATCTAAACAATGGGTTACCAAGGGGAAATCTGCATCAAAAAAGGCGAAGACCGTTCCTTCGGCCGGAAAGGTTATGGCGACTGTCTTTTGGGATTCGCAAGGGATAATCCTCATCGACTATCTGGAAAAGGGTAAAAAACTATTACAGGTGAATATTATTCATCGTTATTGGACCGTTTGAAAACCAAGCTGCAAGAAAAACGCCCGCGATTGGCCCACAAGAAGGTCCTTTTCCATCAAGACAACGCACCAGCACACACCTCAGCAGTTGTGGTCGCAAAATTAATGGAAATAGGATTCCAACTCGTTTCACATCCCCCCTATTCTCCAGACTTGGCTCCCTCGGACTACTATTTGTTCCCCAATTTGAAGAAATGGCTGGCGGGACAAAGATTTTATTCAAACGAGGAGGTGATTGCAGTGCGGTGAATGGATATTTTGCAGACTTGGACAAATCCTATTATTCGGAAGGGATCAACAAACTAGAACATCGTTGGACGAAGTGTATAAGCCTAAAAGGAGACTATGTCGAAAAATAAAAAAGGTTTACCCCAAACACATAAGTAATTTTTATTTTTGCACGGACTTTTCAAACCAGCCTCGTGTATATATATATATATATATATATATATATATATATATATATGTATATATATATATATATATATATATATATATATATATATATATATATATATATATATATATATATATATATATATATATATATATATATATATATATATATATATATATATATATATATATATATATATATATATATATATATATATATATATATATATATATATATATATATATATATATATATATATATATATATATATATATATATATATATATATATATATATACACGAGGCTGGTTTGAAAAGTATATATATATATATATATATATATATATATATATATATATATATATATATATATATATATATATATATATATATATATATATATATATATATATATATATATATATATATATATATATATATATATATATATATATATATATATATATATATATATATACATTTTTCTTCACGTTTACTCACATTGCTAATTAGTTTTAAATAAAACTTGAATGGAGGAAATCAAACACCTAAATAATAACAAAAACTTCAGTTAGTTATCACTTTATCCGGGTTATCACATATAGTTAGGTAATTTCTTTAACTTAAATTTTCTTTTTTTTGTAAACAGAGGGGTATTTATTTTCTATGAAACAAACGTAACGATTTTTGACGTTCCTGATTTCTTCTGCTTGCTCTCGCTCTTTGCTTAACAGAAACACTTTAAAAAAAGGCTTTATAAACTCAAAATTTATAAAATGACTAAAAATAAAAAAAATATAATTTTTTATTTTTCATTTTTTTTTAGTGTTCCGTACGGAACACTTATAAGATCACTTCGGTGTCTGTCTGTCTGTCTGTCTGTCTGTCACACCCGATTTTCTCCGAAACTATTTGACATAGAAAGGTGAAGTTTGGTAATAATATAGGAATTGATGGCCTCATCAGAGCCATGTAGTTTTGAGAATTAAATTTTGACTTAAGGGGTTAGTTTTGGGGGGTGAAGTCGGAAGCGAAAAAAAAATTTTTTTACTAGGTCATCGAGTGTGGTGTCAAATGAAAGCTTGTGAAAACACGAGTAAAAAATATATATATAATATTATACTTGCGCGCACTTTTCTTTGTATTATTTTTAAAAATTCGCGAAAAATCGCTGTCCCGGGCCTTATCTCGAAAAGTACTTATCAAAAAATTTCGAAAAAATTCTGGATTATTCTCCACGGGGTGTAGATTGAACGAAAATTATCACGAGTGCATTACCTTTAATAATTTATATGGTATATAAAAAAAACAAAAATTTCAAGGTCATCAGATTTCAGTAAAGATTGGAAACAAACTTTGTTAAAAACGTATTTGGGGTGTGTTTTGTGAAGTCACTGATCATTTTATACCACCGTAACATAAATTTTGACTTAAGGGGTTAGTTTTGAGGGGTAAAATCGGAAGTGAAAAACATTTTTTTTTACTAGGTCATCGAGTGTGATGTCCAATGAAAGCTTGTGAAAACACTAGTAAATATATATATATATATATATATATATATATATATATATATATATATATATATATATATATATATATATATATACATATATATATATATATATATATATATATATATATATATATATATATATATATATATATATATATATATATATATATATATATATATATATATATATATATATATATATATATATATATATATATATATATATATATATATATATATATATTATATATATATATATATATATATATATATATATATATATATATATATATATATATATATATATATATATATATATATATATATATATATATATATATATATATATATATATATATATATATATATATATATATATATATATATATATATATATATATATATATATATATATATATATATATATATATATATATATATATATATATATATATATATATATATATATATATATATATATATATATATATATATATATATATATATATATATATATATATATATATATATATATATATATATATATATATATATATATATATATATATATATATATATATATATATATATATATATATATATATATATATATATATATATATATATATATATATATATATATATATATATATATATGTAATACTTGCGCACACTTTTCTTCGTATTACTTTTAAAAAATCGCTGTCCCCTACCTTATCTCGAAAAGTACTGATCAAAAAATTTTGAAAAAATTCTTGAATATTCTCCACGGGGTATAGATTGAACGAAAATTATCACGAGTGCATTACCTTTAATAATTTATTTGGTATATAAAAAAAAACAAAATTTCAAGGTCACCAGTTTTCAGTAAAGATTGGAAACAACCTTTGTTGAAAACTCCTTTGAGGTGTGTTTTGTGAAGTCACTGATCATTTTATACTACCCTAACAAAATTTTTTATTTTAAAAACAATCAACGTACGGAACACTAATTGTGCAAGTTCAACTTGCACTTGACCGGTTTTATTTGTTATGATAAGCTGCTTGCTCCTGGCTACAACCGTGGAGTGTATAAAAGTAAGCAGTTTGTTACCCTCCATAAGCGGCCGTGCAATACTGATGAGATCACAGAGGTCCAAAACAATTGCTGAAGCATTAAGGACTGTAAAATATAGGTTCATTATTTAATTTTCTTATACCGAGTGCATTTTTAATACAGTGATATAGTTTGTTAATATCTCAAAAATATTTTTAATTTTAAAAGTTTTGGTATGAAGTCAAAGTTATTGTCTTTACATAAATTTGCTCACTACTTCTTCATCAGTATGTATTTCTGATAGTTTCTAAGTAAAAACAGTGTCAAAGATAAATTATTGATAGAAACAAGATGACTAAATGGGAATTCTGCGAGGAAGGAGTTTATTTAGGAAATATTTTTTTATTGAAAATTTGGTAATTATATGGTTATACCACGTCACTTTAAAATACACAATTTTCTTTTTTGGCGTGTGCATATATTTAGATTATGAATGTGGAACTAAAATCGTTGCTTTGTTCCATTCAAGATATTGACAGGTTATTTGAGGTTTAATTAAAAACTGTTCATCCTTATTTCAAATTTTTCTTTTGTCCCTATAAGTGTTCGGTTTTATTTTGTTTTACTAAAAATTATGCTTTGGGAGAAAAAAAAAAAGCGACCAAGACAGGCTTGTCTCTTTTCAAAGATTCTTAAACAGAAATAAATTTGAATTTGTTTGTGTACCTTTTAAAAAATTGTACTTGTGGTCTTATGTAGGATATAGATATAATTAAAACTTGTATTTACATAGCGTCTTCTATTTTTTTAGATATCAACATGCTCCAAGAAAGTAGTCTTGAAGGAAAGTCTTACAATCTTCGTCTAGTTGTCTTATAGTTATATATAAAACAATGTAAAAAATATGTTTAAAATTGACTTAATTTTTTTTGTTTTTAAAATATGAAGGAACTTGCTTCTCTAACGTAGTTGTATTATTGAACATATTGTCACGCTGTGAACGACCGAACATACAATTTAGAATATATAGTTGCCTACATAAAACTTTTACGTCTTGGCGCGACATCTAGTAGTCTAGTAGCTAATTAAAATTTCAGGTTTTTAACATCCATGTCCTAAGTTGTTTAAAGCTGAAAAAGTAAATTTATCCCTGTTTTTTCTAAATTATAGTTAAATTATTTTTTCTTTTTATTCTAAACTCAAATAACCAGGAAAAATTATAAAAAATATCGAACTAAACTACATAATATTTTTTTGGTAGTATAATTAACTCTATCTTTTACTTCAAGTGAATATTAAAAAAGGACTACTAGTGGTTAAAAGTAACAGGCGCACAGTGCAAGCAAATATACCTTCTCACCTTTCTGCTCTCTTAATAACAGGCTTTCCGTAGACGTTATGTATAAATGTGACAATAAAATAAAATTTGATATAAAATGTTGTTTTTGTCTTGAATTTGATACCTACGTATAAAAAACTACAACGGAAGTTGTACCTGTACGTTGATTATATTTTCGAAAATAACTTGTAGATATTATTTAATGTACACCCTACGAAGGGCCCAATAAACAGACCGTTTTGTCTGCTTGTTTGTTCTGTCATCACACAAAAATGGCCTAATGAATCTCGACGAGATTTTCTATGAATATAAAGTAGTTACAGGATCAAGTTGTAGGCTACATTCTGCCTGTAAAATTATATACAGAATGCGTCACAAAATACACAACTATTTCCTTTAAGAGAATATACAGCTACTACTTATAAACAGAGGTTGTTAATGCTCTCTCTCTCTAGCTTCTTTTTTTTATAAACTTTTATCGTCTAGGTTACTATTTTCTATGTAGAAAAAACATATTTTTTTAACGTAATAGTAAAGTAAGTAAAGCAAGAGAAATTTTGCAAATAAGTATGCAATATTATGCTTTCCAGTCAGTGTTGATAAAAAAATACTTCTTGTTTACCGATAGCATTTAAAGCACTGCATATCTACAAACTATTCTTACAGTGTATTCTTATGTCTATGGTCAAATGATAGAGAACAAATTGATAGGTCTGTAATCTCTGTTTTATTTCACTATTTTTCTTCAGGATTGCTTATTAGTTTTAAATAAAATCTGAATAGGGGAAATCAAACAAATAAATAATAAATTTCTATTTATTCGAAAATTTTAACAATATGAGATACAAAATTTAGATAAATCATTTAATGAAAAAGTGATATTAACTAAATGAAATGCAAAGTATTTAATTGATCTGCCCATCTAGATAATACGTTATACCTAGAACAAGCGGGAAAAAAGTATTAGCGATTTTTATATTCTTATTTTTACAAACAAAGTAAATATCCATAAACATATAAAGAAGCTCTTTAAAAAGGGATTTCTTAAACAAACTTATTATTGAGGAGATGGGTTTTTATTGATAGGAAACTATCTTTATTTCCAGACTTTCACGATTTTTAACACACACAACAATTAAAAGATGCATTTTCGAATTTCTGATAAATATTTTAAATAATCCCAAGATATGGGCAGGCAAAAGTCTTTTTAGGTGACAGATTCAGGTCACACATATACCCAAAAAAAACTTATAATATAAAGTATAATTATGTGTATTTTTTATTATTTCACTTTTTACATTGTATTATAAGTTTAAGAATTTTATATATTCATAATTAAGAAATTGTGCAGCCTACTGAATATCCAAAACAGTCCTGTAAAATCTAAATTTAAAGTCATAAAGAAAAGCAAAAAATGGAGGAAAATGTACAATGATTGAAAATTCCAATTTTTAGATGAACCGAAGAAGGCTACAAATCAGGCTAAACATTTTCAATAAACTTCTAACTAGAACATGATGTAATTTTCTCGATCCTTAAAACAAAAGAACCATAAAGCCCAAGAAACTGAAAATATATTCATTATTCTAAAGTTCAACCCAAATTTGTACTACGAGAAAAATTATTAGTCCATATGCTCTATAATAAACTTAAATTATATTTTCATGTTAGTATTTTGTAGTCAAACCCTCTGCAGCGATAACAGCCGCACAACGATGTGGCATTGACTCAATTAATTGATTAATACAAGCGTGTGAAATTTTATCCCATTCTTCTTTTGATGATTTCAATAATGCGGTTTTATTTGAATATGTATGCTTTCAAACTTGACGATCTATTGTTTCCCATAAGTATTCTATTAGGTTCAAGTATGGTGATTGAGATGGCCAGCTCAAAACTCTCATATTTGAAGCAAAAAACCACTGTTTTAACAACTTGGATGTATGTTTTTGGTCATTATCCTGCTGAAATATCCAGTTCTGTGGCAATGTTTCTTCAGCATATGATAACAAATTGTTTTCTAAAATCTCCTTGTAAATGTCAGCATGTACCAACCATGTACCTGGGGTCGTGCTCTTGGGGCGAAAAAATTTTGAAAAAAACCATGTACCCGGGGTCATGCTCTTGGGATGAAAAAATTTTGAAAAAACCATGTACTGTGTTGTTAAAGGAGTTTTCTTTTGAATTAGGACATTGTTGATTGGGCCTAGAGCTCAAAAATCATCAAAAAGATATTAAAACACCAAATACAATTTTAAACTTACCCTTGAAGGAGACTGTGTCCATCTTAAAGTTTTTCAATTAATAATTCTTTTGAGATTCTTTTACTATTTCTACTTGGTTATTTCAGAAGTCTGAAAATCTTGGTGACATAACAATAACAGAAAATTTTAAGTTAGGTCTTATAGAAAAAGGCAGTCACTTTAAACAAAAAAATGTTTCACTTTATTATAAGGAAAATTTCTGTGTTCTTCTAGTTCTTTTAAAAGTTCTTACAAACTGACACTCCAAATATGAAAATAATTTTAAAATTTACCGCGTTTAGTGCATTCAATTTCATTCCTTGTCATAAGAAGTATAGGACCCCCACGGATGATTTGTATTCATATTATGCCGTTTTTAATAATAATCTCCAGCCAATTAAGTAATTTTGTCTTTGTATTATTTCTAAATCATAATTCAATTAATTTGTTCTTTTTATTCTAACCTCAAATATATATAAAAATATAAATAAAAAAGAATGAACTTAATTTTGAATACATAAGATTTCTTTGGTAGTATATTAGCTCTATCTTTTATTTCAAGTACTTATTAGTAAAGGACAGATAGTGATCTACTAGCGTTTAAAAGGAAGTAGCAGGCGCACAGCGCAAATAAATATACCTTCTCACCTTTCTGCTTTCCTGATACCAGGCTGTCCGTGGATATTAAGCAAAATCTGGCTTATGAACGTATTTTTCTTGACACTTTGGCGAATGTATAATAATAAAATTTAAAATACAAAATGTCTTGATTTTAAAACTTACCTATAAAACTATAACAGAAGCTGTACCTTAATTATATTTTTGGATAAATGATTGGTAGATATTATTTAATTTATATAGAGGACCAAATAAACAGATTTTTTGTCTGCTTGTCTGTTCTGTCTTAACAATTTTTTTTATGAATATAAAGTAGTTACAGGGTAGCAAGTTAGGGGCTACATTCTGCATGTTACAACTATTTCTATTTAGAGACTAATATAGCTACTATTTATATACAGAGGTTCTTAATGTCTTTCATTTTTCAAAAAATTCTTTCTAGCCACGTTTTTTTAGAAGCTTTTATCCTCTAGGTTCCTGTTGTAGAGTAAATTAAGTCTCTCCGAAATTATATTAACCCCTTAATTATCATATACAGTCGACTCTCCATATAGTGAAAGACCAAAATGTTGACCGAAATTTCACTATAGAAAGTTTTTCACTATATAAAGAGAAAATCCTATGTATGTAGGTCTTGAAAAAATTGCACTATAGAGTTTTTCACTATAAACAGTGTCGACTGTATATAATAATCAGTTACTTAACGATAACAAATAGCCATTTTCGAGTTATCAAACCTTTTTCGTGTTGATTGTTTCAACAAGAGAAATTTTGGGAATAAGTCACATCACGCTTTTCAGTCAGAGTGTAGGTAAAAAATACTTCTTGTAGACTAAGCATTTAAAACACTGAAAATGGTGTATGGTGTTTTCTTATGATCTATGATCAAATGGGAGACAACAAAAGAGTAAGCGTCTAATTTTTGTTTTATTTCACTATTTTTCTTCAAGATTACTCACCTCAACATTGCTAATTAGTTTTAGATAAAACCTGAATGGGAGAAATCAAACATAAATAATAAATTTCTATTTATTAGAAAATTTAGACAATATGACATACAAAATTTAGATAAATCATTGAATGAAAAGATGATATTAACTAAATGAAGAATGCAAAGTATTTAACTCCTTTTTGATGAAGAGTCTGGAGAGGTTGGTTGATGGGTATCTGAAGTCAGGTCCCCTGATCGAACACCCTATATATATAAAATATGATATTTGGGAGTAAAATTCGTATTCAACTTAGACCCCGCTTCTTTTATTACTTTGACAGTTGACTTGGCAGTAGGTAGCTGTCAATTTTTTTATTTTGTCAAATTACAATCAATTTATAATAAATGACCTCAAAAACATGATAATTGTGAATAAAATCGGTATTAAACGTAAAACCCGTTTTCAAGTTATTATGTCAGTTTCGACAGTGGATTTGGCAGTTGGTAGCTGTCAACTTTGTAATTCTCAGATCATATTTGTAATCAGTAACCCGAAAATATAATAATTCTCGGTAAACTCCTTATTTAACGTAAAACTCGGGTTTGATGTTATTTTGGGTGTTTTGACAGTGGGTTTGGCAGTTGACAGATGTCAAATTGCATTTTTGTAATCGGCACATCAAAAATATTGGTTGGGTTTTTCCATTTTACACTTTAAATGTTTATCATAAATTTAAGCAACTTTTTTTCGTTAAAAGTCACCTTTTGGTTGATTATGGCCGCCATGTTGCAACGCCATATTTTATATATATATATATATATATATATATATATATATATATATATATATATATATATATATATATATATATATACGACGACGACGCCAAAACGGCTGTGCTATAGTGGTTAGCCAAACAGGTGGTAGATGGAGTACAGAAGCTGATCTTACGATACGAGAATTACATAGGTGGAGATTATGTTGAAAAGTATATTAAAGTCTGGGCGTTCATGTAAAAACAAAATTGTTAAAAAACTAGCCTTATGTTTACTTAAGATCAAAAGGGTGTTAAAAACGAACCTCGTACTTAATAAATTGGAAGGAAAGACATTCGGTTGGAAAAAAATATATTTATTGCAATAAAATGTACATACACTATTTTAAAAACAAAATATTCCAACTAAAACTAAAGATATTTGTTATTGCCTACAATATCTAGATAGTACAATTTATTAATAATAGTCTAAAACATAACAGAATCTAAAAATATTAATTTAGTCTACTAAGAGTATATTTACATGTACCAACATCAAAGCGTATATATATGAACAATCCATAAAAGTTGATATTTTTTTGGATAACACTTAACAGAAAATTACAGATATATTTCTAATATACTGTTTAGGGTTCTCAGTTTATTAAATTTCCTGGTATTTCAGGAAAATAAAATATAAGTTTATTCAACGCAAACTATAGCATTTGGATGATTGTTTTATTAAGTACAGATTTATCCCTCAAATAAACTGATATGTTTTACCATGCTTTAGCGTTAAGTAAATAACGATATTTAATGATGACATGAATGATATGGTATATAATTACATAGCACCAAAAAGTGCTCAGTTATAGAGATATGAATCGATATGTTAAACGAACAAAACAACAATACAACAATTAATTATTTGTTGTATAGTTTACTTTGATATGTTTGTGTACTGAAAATTATCGTTGCTTTGGAAATTAGTGTTACAGTTTTAGTGATATTTGAAATTGAAATATATAATAGAAAATACAAAATGTTCCGACAATCGTAAATTACTATTATATTATTGTAGATACTAAAAAAGTATATTTGCAAAAAATAATATTAAAGTTATAAATGAGTTAGATTTTAATTAATAATAAAGAATTCTTCCATTCCAACATCGCGTAGTAACTCTAGACAAGTTACAGTTTAATTTTTGCATTTTTTAAATTATTTTTCGGGTGTTCTTTCAAATTCAAATATTTTCCAAAAATTACAAAAGATTTTTTCTAAATTATGATGGTGGTATTCTAAAATTGTCATAAGAAGCAACTTTTAATTAGAAACAATTTTCTATTTTCGTGTTTAATATTATAGGCCGATTAAACTAAGTTAGTTTTTGTTTCTTTTATTTTTAAGCCATGTTCATTAAAAAGTTTAAGAATATTGAACATATCTTCACTAATAAAGAATTTAAGTATAGTTGGCACAGATTCAAAAAGTACTGAAATATAAGGAACACTATTATTAATAGTTTGTGCCGTATAGCTAGCAGTATTTATTCAATAACCAAATTTACACCATAGTGAGTTTTCTGGAAAATTTATATCTTAGCGTAAAACTATAATTAACGGCAGCTGAAAGGAAAGTTAATACGCTTTGTTAAAAATATTTTATATGAAATGATCTTTGAGGAGAGACATTAAGAGAACTCTGACTTAACGAAATAAACAATTTATTTACTGCACTTCTAATTGGGATATCTGTGTATTACTGTTATAATTTTTCATTATATCTTATTTGTCAACAAAAATCTTATTCAGAATATATATAAACAATTAAAAAAAAATGCTAAAAATAATAATAATGATAGTGATAATACTAAAATTTATTAATTATAAAATAACATTAATAACAAAATATAAATTTATGTCATCCTCATTAATATTTATCATTTTTATTTTAAGCATTTCAATGATATTATAATTTTAGTAACTTTAAGCATGTTATAATAGATTATCGTTTGTACAACTCTTCAACGAACCGAAGTAAGTTTTGTTTGTTTGTTTGTTTTTTTTTTATCTTCGATGCTCATTTGGCAAAATTCATTAATATTTATTTTTGAACGTGAATATTGCTTTCATTTCGACAAAGCACAGATCAGTTTTTAAAAGGGATAATTTGTTGGAAGGAACAACACGCATATATTCTACATTTAAGTATTTTAGATTTAGGATCTATTTAGGCGCTATTATTGATAGTTTTACACAAACCACAAAATCTATTGAAAATACCCTGACTTAATTTTGAGGTTTGCTTAAATCGTTTTTATAACTACTTTAAACATTTTGTAATGTTTTACCTAAGTCAACTCATACAAGTCTATTTGTATTACTTTTATCGACAGAAGAGGTTTCAAAAATTTAGGCCATCATTTCGAAAATTAATAACTTACACAAATATTTTCCTGAATTTTCCTTTTTCCAGGTAAACTATAGTATATAACAAAATAATATCAATCAAATTAATTATAGTACTGTATAGAACTACTTTAATAAGTATGTTTATGAAACAAACCATCATATGTATGTATATATATATATATATATATATATATATATATATATATATATATATATATATATATATATATATATATATATATATATATATATATATATATATATATATATATATATATATATATATATATATATATATATATATATATATATAGAGAGAGAGAGAGAGAGAGAGAAGAGAGAGAGAGAGAGAGAGAGAGAGAGTGCTATGAAATTCACTGCATATATTGAAACAGGTGACTCGTGGAGCCATATAAAAGCACATTCATAACTTTTTTTCACATTTGAAAATTTTAAAAAAATGAAAAAAAGAGCAAAACTGGATTTATCGGTCAAATCAACCCGCACCTGAAAACTGCGTTGCCAAACATACAATTTTCTTCAGCAAATACAGATTTTCAAATTTTGTGTATAATTTTTATAAAAAATATAAATAATAATAAATAATAAACCGCACACCTAGTAAAAATAATATTTAGCTATAATTAAGAAAAATTTTTATCTTTGAGCATGGATTGAAAACTTCGGGGCCTCACCAAAAAATAATTATAATATTTTTATTATAGTACCCTCAATAAGTTCATACTTTCTTTGGTTGTCACGGTGTAAAATTTTGTTGCTGTAGAATTTGTGGTTTTTAGATTAGAACGAGTTTAGTAAGATTAAGTGCAGCGTTTTTGGAAAAATGGAAAAAATTGAACAACAAATCAAGTACCTGTTTAAAAAAAGACTTACACCATGATGATATGAAAGCAACACTAGGGGAATCTGCTCCGTCATGTAGCACTGTGAAAAAATGAGTTGCAGAATTTAAACGTGGACGAGAGAACATCGAAGATGACCATCGCTCCGGCCAGCCCACGACGTCTACGACTGAAAAAAACATCGGCAAAGTGTGTGATCTCATATTGACAGACCGTAGATTAACTATCAGGGAGATTGCAGACACTATAGGCATCTCGTATGAACGAACTAACCTGAACAAAAACGAATTCGACGCACGATTTCTCGCTACTGTTTGGAGATGTTTGAGGCTGATCCGCCGGATTTTCTTAACAGGTTTGTGACAATGGACGAAACCTGGGTTCACCACTATACTCCCGAGTAAAAACAACAATCCAAGCAGTGGAAAAAATCTAGTGAATTGATCCCAAAGAAAGCGAAGGCAGTTCTGTCGTCTGGAAAAGTGATGGCGTCAGTTTTTAGGATGCTAAAGGTATTATTATGGTGGACTACGTTCCGAAAGGCGAAACAATAAACTCGACTTACTATTGCACCCTTTTGCGTCGTTTACGTCAAGAAATTGAAGAAAAAGGCTCAGAATTACTGAGAAACAAAGTTTTGTTCCATCAGGACAACGCTCGCGTTCACACGTCTGTTGAGTCTGTGGCTAAAATTCGTGATTGTGGTTTCGAATTGCTGCTCCACCCGGGTTATTCTCCTGATTTGGCATCTGCATCTGTTTCCAAACCTAAAAAAACACCTCGGTGGCCAGAAATTTTCATTAAATAAAGAAGTCGAAGCTGCAGTTAACCAGTATTTTGAAGACCTCGAGAAATCTTTTTTTTTTCAAGCAGGTGGAAGAAGTGCATAGAGCTAGGTGGAAATTACGTCGAAATAAAAATATTTGTGTACGTATTTTATTTTGTTTTCCTGACTAGGCCGCGAACTTTTCAACCCATTCTCGTATTATTTGAAAATAAATAATTCCTTGGTAAGGCGAGAGAACAACTGGATCATTCCCCTTAATAGCTGATTTTGACAGAACAGAATTTCAAATAGGTTTTTTTGTAAGAAATGTAAGATTTTTTAGTGCTAAGGTGTAAAAATAAAGTAGGTTTAAAAATGTATTTATTTATCATTTGTATATATCTTAAATGCATAGTCGGTCTCCATATAAAATATCCTAGGTTGTGCGTAACATATTTATAACTAAACCAACTGTATGGAACGACAAGCACTAGTTCACTTATTGCTACAAATTCTTAATTAACACGACTGTATTAGTTTATGGATATCTTTAAAAAAAATGGCAGTAACATTGAATATTTACTTCACTTTACCAACGACATTGCAAAATTTGTAAACTTCAATAAACAAATCTTGTGTTGTGGGCGTCAGAGACCAACAACAAATCCTTTGTGGGTTTTATAATAAGTAAAGCACAATAATGTGGAGTTGTATGGTTGACCAATCGCGGCGTGAAAAAAATATTCATGTTATCGTTTCTTTAGAGTCGATTTTTTTCTTTATTATTCAGATCCACTATTTAAGGTGAATTTTCTGAAATCGGTCTTACTACAGGGAGGCGCCAGTTCTAATATATGCTGTGAATTCCATAACTATATGTATATATATATATATATATATATATATATATATATATATATATATATATATATATATTTTACATATATACGAGGCTGGTTTGAAAAGTCCGTGCAAAAATAAAAACTACTTATGTGTTTGGGGTAAACCTTTTTTATTTTTCGACACAGTCTCCTTTTAGGCTTATACACTTCGTCCAACGATGTTCTAGTTTGTTGATCCCTTCCGAATAATAGGATTTGTCCAAGTCTGCAAAATATCCATTAGTGTCTGCAATCACCTCCTCGTTTGAATAAAATCTTTGTCCCGCCAGCCATTTCTTCAAATTGGGGAACAAATAGTAGTCCGAGGGAGCCAAGTCTGGAGAATAGGGGGGATGTGAAACGAGTTGGAATCCTATTTCCATTAATTTTGCGACCACAACTGCTGAGGTGTGTGCTGGTGCGTTGTCGTGATGGAAAAGGACTTTCTTGTGGGCCAATCGCGGGCGTTTTTCTTGCAGCTCGGTTTTCAAACGGTCCAATAACGATGAATAATATTTACCTGTAATAGTTTTACCCTTTTCCAGATAGTCGATGAGGATTATCCCTTGCGAATCCCAAAAGACAGTCGCCATAACCTTTCCGGCCGAAGGAACGGTCTTCGCCTTTTTTGGTGCAGATTCTCCCTTGGTAACCCATTGTTTAGATTGTTGTTTGGTCTCAGGAGTATAGTAATGTATCCATGTTTCATCCACAGTGACGAAACGACGCTTAAAGTCCTCCGGATTCTTCTGGAACAGCTGCAAACCATCCTTGCAACACTTCACATGATTCCGTTTTTGGTCAAGCGTGAGCAATCGTGGCACCCATCTTGCGGATAGCTTTCTCATGTCCAAATGTTCATGCAAAATATTATGTACCCGTTCAGTCGAGATGCCCACAGCACTAGCAATCTCACGCACCTTAACTCTTCTGTCATCCATCACCATATCATTGATTTGATCAATGATTTCTGGAGTCGTAACCTCCACAGGCCGTCCAGAACGTTCAGCGTCACTTGTGCCCATATGGCCAGTCCGAAAATTTTGAAACCACTTATAAACTGTTCTAATCGAAGGTGCAGAGTCATCATAATGTTTATCAAGTTTCTCTTTAGTCTCCTGAGGCGTTCTGCCTTTTATAAAGTAATGTTTAATCACCACACGAAATTCTTTTTCGTCCATTTCTTGAAAATCACTCGACTTCCTTGATTCACACGAATGCCAAACACAAAGAAATAGACCAATATGGCTGAAACTTGGTGTGCGTTCATTCAAGAGATGCTACTAACTAAACATGACCTCGATACGCGCCGGTGGTGCCATCTCTCGGACTTTCCACGGACTTTACAAACCAGCCTCGTATGTATATATATATATATATATATATATATATATATATATATATATATATATATATATATATATAAATAATATAAAATTAAAATGTCTCAAGGAACACATATTGTATGTTTTTTTAAAGTTAGTTAGTTAATTAAAGAAAATTCAATTTTGATAAATAATCAGAGTATCATTCGAAAGAAAATTGTGTACCGGAATTTAATAACGACACTCGGCGAGGCTTAGAAAAACTGACCAATATACATTATAATATGATTCTTTTATTAACTTGAGACATAGTTTTAAAAAATTTTCTATAATCGGCTTCTAGTAGTTTAAAACATGATAATGTGTATATTTTTTGGCATTAAAGAAACTAGGACGTTTTAGAATAATGTAAATATCAAATTCAGCTTTACTGAATTACATCACTTCAAAATATCGTCATTTGCAAAAGCAACTTTTTGTGTACCTACGTGCTCTTTGAAAATATTTTATGTTGTATAAAATCTATGAAACCTCTAACAATTTTAACTAAATTACAAATTTACAAATATTTCTAAAATAGAGCTAATAAAAATGGACTTGTATAAAAAATGGAAATATGGCACATTAAGTACAAATAAATAAAGCTCGTGCCTTATTTGCAATCTTATTGTAATCATCACATTTTCTTCTCTTAATTAATTTTGTAAAATAAGCCAATGTTTTTAAAAATTTTGATTGTAATACACTTTTCTAGACACAGTTCCACGTCACTACTAAAAAAAGATATTTATTCTTCTTCCAAAATGTTTGGCCAAAACTAAAATTATTTTTACAAGACTAGATCGAAACGTAGTTTTAGTGAAGCTCTCGGTTCAATTTTCTTTTCATACGTCAAGAAAATTACGGTTAAGTCAACGAAAAATAAGTTTGATTACAACATTAATTTTTTTTTTGTGAAAAAATCACGAAAATTATTCAAATTTCAAAACAGATTTAAATATTTTTAGTGGTTTACTGTATGAATAAAATGAAAAGTATATATTTTTTTATTGGTAAACATAGTAATAATTTCATTGACGTATAACGAATAATTTTACTATATACAACGATGAATTTTCTACGCTAAACATTATTGGAAAGTCAATAAGTACTCAGTCTCACATACAATATCGCAAATAAAAATTTGCCAAGATTTTTAAACGTCATTTACATGACAGAAATTTACTTTTTTGCCATTAACGTTTGATAATAGATTAAAGGGTTTATTGTGGACCAAAACTTCTTTTATGCATCCGTAGAATCCTTTGTAGTATGCGTCTGGTAAACCAGGAGGTAATGAAGGGCAACCACCTAAAAGAAAAAAAGAAAAATTTTAACTGTATAGAAAATTACTTCTAGAATACGAGAATACATAAAGAACTTCCGATTAAAAGTAATCCCCAAACATACAAATGAGTTTATTTTCATGAAGAGCTCAAAAACACACTCATTTAGGGGTTAGCTCCAGAAAACGGAGGGGCTAGAGACCACATAATTGGAATAAAACCTGTGGATGAGATCTTACTTGGAAAGTTTGGCGCACACAAAAAACGTATACAGTTTTACAGAGTTTCTTATTAACTTGTGAAAAATAATAGTTGATTTTGAAATATAACTCATTCCTTTCAAAGGAATACTATATCCGTTCACCTGGAGATAAGAAAATGTGGCAAGTCTTGTAGTAGAGATAAAAATACATTCATAACATAGTACTCCTAATATACAACGCAACTGAACTGTGTTAACAAGTAAACATAAATTAAATACGTAACCAATTTATGTTGTGCATTGTTGTACCATATTATATAATATGACTACGGGAGTAATCTGGTGAGTCGATTATCGTGTTACCATCATATTACAAGCCTGTGTCTCGAATCGTCGTATTAATATAGCAACAGAAATACAGGAAAATAAGGAATATAGTAACTTTTATGTATGTTAAAATTAATGCTATATTAACACTGATGATTAATTAACCTAAATAATTACTTTTATTATTAGGTTAAAAGACAAATCCTAATGGTACATGCAGGGCTTGAGATGTGGGCCTCAACTTAATATACGAAATGAGACACATATCATTTTGTGCAGTGAAACTTGTTTTTCAAAGATATAACTTCCTACAGCTGGTTTCATATTAACTGACATGACGTGACAATCTTAATCAAATTTACTACGACGAAGAAAAAATATAAACTGTTACGATGCGATAATTGTTGGCAAACAACGAGGCTGGTTTGAAAAGTCCGTGCAAAAATAAAAACTACTTATGTGTTTGGGGTAAACCTTTTTTATTTTTCGACATAGTCTCCTTTTAGGCTTATACACTTCGTCCAACGATGTTCTAGTTTGTTGATCCCTTCCAAATAATAGGATTTGTCCAAGTCTGCAAAATATCCATTAGTGTCTGCAATCACCTCCTCGTTTGAATAAAATCTTTGTCCCGCCAGCCATTTCTTCAAATTGGGGAACAAGTAGTAGTCCGAGGGAGCCAAGTCTGGAGAATAGGGGGATGTGAAACGAGTTGGAATCCTATTTCCATTAATTTTGCGACCCCAACTGCTGAGGTGTGTGCTGGTGCGTTGTCGTGATGGAAAAGGACTTTCTTGTGGGCCAATCGCGGGCGTTTTTCTTGCAGCTCGGTTTTCAAACGGTCCAATAACGATGAATAATATTCACCTGTAATAGTTTTACCCTTTTCCAGATAGTCGATGAGGATTATCCCTTGCGAATCCCAAAAGACAGTCGCCATAACCTTTCCGGCCGAAGGAACGGTCTTCGCCTTTTTTGGTGCAGATTCCCCCTTGGTAACCCATTGTTTAGATTGTTGTTTGGTCTCAGGAGTATAGTAATGTATCCATGTTTTATCCACAGTGACGAAACGACGCTTAAAGTCCTCCGGATTCTTCCGGAACAGCTGCAAACCATCCTTGCAACACTTCACACGATTCCGTTTTTGGTCAAGCGTGAGTAATCGCGGCACCCATCTTGCGGATAGCTTTCTCATGTCCAAATGTTTATGCAAAATATTATGTACCATATCATGGATTTGATCAATGATTTCTGGAGTCGTAACCTCCACAGGCCGTCTAGAACGTTCAGCGTCACTTGTGCCCATATGGCCAGTCCGAAAATTTTGAAACCACGTTATAAACTGTTCTAATCGAAGGTGCAGAGCCACCATAATGTTTATCAAGCTTCTCTTTAGTCTCCTGAGGCGTTTTGCCTTTCATAAAGTAAGGTTTAATCACCACACGAAATTCTTTTTCGTCCATTTCTTGAAAATCACTCGACTTCCTTGATTCACATGAATGCCAAACACAAAGAAATAGACCAATATGGCTGAAACTTGGTGTGCGTTCAAGAGATGCTACTAACTAAACATGACCTCGATACGCGCCGGTGGTGCCATCTCTCGGACTTTGCACGGACTTTTCAAACCAGCCTCGTATGACTTTCTCTTTGCCAAGAATTCCTCTGCTGGTCTGTCGCTTGAGCGGCTCCCGGTAGTTGGCAGATGTGATTTAATTTTGGACTAACATTAGTCAGATGTACTAATTGTTGCGTTATGTATTAGTGTTAAAATAAGAGACTAACAAAAAACTTCTTTATTCGTATTTTTAGAGTGTGACACACCTCATTTGATTTTGAGATTTTTACTAACTAGTCATCAATAGACATAATATCTATTTTTCGTAACATATTCTGTGTCAAAAATTAAGTAATTAGGATCTTATATTTTACTTACGCCCATACGTCCATATTTTAAATTAATTTTTGAAAAAATTTAAAATCAATTTTCAATTATCTTTTCTTCGGAAGCGGCACGAGTAAGCTACAGGAAATTGAACAAAATATTATTAAACTGGGATATGGCCTAGAATTAAAAAGTTATTTTAATATAATTTGCCAATATAATAAAAAAAATTACTGTCTTGTTCTTTAAAGATACCTTTGCCACTGTTTCTTTAGTCATACGTTACAATGTGAACACTCTGTATAGAAACTATACAGTATCAGCTATTTACTGGTTCTCTCTTATGCAATTATTTTCTTTCGTATTAACGTTGTTTTAGTTAAAATAGTGGAAAATATATTTAGGGCAGGGATTCTTGGTCTTAAATAAGTTTTTGTATATATGTATATATATATATATATATATATATATATATATATATATATATATATATATATATATATATATATATATATAAATGTATGTATATATATATATATATATATATATATATATATATATATATATATATATATATATATATATATATATATATATATATATATATATATATATATATATATATATATATATATATATATATATATTACACAAAAACAAAACTTGTCAATTTTCCTCTTAACCAATGGTTATAAAGACCTAAAAAAATTTTTGTCTTGGCTTGCAAACAACAACAAACAACATTTATTAGTTCTTCATTTGAATAAAATTTGTGGCATTTTTAATATTTAATATAATATATTAAATAAAAAGTATAAATGTTCTTTCAGTTTTGAAAATTGGTAATAGTCCAAGGGAGCTAAAATAGGTGAATATGGGGAAGATCAATTACTTTAAAATTTAATTCGTTTATTTTTTTGCCAGCGCAGGAGCATTATCTTGCAGAAAGAGCACACAGACACTATTCCTCGGGGTTTTACCACAATTTTGTAACGAAGTTTAGTTAATAATGAAGAATAATATTCTATCTGTCTGTGCCTATTGTATAGTGTTCCAGGTAATCTGTAAGAAGTACCTTTTCCTTGGCTCCAAAAAAGAAAGTAGAAGAAAGAGTCCTGCTGACTCTTATAAACAAAACTTCTTTGAATAAGGTGGGCCAGCATGTTTTCACTCCTGCCACTGTTTCTTTATTTGAATCATAATGATTGACCCACGGTTAATAGTTATCATTCAGTACAACGAGTTAGATGAATTCCCTTTCAAACGGCTAAAAATTAACTTGGAAATTGTGACTCACAGTCGTTTTATTAATGGGCATAGTACAGATATTGCAGGGAAATCCCTAAAGCGCTACAGGATCGATGCGTGTGAGGAAAAAGCGATTCATGTTGATCCTGAATAGGAGTGAATGAAGAAATAAGCTTACTGTCATCTGCAAAGCTGTAGATTGGATTCCTGGTCCGTTCCAGCAGACCGCTAATCTAAATGAGAAATATAGTAGGACACAGGGGTCAGAAAGAAATCCGTCCACTGCCACTCGTAAAGAAGGCTCTTAGAGGAAATATGAAAACCATAAACAGAACTTTTCAGACATACCATAAGAGTATAGCTTAGCCAACAATCCATCGTGACAAATATGGTCGAATGCCTTGGATATACAACCGCTCGAGATTCTACATAGTGTGCAGCTGCATTGTTCCAAATATGTGCTACATAAGTTAGAAGATCTCTTGTTGATCTTTGCTTACGAAAGCCATATTGATGCTATTCAATCCTTCAAGATATTTTAGAAGATGCTGATTGACAGCCTTTTCCATGACTACCGATATTATTGAAAGCATTGGGTATCGGCTGAACTGTAGCGTATTTACAACTAACGACCCTCTATTTTTATGGAAACCATTTGCTTGCGAAGAAAATAGATTGTACTTCTAAAGAAAACAAACATTTTTTTGAGCTTGCTGCCGTAAGCTAAAGTCTACATGATTAGTTTTGGGTTTGATAGTTTCATTAAGAATATTGCAATAGATTCTTATGCCAATGAGAATTAGTTTTAATGCAAAAAGTTTCTTATAAACATAAGAGAACTGCCTTTTAATCAGGCTGCTGTATTATTTAATACTTCATTCAGATTGAAGAGGAGATTGGAAGGGCTATTTCATATTTCGATTAAGTTGAAGAATCTGAGAAATGTGTTCTCTCATCTAGCATTCAGACAAATTTTGAAAACTTAATATAAAATTACTGTCAATATATTTTGTACCAATATTAAAAGCACGGATAATCCAAAAATAATTGGAAACCCGGATGTGCAGTCTATCGGTCACTAAACTGAGAACGCTATATCTAGCATCCGTTTAAAACTCATCAGCTAGTCTAGATAGAGATGACAATACGTATTTTGCGTTCGTAAAATAAAAACAAGCATATGTAGTGATTTATCGGAGGAAGAACGTCGGTAAATTTTGAGCCTGTGTTAAAAGTATGGGAGTTCAAGAATATTGGACCACTCAGACGTACCATCTATTCATCATCGAATTAAGATATGTTATGTTTCGCTCCACTTTAGAGCTCATCAGCTAATCTAAGTGAAGAAGCAATACCAACGCAATCTCACAGGACATGGTTCTACTCGTAGCTGGGTAATTGATAGTTCCAAAGTACAAGAGGTTAATTATTTATGACCGACACTTTGTCTGTGATAAACCACCCTAATATTGCTGTGTTTTTGTCACATTGTATTTTCTGTTGTTAATTCATCCTGTATAGTTTAGTTGTAACAAACTATCATAATCAAACTTTCCTGAATTATTTAAAAGCTTAATACAATAATAGAAATTTCCATTGTAATATATGTATGTATGTATGTATATGTATGTATATATATATATATATATATATATATATATATATATATATATATATATATATATATATATATAATACAATTTCGTGTTTCAATCCGTTCGTCTAACAATGAATTTGCACGACGTTTCGCCAAAATCTTATTTGGCATTTTCATGTTTTCTTGCTGCTGCTGCTGTTCGATACTATGATCTTGTCATTGATCACATATTGACGACATCTTTATAATTTGGCCTCATGGACGAAATGAATTAGACAACTTCTTGACCTATTTAAATAGAATTCACCGCCGGATACAGTTCACTCCGGAAATAGAAGAAGAAAAAAGCCTCCCTTTTCTTGATGTGCTCATAACTCGGAAAAACGGTCAACTTCAATACTCAGTCTACCGGAAGCCCACCCACACCAACGGTAATTTAAACGCTGGCTCACACCACAATCCATCTCAAATCCAGTCGGTAGCCAAGACCCTCGTATCGAGAGCATACCGACTCACCGAACCAGACACGCGACAGCAAGAAATTACACAAATCACTAGGGCCCTTAAGTAAAATGTATATAAAGATCAGTCCATACGAAGAGCATTGGAAAGGCAGCGCCGTCCATAGACAAGGACAGAAAAACGGGTTCTCAACCAAAGTAGAGTCGTATTACCGTATGTGAAAGGAGTTACCGATAGGATTGGAAGAGTCCTAAGAAAACACAACATAGGCACAGCCTATAAACCACAAAACACTCTTCTTCAGGGCAAGAACTGAAAAGAAGAACAAAACATATTCACTGATCGTGTTTGGGACAAATTTAAATTAATGATGTTAAGTTGTTATAATAAATAAAATTAGTGTAGAACAAGAATAAGATATTAGTCATAATAAAGTCAAAAAACTCACATGAGAAGTGCAAAGTTTCGTTAGCCTGAATGGCCGTAGGTAGCTTATACATAAAAAAGTTGGTTAATCCATAAAATATATAAAATACACACTATAACACTGTAGACAAAATTATAAAAACCAAATTTAAAACATGGATGTAATTGAGAACCTTGGATGTTGAAAACATTGTTAATTATTTCACCTGTGACCACTACACATGGCCACCGCCATATAGGAAAGATGACAAGGACGACAGGTGACAGCTGACCGACAGAGATAAGGGGTTTAGTTAAGAAAACTCAATTAACCAGAATACGGGGTCGACACCCGGAAGGAACCGATCAAAACTGGGAAGTGCATGTATTGGACCTTTAAGCAAGAAAGAGATAGCCAATTGAGCGACCAAAAACCGGTATGGAGCCGAGGAAGGATAAATTATAACCTAATTATAGGTAAAGGGTGAGCGAGGGAGCGAGAGAGAGAAAATAATGGGAGCAACAAAGAGGAAGATTGTCTATTATATTAATTATTAATTTATTAATTTCTTGTTGAAATATGATTGGAGGAAGAGATTGTTTGCAGAAACAAATGAAGATTGAAAGCAATAGGAAGTAATGAAGGGGTGACGCTAGATACTGTCAATGGAAGGAAGACAGTAATCGATAAGTGCACAAGATGGCCCAGATAAAGTGGAAGGAATCTGTGGAACCCAGGATCAACGAGAACCGTAAACAAAGAGAGGAAGGAGGAAAGAAAACCCTGGAAGTTACACAGCTAAGAGAGAGAAGACTACCATTTCAATTCAGATGGATCATAAAACACTTGAAGACAGGGAATTATAGTGTGGAGTTGATTTATCACAAGAGAGGAGGAAACTATGTATGTTACTGAGACCATCTAGGTCGGTTCTTTTATTATATATATATATATATATATATATATATATATATATATATATATATATATATATATATATATATATATATATATATATATATATATATATATATATATATATATATATATCTATATATCTATATATCTATATATCTATATATCTATATATCTATATATATATATATATATATATATATATATATATATATATATATATCTATATATCTATATATATATATATATATATATATATATATATATATATATATATATATATATATATATATCTATATATATATCTATATATATACATATATATATATATATATATATATATATATATATATATATATACATATACATATATATATATATATATATATATATATATATATATATATATATATACATATATATATATATATATATATATATATATATATATATATATATATATATACATATATATATATATATATATATATATATATATATATATATATATATATATATATATATATATATATATATATATATATATATATATATATATATATATATATATATATATATATATATATATATATATATATATATATATATATATATATATATATATATATATATATATATATATATATATATATATATATATATATATATATATATGTGTATATATATATATATATATATATATATATATATATATATATATATATATATATATATATATATATATATATATATATATATATATATATATATATATATATATATATATATATATATATATATATATATATATATATATATATATATATATATATATATATATATATATATATATATATATATATATATATATATATATATATATATATATATATATATATATATATATATATATATATATATATATATATATATATATATATATATATATATATATATATATATATATATATATATATATATATATATATATATATATACATATATGCATATTCAACGCCAAGACACCGACCAGTGATCAACGCTTTGAAAAAGATGGATGAGATTCCATCGAAACGTCAGCGAAACCGTCCATCAAGGGACTTCAAGCTAACACGGGATACCCGAAAAACCACTACTATATGTATATATATATATATATATATATATATATATATATATATATATATATATATATATATATATATATATATATATATATATATATATATATATATATATATATATATATATATATATATATATATATATAGTATTGCAGTTTTCATAACTTTTATAAGAATTATTTGATTACTTGGGAGACCATTTTTATGCTGATTAACAATCTAATTATTTTATATCTTCTTAATTAAAATGGAAGTAAGGCGATAACATATTACGACGTTGCTACTATGAATTAGATATTTCACTTCGAAACGAATTTAGCTGCTTGCAGAGTTCATTACAAAGAATTCTTTTTATTTGCCTAATAATTTACACTTTATCTTTAACGCAACATTAAACATATAATTTCTTTAAAGCGCATTCGCCTATCTTCCGTTTTGGTTTTATTTATGTATTGTTGTTGTCGACTGGCTAATTTTGAAATATTTTTCTCTATATCCTTGCTAAAACCGACTACAAAAGAAAACAGAAATTTAACAGATAAGAACTTTCGGGCTGTATAAAATGGTGGAATTTTTGTCCTTAGCCCATAAAATTTAAATGAGTTTTTGTAATTTCTTATCTAACAGACAAAATCAAGAAATATACAAAGTGTTACCATCGTTACGTAGACTATATCTAGAGTTAAATGAAGTGACGTTGTAAAGAGTCCCTTTTATGCTACAACGTTCGTTCATATTTTTCAGCAATGTACCAGGAGGCTTTTAACTTACCTAACATGGTGCCATAATTAAACCGCTTTAGATCGCAAAATGAAATTTTGTTATGTAATATACTTATTATTATATATTTTTTTCGGGAAACGTGACGTATAGCCTGTCTCAAAATATAAGATCCTAATTTTTGCCGTTTTAAGTGGGCAATATAAAAATTTTGTTTGTGGTAGGTTGCAGAGATGGACTTAAGAATTTTATTCATTAATACAAATAAATAAAATTATAAGTGTTTTTGGAGATGTTTATTTATAGATGCATGTAAAAACAAATGGATAAGAAGTACAAATATACAGTTTGAATGAATGGGGTTTACAAGAGGGGACGGACATATTGTATAAATAAAAATATATTTTAACTTAAGCCCAATTCGGTTTCACTATCACTATCATCAGCTGATGTAATTATCAGTATTTTTATATTATTTACATAAATGTATGAATCTTCAACTTTAACAACGTGCTGAAAGAAATTCTTCCAGCTTTCACAGGGTATATCATTTATAACTTTTTTTACTAATTCAACCACTGACACGCTTAAAGTAGGAGGAATATTTTGTGCCCTTATTTCTGATTTAACTTGATGCCAAATATGTTCAACTGGATTGAACACACAATAATAGGGAAGGAAGCCGCAAAACAGTGTGTCTATTTTCTCAGCCGTACTATCACAAACATATTTCTTTTTCAATTTATAGTCTTTCAAGACTTCCAAAAGATCACTTTTTTTATAACTAAAGTCAAAATAAATGCCATTTTCTAACATATATTCCTGTATTTCTGATTTGGTGTTGGCTGCATTAGGAACCTTATTTAGTAGGCCACTGTTTGGAATGTTCATTGGTCTCTGGTGTGCTGTGATCACTCCATGTTTCGTCAACAGTTATACATCGACGCTAAAAATTATTCCTGTTCTTCTGAAGATGACACACGTGCGTATTTATTGTCAATTGTGAGCAATGGCGGCACCCATCTTGCGGAAGGCTTACTCATATCCAAGAGTTGTTAACATGTTCTGCACCCCTTCAGTTGATATGCCCACAATTTCAGCAATCTCTTCACTCTCCCGTTATTTATCACTATATCGTGAATTTCTTCAATCATTTCTGATGTGGTGACCTCACTTAGACGACCTGGACGTTCTTCATCAAAAATGCTTGTACCGCCGCGTTTAAATTCAGCTGTCCAATATTTTATGGTGCGGAGTCCCCATAAACTTCGCTGAGTTCCGCGTTTATCTCATCATTCGTTTTCTTTTTGCCACTTACAAACTACATCACGCAGCGACTTGAAAATTCGACAGGATTCTTGTGAAAAGTTATGTTTACGAAAAATACAATTTTCTAAATAGTAGTAGTGCTATTTCTGGCCAAGGCCAGGTATTTATCATACAACAGTAAATTTTTTGATTTTTATTTCAAATTGAAAAGATAACCGAAAAATAAAACTTACCAATCCATAACTTTGAGGATGTTCGGAGAGTCTTGGATCCGGAACTTGATCTGCCCCTGATGACCCGTTCTCCATCCACCGATATCATTCCTATTCTCTTTTTCCTTTTTACGTGAATCGTGTGCCAATGACCATCATCTATTCTTTTTGAACCCCTAAATAAAAAGTAAGTAATAAATATATGGGTTATATATTTCGTTTGGTTTTTTTATTCAGATGTGTCTAAACCAAAAGATAAGGAGTGTAAATTAATTTTGAGGGATATCTAAGTAACTTTTATTATATCTCATCGGGACATACTGTTGTTATACTCATGGTGAAGCACCATTATTGGACCTTCATTTTTAGTTTATGTTATTTTGACGAAGTATAAATAACATTTTTTTTTGAGTATTAAATATGGTGAATTACGTGCCAACAAAACAACATTTGCGAGAAACGTTATTTTTCTTATTTAATTTGAAGAAAAGCGTTGCTGAAAGTCATCGATTGCTGTCGGAACTCTATGGTGATTATATTCCATCGATAAAACATGTGAGTACTGGTTTCGTCGCTTTACAAATGGTGATTTCGACACGGAAGACGAAGAACGTTCAGGCCAGCCGAAAAAGTTTAAAGATGAAGAATTGGAGGCGTTACTCGATGAAGACCCATGCGAACTGGAAAAAAAACTTGCAGAATCATTAAAAGTTGATCGCACAACCATTTCTAAGCGTTTATATGCACAGGGAGTAATTCGAAGGCAAGGAACTTTGGTGCCGTACGAATTAAAATCGAAAGACGTGAAAAGGCGATTTTTCACCTATAAACAGCTACTTCAACGGCACAGTCGGAAAGGTTTTTTGCATTGTATCGTAACTGGCGATGAAAAATGGATACGTTACGATAATGCAAAGCGCTCCAAGCTTATACTGTGTATCTGGTGGGATCAGCTGGCTGTAGTGTATTAGAGCTGCTCCAATCTAACGAAACTATTACCGGGGAACGTTACTGACAACAATTGATGCCACTGAACCGAGTGTTGAAGGAAAAACGACTGCAATATACCAAAAGACACGACAAAGTGATTTTTCAATGTGACAACGCTCGGTCACATATTGCAAAACCCGTTAAGTAAACGCTAGAAGCACTTGGATGGGATGTTCTACCTCACCCGCCGTACTCATCAGACCTTGCTTCTTCTGATTATCACTTGTTCCGATCGATGACGCACGGCCTGTTTGAACAGCGCTTGCGTTCTTATGAGGATACCAGAAAATGGGTCGATTCGTGAATAACCTCAAAAGATGAGTCGTTCTTTCAAGAGGGTATTCCTATGCTGCCACAATGATAGGAGAAAGTAGTCGCTAGCGATGGACAATACTTTGAATGAATCAATTTGTAACAATTTTTTTTAAAATAAAGAGATATTTTTATCGAAAAATCCCTCAAAATTATTGCACACACCCAATATTATGAATGGTTACTTTTTCCTTGATTTCGAATATTAATTTTTTTGAAACTTGTCGACAGACTATCAGAAAATCAGTATCAGTAGGTGAGTAAACAGACATCCCGATCATCCTTTGCAGGGAAGTCAGTCGTAAAATATTAAGCAATATCTGCTGAGAGATTAGATAGTTTGAAATATGGCCCGGGTTTAGATTTCAGTGTTCTAATAGGGAAGAAAATAAATAAATAGCAAGGTAGAAGCAGACAAAGTAAAAATATGCGATCGGTTTCTTCTGTTATCGCTGGTCGGATACAGGTTTTTAAATAATGAAGGCCAGAAACTGTTAACCTATATAGAGTGCGTAAAGTTTTTAAAATTCAGAAGTAAAAATGATTAATCCAGATAATCAAAGATGTGATAGAAGCTTAGAGTGTTTGCTTCGAAAAATTGGAATTCCAAAATCTCTCTTTAGATTCGAGCCCTTTTTAAGGGGTTATATACGCCTCGAATTTTCAAAAATTCGATTTCTTTTTTTTACGGAATTTTATTCCCTATACCTCTAAAAATTATTCAACAAAAAAAATTTAAGAAAATTCCATTCCATTACAAAGTTATTATATGTAACCTGGCGTTGCATTAGGACCGGTACCTGTTTTCAGATACTGTCTGAAATATTACTCATTCAATTTTTAATACTTTTTAACTTTTTTTTTTTAAATCTTAATACTTACTTTTTGTACAAAATGTCGGTTTTTTTTTTTTAAATTTTTCTAATAGACAATTTTTACAAATAAATAAACATAAATTTTTTGGTTGAAAATTGTATACTAAAGTTTGAAACACCGTAATTTTTTATTTTTGAAAAAAAACCCTTCAACAATTTTTAACTACTAATTATTTTACGAGATTAATTTTTATTTTTGCATATTGGATTATTTTTTGTGAAGGTAGACTTCAGACAAGGAAGAGCCATAGTTTTCATCAGTGGCCCATTTAACCTGGTAAAAAATAATGTGTAATATTTAAAACATTTAAAATTTTTTTTTCTTATAATTTAAGGTATAATAAAAATAATCTCTATTCTTTTGTATTATTCACTTAATAACCTTCAAAATATTTTTTTTATATATGTAGCGTCCAGGTGTATGTAACCCCTCAAGGGAAATATGACATGTAGGCTGAAAAGGTTTTGCTCTGACACATAGATATCGCCCTAGGTATCAACCTTCAAACGATATATGTCAAAATTTCATGACATTTCGAAGACTAGTTTACAAGTTACAATGAATTTCGTTTATTGATTAAACACTGTTTTTTAATAGGAGAAAATACCGTTCAAGCACAGTAATGGCTTGATAAGTGTTATGGGGACCGGGAAAATCACTCATCATTTACTGGTACGCTGAATTTAAACGCGGTTGTGCAGATACAAATGATGTTGAACGCTCTGGACGTCCAAATGAGGTGATGGTACACCGGAAAAAATCAAAAAAATCCACAAAATTGTTTTGGATAACCGTAAAGTGAAATTGTGTGAGATAGCTGACACCCTAAAGATATCAAAAGAACGTGTTGGTCATATTTTGCATTAACATTTGGGCATGAGAACGCTCTGTTCGAAATGGGTACCGCATTTGCTCACAATGGACCAAAAACAACAACATGGTGATGATACTGTTTGGACCTGTTTAAGCGCAATAAAAATAATTTATTTATGCAATATGTGACAATGGATGGATCCACCACTACACACCGGAATCAAATTGGCAGTCAGCTGAATGGACAGCAGCCGGTGAAAGCCACCCGAAGCGACCAAAGACACAACAGTCGGCTGCGAGGGTTATGGCCTTTGTATTTTGGGATGCGCATGGAATACTTTTCATCGATTATGCTTAGAAGGGAAAAGCCATCAATAGCCAATATTATTGATGAGTTTGAAGGCCAAAATCGCAAAGAAACGGCCGCTAATGAACAAGAAAAAAAGTGCTCTTTCATCAAGACAATGCACCGTGCCACAAGTCAATGGTTACGATGGCAAAATTGCATGAAGTGTAGTTCGAATTGCTTCCTCATTCACCGTATTCTCCAGATTTGGCCCGCCCACGATTATTATCTATTCACAGACCTTAAAAAAATGCTCGCGGGAAAGAGATTTGTCTCCAGTGAAGAAGTTGAGGCCTATTTTGAAGGCAAAGACAAATCCTTCTACAAGAAAGGTATCGAAATGTTAGAAAAACGTTGATTGTATCGCTCTTGAAGGAGACTATGTTGATGAATGAAGTCGAATTTTGCGAAAAAAAAAAGAGTTTTAAGTAGCTAGACCAAAAACTTTTCGGCCTACGTGTTATATGACCTTGACAGTTTACACCCTTTTATCTGGCTATTATGTTGCTACAGTCTGTTTTATAAATAAGTAAATGCTCATAAGTTCGTTGTATTTGTAATGGATCTATCTCAATAACTTTGCAATAAATCGAAATATGAAATAATTTCTTGGAAAATAACACGACGAACCAGCTTTACTAAAATAGTATCTAATATAACAGAATACACCTTCTCCCAATTGTGATGAAATTATCCAATAATGGAAACGGAGAATTAGAAATAAATTTTTTTGCCTAATAAAATAATAACTGGCATACTCACCTTATAGAGAAAAATCTCTTCTCTCTTCCAAGATTAAAGCTCACTTCGGGTACACCATTTTCAATAGCGATAGCAAAATAATCTTTTGCAACCCTTCTTGTCCTACTTCTCCACAGTAATAATCCTTCGGCAACAAATGTTTGAATTTCAAATTTATAGTCATTACCCCACTCTGCCTTCCGTCTAAAAATTGTTATTTTGCACAATCATTATTTTTTTTTATTGTACTGTGGCTAAAATACTTTTGATTAAACTTTAAATTAATCCAGTTAAAACATGCAAATTTAGCCATTTTAAAAAACTAATGCCTAAAATAAACGATTTAATGAAAAATGTACAGCTAAAATCACGAGTAATCCATTTAAATTTTCAATTTTGGAAATAGGATTAAAAATAGGTTACGCATTTAAAATCATCAACTGCTGGTACATATTATTATCAGCATAGTTTGTTTTATAAAATACTTTTTCACTTGAACAATAAAACTACACTGGTGAACAAAAAGATCCACTCAAACGATTTTGCTTCATTTAACGTCGATCCTTGAATTTAATTTTCAAACAGTGGCGTTATTTTTGGTATCAGTAAAATGCTGATTTTCTACTCTTTCCAAATACCAAAAACATTTCAGTTTCCAGAAAGTTTTACTAATTAAAACGGTTTTACTTGACAGAATCGTTCATGCTCGCTCAACAACATACGCGTTATTCATCCCTATAAAATCACAAGCAACTATATTTTCCTATTATTCTTTTATCGGAACTTGAACCGTCAACATCTCTGCTATACTTGCTCACTAATTATGTCATCGGAAAATGGATACCAACCCGGAAGAAACGGCACAAGTTATTGCTCTATTGCAAGAAGCGCATAGGCAACATGTAGTCGCTGCGCAACTGCACCTGAGCAGTCAGCTGTCTCCAGGGTCTACAGACGTTACCAAGAGACTGGTGCCTTTACACGAAGATCAGGATCAGGAAGAAAAAGGTGTACCTCGGAGCAAGACGACCGCTTCATTGTCTACAACTTTACGAAATCGTCACTTGACCAGGGTTGAGATCCAGCAGGAGTTCTGACAAGTTCGTGGTCGAGCTGTTAGTCATTGGATAGTCAGAAGAAGACTTAAAGAAGCTCCAATCTTACTCCGAAGAGTCCATCTAAAGGATCAAAATTGACAGCAGCCCAGCGAAAAGCTCGACTCAGATTTCCCCGAGAACATGTCGACTGGACCTTAAGCAATGACGCTCCGTTTTATTCTCCAACGAATTCCGAATGTGCCTAAGTGGGAATGCTCGAAGAAGACGAGTCTATAGAAGGCCTGGGGAGCGCTATGCGCAGTGCTATATTACTAAAACGGTCGCCTTCGGAGGAGGTTCGGTCATGGTGTGGGGAAGCATCTCACTGAATGCCAAAATCGATTTGGTTTTTGTGACTGATGAGACTCGTAGCGGTGGATTAACTGCTTACCAGTATATCGAGGAGATTCTGTAGGAACACGTCGTTCCTTACGCTGGGTTTGTTAACGATAGCTTCGTGCTAATGCACGACAGTGCGAGGCCACATGCTGCTGCATCGGTCCGGAAATACCTGGCGGAAGTATGAATACCCACATTAGACTGGCCTGCGCGGCGTCTTGACCTCAATCCAATCGAGCGTATGTGGGATGAGCTCAAAAGAAGACTTCGAGCCAGAAATCCAGCCCCTGCATCGCTGAGGGGCTTAAAGGTTGCGATGGTGGAAGAGTGGGGAAGAATCCCACAGACAGTGGTGAAAAGCTCACCAGCTTCATGAAAAACCGGCTGGAAACAGTAATAAGGGCTGGGGGCTAAGGGGTAATACAAAATATTGATTTAATTGTTAAACTTAAAATTTCTTTGATTTTCCCTTTCTCTTACACCCATTTTTAATCCTCGTTCTCCTTGTTTCCCCTTTCAATCATTTTAATCCGTAAAAGCATGAGGTATGCTGTGGAATTTGGTATCATTAGAAAGAAAATAAAACAGGCATTCAAATGATATTAAAATCCATAAAAATATATGAACACTAAATTCTAGGATCCATGTTAAATAAAGCCAAATAGTTTGAGTCGATTTTTGTGTGTGTGTGTGTTAACTCCGTAATGTTTACTTCGTCCCAGCTGTAATAGCTGCCACGTATTTGAATTTAAAATATTATATTGACTTATTATACTAAAATGTCCCGTTTTACTAATGCTTCTTATTTAAGAATAAATAAATTTGTTCTCCAGGTGAGAGTCAAGCATACATACTAATAAATAATGTACCAGAATCTACATAACATTATCACAACAATATACCTAAAGCGACTAAGCAATACATTAAAATATACTGTTTTGATTTTGTCGCTCTAGCCGTGTCTCTGAAGACAACAATAAAAAAAGCTTTTTTTGATGTTGTCGCTTTAACTGTGTAGCTATCATCGCTGCAAGCGGTCGCCCAAGTAGAAAACAAAACTGTTAGCAATTGTGTGCTCGCGGCGACGATACCTTTTTGTCCTTAATGTATAAAGATGGCCCAATTTAATGCGTTCAGCTGCAAACTTCATTCTCATACCCTCATGAACCATTAATAGAATATCAATAAGATTCATGTATGTTTTGTTTTCCACTCAGTAGGGATAAAAACTTATTGTTTATATATCAGCAGGTGTTTCCAAAAAGTGTAGTTTCCAGAAACTATTAGGTTAATTTTTTAAATAAATCGTTAATTTTTTTTTAATATAGGACTTACTTCATTATTTAAGATATGATGTCAAAGTATAGGGAAGAAAATTAATTATGGCTAATTAGTTAAGGTATATACTTCAAACTTGATTGTCACTTAAAAAAAGCTGGAAGAATTTTCTCACTTAAAGGCTTTGGCCGTTTTCTAACTTATACAAAGTTCATCAGAAATGCTTCGAATTATCCGACTTCACAAATGATATGTTGATTTTTCCAATAATTTCAGAAGTGGTTGCAACCGAAGATTTCTAGAATGCTCGTTCTTCTATCGAAGTTCGGACTGCTTTAAATGGCGAGAGCGACTCGAAAACTTGCGTACGGCTTTTTCCTTAAATGTTTTCCGAATAATTTTAGTAGCACCTTTTCCAAGTTTATAACAAAATTCTACGCACGCGCTGCCACACACAATTATACCTTTATCCAAATGTGCATACGAAAGAAACTGAGTGAGCTAGCACGATGAAACTTGGCACGAAGCGTTATTAGAGATATACCAATAGCTGCCTATCGGCGCTAGTGCATATTATTTCCCACTTTTATTATATAGCCTTAGAAAAAGAACTTTTGGATATCACCACTATGTACATATACATACATATATATATATATATATATATATATATATATATATATATATATATATATATATATATATATATATATATATATATATATATATATATATATATATATATATATATATATATATATATATATATATATATATATATATATATATATATATATATATATATATATATATATATATATATATATATATATATATATATATATATATATATATATATATATATATATATATATATATATATATATAAATATATCAAAAGCTTCGACTGAGAACTTCGAACGTAAAGATAGATTTGCGCACGATTTGTACCACCTAAATTGAATTATGACCAAAAATTGGTGAGAATTCAACATTTTAAGTATTGACTGGGTTAAATAGTTAAAAAAAAGGACAAAAACTTCAAATATTCCATTTTAACTGGCGACGAGACGTAGTGTTTTCAGTATGATCCAGAAACCAGGCACCAAAACTCGGAATGAACGCACCCAAAGGAAGAAAATCCGAAATAAGTGAAAACAGTGTTGATTTGTTTCTACGAATCGGAGGGTACGGTGCACAATTAATTCATTTCACTTGACCTAACGGTTAATGTGTATTTCCTAGTTGCTATGAAGGGTTTATTGTCGCGTATTCGACAAGCGTAGCCATAACTTTGTGAAAGTGGAAGTTGGCGACTGTTACACGATAATGCACTCATCTCGAGCGACGTTTATTACTAATTTTTCGACAAAAATGGCATTTTAACCACCAATCATTCACCGTATTTGCCTGATTTGGCTCCACGCGACTTCTATCTATTCTCAAAATTACATTTGTCGATCCAAAGAGAGCATTAGGCAGACAATGAAGACATCCAAAACGCGTCGACCAGGATAATGAAGGACAACTCAAAAAAATGAGCCAAAAAGCTTACTTAACATGCTTACTGACCGTGCAAAAAGCTGTGTCGAGTGCGAAGGGGCTTATTTTAAACATAATAAATGAATTCTGCCAAAATAACAAGTTTTTGTTTTCATTTTGAGAAAGTTCTGTTTACCTTGAGACAAGCAATATATGGTAAAAACGCTTTTATAAGGTGGCCTATAGACATTTATTTTGTAAATTATCAATATCCTGTTAACCTATTTTCTTTCATATATATATAAGAACGAAATATGAAGCAGATACATTTCAGGGTTTCAAATACATAAAGACAACAGTTACATTTGTTTTGAAAAAGCCCCATGAGGCATCTTTTTCCCTATATATCGAATTACACCTGAAATTTTTTAAAATATAGGATGCCGTATTAACATGATATTCAGAAATAGACAAAACAGTGAAAAACAAACTCTTATGTTGTAATATTTCTGAAGCTTCCACTAATCCAATGTACGAATAATCTATTTTTACAAATATATATATATATATATATATATATATATATATATATATATATATATATATATATATATATATATATATATATATATATATATATATATATATATATATATATATATATATATATATATATATAATAGATATTGAAAACAATAAGCATTAACTGTTACTCGTGTTCCGGGTGGCGGGAGAGCGCTGTGGGAGTAAAGACAATACATTATAACATGAACTAACTTAAACTAACCTGATTATTCTTAAGAAGAAGTTTCTGTATAGTTTTAAGTGTCATAACAGTTTATCATGCATTGAATAAGCATAAAATTGAAGACAAATTACCATAATCACATCTTTTGTTTATTCAAAATTAACAATATTAAGACTAACAACTGTAAAAAAAGAAATGAAAATAGAGAATTCGGCAATCTTTGAAAAATCAAATGTTGGTTTTATTTGTAAAAGAAATACTTATTGTTTTTTAACTATAAAAAAACTCAGTTCAGGTTAGTTCAGATTAGTTAGTGTCATCAGGTATTGACTCCATCCCCACCGCCCCCTCTCTCACCCGCAATACGAGTTACAGTTAATGCCTATTATTTTCAATATCTATTATACACATTACCGGCTGTATTAGGTATCCTATAGAATGCCGGATTATATACTTCGCCGGTAACGTATATACATATATATATATATATATATATATATATATATATATATATATATATATATATATATATATATATATATATACGAGGCTGGTTTGAAAAGTCCGTGCAAAGTTCAAGAGATGGCACCACCGGCGCGTATCGAGGTCATATTTAGTTAGTAGCATCTCTTGAATGAACGCACACCAAGTTTCAGCCATATTGGTCTATTTCTTTGTGTTTGGCATTCGTGTGAATCAAGGAAGTCAAGTGATTTTCAAGAAATGGACGAAAAAGAATTTCGTGTGGTGATTAAACATTACTTTATGAAAGGCAAAACGCCTCAGGAGACTAAAGAGAAGCTTGATAAACATTATGGTGACTGTGCACCTTCGATTAGAACAGTTTATAAGTGGTTTCAAAATTTTCGGACTGGCCATATGGGCACAAGTGACGGTGAACGTTCTGGATGGCCTGTGGAGGTTACGACTCCAGAAATCATTGATCAAATCCATGATATGGTGATGGATGACAGAAGAGTTAAGGTGCGTGAGATTGCTAGTGCTGTGGGCATCTCGACTGAACGGGTACATAATATTTTGCATAAACATTTGGACATGAGAAAGCTATCCGCAAGATGGGTGCCGCGATTGCTCACGCTTGACCAAAAACGGAATCGTGTGAAGTGTTGCAAGGATGGTTTGCAGCTGTTCCAGAAGAATCCGGAGGACTTTAAGCGTCGTTTCGTCACTGTGGATGAAACATGGATACATTACTATACTCCTGAGACCAAACAACAATCTAAACAATGGGTTACCAAGGGGGAATCTGCACCAAAAAAGGCGAAGACCGTTCCTTCGGCCGGAAAGGTTATGGCAACTGTCTTTTCGGATTCGCAAGGGATAATCCTCATCGACTATCTGGAAAAGGGTAAAACTATTACAGGTGAATATTATTCATCGTTATTGGACTGTTTGAAAACCGAGCTGCAAGAAAAACGCCCGCGATTGGCCCACAAGAAAGTCCTTTTCTATCACGACAACGCACCAGCACACACCTCCGCAGTTGTGGTCGCAAAATTAATGGAAATAGGATTCCAACTCGTTTCACATCCCCCCTATCCTCCAGACTTGGCTCCTTTGGACTACTATTTGTTCCCCAATTTGAAGAAATGGCTGGCGGGACAAAGATTTTATTCAAACGAGGAGGTGATTGCAGACACTAATGGATATTTTGCAGACTTGGACAAATCCTATTATTCGGAAGGGATCAACAAACTAGAACATCGTTGGACGAAGTGTATAAGCCTAAAAGGAGACTATGTCGAAAAATAAAAAAGGTTTACCCCAAACACATAAGTAGTTTTTATTTTTGCACGGACTTTTCAAACCAGCCTCGTATATATACATATATATATATATATATATATATATATATATATATATATATATATATATATATATATATATATATATATATATATATATATATATATATATATATATATATATATATATATATATATATATATATATATATATATATATATATATATATATATATATATATATATATATATATATATATATATATATATATATATATATATATATATATATATATATATATATATATATATATATATATATATATATATATATATATATATATACACATATATATATATATATATATATATATATATATATATATATATATATATATATATATATACACATATATATATATATATATATATATATATATATATATATATATATATATATATATATATATATATATATATATATATATATATATATATATATATATATATACACAGGTATCCTAAAAACCAACGTATTCCCTTCGAGGGCTGATAGGCTTGATTCATAACTCACCATATTATGTAAATACGACTTCAGATCAATTTATTGAGTGCCACAACTACAAATTTTCGTATTCTAAGATTCTAGTTATTGTTACGTAATCCTGAATAGCCAGGCTGTTGATCACAGTTCAAAATAAAACGAATCGTGCTAAGCCTGAGGCAAAAAAAATCGTTTTTGCAAGTATCATGAGTAAAAATATTTTAATTAGCTTTGGCTCTTCATACTCTACAAAAATGTACCAAGTCAACCTGGACAGTTAGTTAATTAAAATGTTTTTACTTATGATACTTGAAAAATGTTTTTTTTTCCACAGGCTTAGGACGATTAGTTTGATTTTGAACTGTGATCAACAGTAGGGTTATTCAGGATTACGTAACAATAATTAGAGTCTTAGAATATGGAAATTTGTAGCTGTGGCACTCGATAAACTGATCTAAGGTATAGACTTTCACAAAATTAATAAAAAAGTGTCAAAATCTCGAATTATAACGATTTTTCATTCAGCTCTCGGAGGGAAAAGGTTGGTTTTCGGGACACCCTGTATATATACATATTTATATTATATATATATATATATATATATATATATATATATATATATATATATATAAGATTTTTGACATTTAAATGATTTTGCTAAACATAGTCTATTAATGAGGAATCCTGGTACACACATCCATTAAAACTGAAGACCCTAATTAGCACTTAATGAAATTTAACACTTAATCATATCGCCCTACCACTCTAATTAGTTCCTATTAATTATCTACTCAAAACCACAGCTATAATTATTAGTAAAGTTAGTTGGTTAAGTGAGACTTACAGTTCCTCATCTCCATCGTAATCGTAATTGTCAGTTTCTTTTCTCTTTCGTTTCAGTTGGACTACTACTTGATTGGCTAGGTCAGTATGGTTATGGCTATGTTAGAAACAAAATTTGTTAGTTGCCTGTGATAATTAGCTTATTATACAGGGTGCCCTATTTGTATTTGCAGACTTATCAGTTGTTTGTTAAGTTAGATTAACGTCATTTTCACGACACTATTACTATTTGATGGAATTAAAAATTTTAATTTACTTATTTTTTTGTTCATATTTTAATTTTTTGTCATGTATATATTTTTATTCAGGTTATAGGAGATTACGATACATTACATGAAAGATTGTTTTCTCCTAATTTGAAGTGTATTTGCTACTCTGTAAGCTTTATAAAAACATTATTCTTGTACTAATTTTATAGGTGACTTTTCGCTGATCGGCCTCTTCAGAGCTTGTTCTAAAAACTGATTCTTGGGAATCTAGCATGAAACAGTTTCGCGTAAAACTTTTGTTACATAATCTGGCAATGAAATTGTGAACCCGAGTGAGGTAGCTAGACTTAAGGGCAGGGGAGCATATAAACAAAAACATCGTTTCTTTAAGGAAGGAAAAAGAATACACAAAGCGAGGCTGCTCATCGATGGAAGCGTCAATAACTTTTGCATTGAAACTTTAAAGGCTGGAGTCCTTCTCAATGCGGAAAACTAAAAATCAATGACTGAGGAGTGTAGGTTTTTCACAAAAAAGAATAATTCCTTACGGTGAAGCTTGAGGAATTGACACTCAATTTGAAAATCGGTGGCCGGGGGAGGTGATTATTTTTAACACAACAGAATCTTAGATAAAAAAAAATGCCTTGTTTCTAATAGTATGCTATTTTTTACACAATTACCGGGTTCTGTTACATTATAGGAAAAAATCATGAACAATTTTATGGTAAATGAAAATATGTAAAGAAAAATTCAGAAGAAAACTGGTAAGAAATAAAATTGATATAGCTGAACTGTTTTACTAAAAAAGTATAGAAGTTCAACTATCGTTTGAGAAAGTTACTGGTACCTAAACATGTCAGGGCTGATTTAAGTTATATATATATATATATATTATTTTATTTATTTCACTTTAATAATAAATAAAATATAGAGAAAATCTGAACAACAGTTCATCTTTTAATTTCCTCAAAATGGATTTTCATCAAGAAAGTGCCAAATCTATCCAATTCTTGAAATAGAAATCATTATTTCTGATTCAGGTTGATTTGGTATTCTTAAACAGGTTCAAGTGAACTATTTTAGCATGTACAGGGCCATCTGTTAACCAACGTAATTTTGAAGGTATAATTATAAATATAAATCTATTTTGTTCTACTAAAAAAGAAATACATTCTGAATACTTCATTTATAATAAAATGGAAGGTTTGTCTATTTTTTTTAGCAATTTTGAATGACTTATGGAAGATGCAAGAAATGAAAGAACATTATGAACAATTTTGTGGCCATAAAATAAAAATATGTGAACAAAAATGTAATTCGAAAGAACACTAATAAGAAATGAAATTTAGCCGATCAATATTTCTGAATTACGTTGATTTGGTATTATTGAACAAGTTGAAGTGAACTATTTTAGCATCTAGAGGGCCTTCTATTGTCAAGAGTAATTTTGAAGGCATAATTTGTATTTTTTTTAAGCAATTGGTGTCTTGAAAAAGGTTCTGTTACTCACTTAATTTTTAACTAAAAAAATATCAACGCAAGTTTTGGATTCAGTTTTTAATTAATAGTGTTGGAATGAAAATTAAAAATCAGTTTTGTTCTACTATAATTACAATAAAATAGAAGGGTTGGCTATTTTTTTAAGGTACGTGTTTTTGTCCCATTTTAGATTTGGTACTTATAGATGGTACTTTTAAATATAGTAAAAAGAAAATAGATAAGTACAACACCATCAATTACATATCAGAACAAATTTTTACATTTTAACTGAGTCCCGGTCGCATAGGGTTATTTGGTTAATATATTTTTTCTACAGAAAACGAATCAGTTTACTAAATTGTTTTAGCAAATCTTGTTCGGAAAATCTCCACGACTTAAAACAGAGTTTTAAAAATACCAAATACATTTTAGGTTTAATGTAATGTAGAGCACTCGACGTTAACATCAAATTATAGATGTAGCATTTCTAATGTCATAAATCTAAACGTTTTTGATCGTACCCGAAATACTTGCAAAAAAATTATCGACGAAAGCAAGGAGTCACACAAACCAAGGAAAAACTCACCAGCTATTCCCACAGTGCAGTCAAGGATGCCCGATATTGTCTTCAGACAGCTTATCATAAAACGTATTTTATAGAAGCTAGATACCAAAACAGCTTCTGGTGCTGACGGTATATCGCCAATGCGTGACAGGACTAACACCAGTTTCTTTAGATGTTTCATCCTACCCAACAAAAAGGAATATTTTCTTCCTGCTGGAAGTGCGCTACAGTTCAGCCGATATCCAAAAAACTCAAGAAAAGCTTGGCAAACAACTACCGACCAGTCGCCCTACTTTCAATAATATCGAGTCATGGAAAAGGCAACCAATCAGCATGTGTTAAAATGTCTTGAAGGATTAATTATTATTAGCGATCATCAGTATGGCTTCCGTAAGCAAAGATTAACAAGAAATCTTTTCAAATAAATGGAACACTTTGGAGAATCTCGACCGGTTGCACTTGATATATCCGAGGCATTCGACCGTGTTGGGCACAAAGATTTTTTTTGACTAAGCTACGCTCTTATAATATGTCTGAAAAGTTATATTTATAGCTTTCGTGTTTCTTCAGACAGCGTTCTTTACGAGTGGAGGGGTTCTTTCTAAAACCTTTACTATCAACGCCGGTTTGCCCCAAGGCTTCATACTGTCTCCTACTCTCTTTTTCATCTATATCAACGATCTGCTCGAAAGGATCAGGAATCCAATCTACAGCTTCGCAGCTGATAGTGCACTTATTTCTTCATTCACTCCGCCTGAATATGAATTATTGCTCTTTCTGTTTATCCTGTAGATATCAGTGAGTATGTCGTGATATCTGCCAGCGTTGTAAAAATGCCAAACCCTGCATTTGTATTTCACTACACCTTTTGAACAACTCCATAGTGCTGCCACGGACGGTTTTGCCCTCCTGTGGTAACTACTACTTATATATACATCCGTGCCAAATATTTTTAAATAAATTAATAAATAAGTGTATCATATCAATAAGTAAATTGAAATAATTTGATCATATTAAATTATGAACCGTGTAAAGACTGTCCCCTGGACATATGAACTTGGGGAGCACATCTGAATGTTGTGCGGCCACTAAATTTAAAAATAAGTAATTGTAGAAGCATACAGTACTCAATCCATCAATTTCTCCATAAGGTAGAATGTTTTTCTTTCATTTCATTTTCAATCTCCAATCAATTCTAATCAGCTTTGCAGATGATAGTACGCTCGTTTCTTCATTCCCTTTAAACGTTCGAACAACGGTTACTCATTCAAATATGCGCAGACAGCAGGAAGTCGTTCAACTTAATAAAGCCCTGGAAGAAGTTCTATCTGGTGACAGTAACCAAGTAGGATTTAATGCTATAAAATCCTAGGCTGCAGTCTCTTTTTAATAACGTTGCGGAATTCGACATAGTTATGTCCAAAAACCTTGATACCTTGGAATATCGAAGAACGGTTAGCGACTTTTCTACAAGTATTTTCATGGAAAGTGTTTGACGGATGTAGCCCACTCAATTCCTCCCAGAGCGGTGCGTGCTATTAAGGCAACACTTTTTAAGCAGTTTTTTATATGGAGAACATCATTCCTTTGGAATGATTTGCCCAGGACTGTGTTTCCTATCGAGTACTGCAACTTACAGCGATTCAAGAAAAACGTGAATCGCTTTTTCCGTGTACACGCGTCGCTTCTCTAGCACCTTAAGGATTTCCCTGCTACTCCCATAAAAAGAATCAACCTCTAATAAAAACGCAAAAAATCTCTAAAATCAGACACGACAAAGCAATTTCGTAAACACATCATTTCCTGCAGGAAAAATGCTATCGAAATTATCCTATGTAACCCCAGAACCAAAAATTCTGTTGTACCGTGCTTTTTTTTAACAACTTTATTGTGGCTATAGCTATGTTTACCACTTCAACATCCAAGCTCTGTGTATATAATAATTAGTAAAGGTACATTTTAAATGAAATTTAAAAATAAATTACCAGAGTTATGTACTTACCTCTTAAATCCTTTCAATTTGTACTGCAAATGCGTATTGCCTGTAAATTTAATGGGTCCATGCTCTTCTGTAAAAAAAGAAACATTAAATACAAAGAAACGATTAATGAAAAAAAACAAAATAAAGATCGTTGGTGTGGAATAAAATTTTCTGTTTATACAAGCATTTTCTGCGTGAAAAACATTTAATTAATTTAATTTGTGGGGTTACGACCTTTTTTAAATGATCAGATGTAAAAACACATTTTAAAGATTTCAGGTGTAGCCAGGTAACTGCCAAAATAAATATAGAACCGAAAACACCAAGCCGAGAGGGTGTGAAATAATGCGTGAAACTTGATTCGTAATGCTTTTTAATGTGAAACCCTGCATTATTATTCGTGTGTTTTTCCTCAGTTTGATTTTTAGTAGCTCATAATTTTTCACAGGTTTTAGTTAAATTTTGGCAATATAACGGGGATTTTTAGGTCATATTGTAATATGTATTATTATTTCAAAATAAGAGTTCTATTGCGTAAAATTTGTTTTTTTTTTGGTGCGTTAAACTCGTACGTTTAGAATTGAATCGAAGCCTAGGTTTTGTGTGTTAAAATAACAAAATATTGGGTATGTGAATTAATTTTGAGAGAATTTTCGGTCAAAATATCACTTTATTATAAAAAAACGGTTACAAATTGATTATTCAAAGTGCTGTCCATCGCTAGCCACTACTTTCTCTCATCTTTGTGGCAGCATATGAATATCACGTTGAAAGAATGACTCATCTACGAATTTTTTGGCATCCTCATAAGAACGGAAGCGCTGTTCAGACAGGCCGTGCGTCATCGATCGAAATAAGTGATAATCAAAAGGAGCAATGTCTTGTGAATACGGCGGATGAGGCATTCAAGCACTCATATCGTTTCTTTGACGGGTTTTGCTACATGTGGCCGAGCGTTGTCACGTTGAAAAATCACTTTGTCGTGTCTTTTGGCATATTGTGGTCGTTTTTCCTTCAATGCTCGGCTCGATTGCATCAATTGTTGTTGATAACGTTCCCCAGTAATAGTTTCGTTGGGTTGGAGCAGCTCAGAATACATTACACCCAGCTGATATCACCAGATACACAGCGTAAGCTTGGAGCCATGAATATTAGGCTTTGGCGCAGATGTTGATGGTTCACCGGGCTTCATCCAGGATTTCTTGAGCTTTGAATTATCACAGCGTATCCATTTTTTATCACCAGTTACGATACGATGCAAAAAAACCTTTCCGATTGTGCCGTTGAAGCGTGCTTATCACCTTTTATAGCTAATGTATTCATGAGTAAGTTTGAAACCGTAGCCAGTCAAGAATTTGAATATTTCCCAAGGGTATGGTATAGGTATGTAGATGATATTTTCGCGGTTTTTGATACAAAGAAAGCAACTATTGATGATTTTGTTTCCACATTAAATAGCCGGTATGACTCCATTAAATTCAGTTGCGAAGTTGAGAACAAAGGACAACTGCCTTTTCTAGATATTTTAATTATTAAAAATAATAATAGATTAGAATTTGATGTCTATAGGAAAGAGACAGTAACAGATAGATATATTTCTAATGATTCGTTTCATTGCAAACAACACAAATTAGCCGCATTACATTTTTTAGTTCATCGTTTGGTCACTTTTCCTCTGGACAGAGTAAACTTGAATAATGAAAGGAATCGTATTAGAAATATAACTAGAGTTAATGCTTATGACGATGACCTAGTAAACAAGCTAATAAATAGACATAAGTTCAGGTTAAATATTCAGAATTCCACCGTTTTTACAAACGAAGAAAATAACTCCAAGTATGATTCCATACCATACAATCCGAAATATAGCAGGGGACTCAATAAGGTATTTAATAAGGTAGGCCTCACCTTAGTCTATAAGTCATCAGACAATCTGAGGAATATCTTAGGAAATCCCAAAGATAAGATTCCTAATTGTGAGAAAAACGTGGAATTTATGAAATTAGTTGTAATGATTGTGACAAAAAGTATGTTGGGCAAACTAAAAGGTCAATTAAAACCCGATTTAAAGAACATTTAGCGCACTTAAAATACAGTAGAGCAGAAAAGTCTAGCATTGCCGAAGATGCCCTTGAAGCTGATCATATTGTAACATTAGATAATCTAAAGTTAATTAAAAATGTATCTGATAGGAGATTGTTGCACGCATATGAAGGTAAGGAAATTATAAAATGTAAAAGTAGTTTAAATAAATACAGAGGGCCTATTCCTTATAGCCCCCTCTACTGGTTACTTGACCGGAACTGATGGCCTTGCCTATGCCATTAGTTCCGCTTGAGTAATTCAAGGGTTAGGCTAAGTATAAATAGGGTAGATTTGTAGTTTAGCTTTAGTCAATCATCGCTCCTGATGCATCTAACATGGTTAGAGAAACGCGCGTCGAGCGTAAAAATAAAGTGTTTGGTGTAGTGGTGATATATACTAAGTAGTTTTAATAATTAGTTCATAAATCTGAAAAACTGAGTGTTTGTCATTTCCAATTTATGAGAAAACCAATATCAACAAGGAGTCCTTAAAGCTATCACACATATTTGAAAAACTATTAAGCAATATGTGAAGTGGTGTCGCTTGAAGTATCCAAGGCATTCGAGTGTGTTTCCGGTGATGAACTGTCGCTCAAGCTTTCTCATATAGTGTACCTGACAAGCTTGCTCAAATAGCGTAACCGAAAGATTCAAATGATGATTTTCGAAGACCGTTTTTTTTACAAGTAGCAAAAGACAGATATACTTTCACTGTCGAAGTATCCTTAGGGCTTTACATTGGTCAAATAAGAACATGTCGCGCATTGTTAATTAAAAAATGTATTTATTTAAAAGTTTTTTACTACTTTTTTCATTCGACAGTAAAGGATTGTCATTAAAATGCTAATGAATCAGTATTTCGTTCAGTCCCCATTAGCGTCGATGATAGCCTGGTATTTTCTGAACATTCTTTCAACGAAATTTTCCGCGTATTCGTGGAGCAAAGATTTTTAAATTGCTCAAACTTACCATGACAGCAGCTTCACCGTGTATACTACAAAGCTTCTACTTGATATGTGACCACCCGTTGGTTTACGTAGGGAGACTGGGATGGGCTATCTAGTGTGACGATACCGGATTCCCCTTTCCACTGGCTATAAGCTTTACTCCGATGTTTGCGGTCGTTATTCTCTTGAAGAATCCACTCTTCAATTTTTGGAAGTCGGTACTAATACCTTCTTGTAATCTGCAGTATTTTTTTCAGCGTTCAATTTGCAGGTAAAGATGATGAGTCTCCCAAAACCTTTTTCCGAAAGACATCTTCAAACATGGATCTTTATGGGGTATTTCAAGGTGCGCTGAACTAATCGATTAGTGGAAATTAACCAGGCTCATGGGGTGATAAGATACCTCAAAATGAAGCTTTCTCGGAAAAAATTACATTCCAGTCTCGATCTGTTTTCTTCTGCTCACGCGAGTCGTTTCTTTCCGTATTTTTTGTTCAGCAGTGGTTCCTTGTTTGTTGTCCGACACCCCCCTGTATAAAGAATAATTGTCACATTGTAAGAGAAATAAAGGGTCACAGACACAGCTCACAAGGAGGTTTAGTGGGTATGCCAGCCATTCCGTGGTAGAGAACCACCACATAACTGGAGCCTGCTGGGGCACCACTAATGTGATGCAGACTGTTTCGTTATCCATAAGGCGGATTCCTCCCTGTAAAAAAGAAACTACTCCACTACTTCAACTCGTTAGCCTGGGGATGAGTGTGTCTGGTTTCGTACGATATATCTAAACCTTCCTGCTTTAGTTTTTGCGCCCCCTAGTGCAAAGTTAATTGAAGATTCTGGAAAACATGTTAATAAACTTTTCCTCTCGAACCACGTTACGCTATATCATCAACATTTTTTTTACTGAGAGTATCATTTTACCCACTTGCTAACGAATGTCGTTGACTTGCCCATATACTTAACAGAGACTGTAGGAGTCATTTTCAGACATTTTAGATAAAAACATAGAAACACAGCGTCGAAGCACGAAGCACTACTGTTCGATAATGTACTATTTAACTATAAATAAAGTTAGAAATTAATCTCCTTGCACAAAGCACTGTTTGCAGGGGTGCCAATGATAATCTCAAGAAAACGGATTTTTTTACCGGCTACAAATTAAAGGCGACACGTTTTTACTTGACCGACTGTATATCGTCTTTTACACTTTTACCGATATTCATCAAGGACCTGTTGGAATAAAGAAGAATCCAGTTTTCAGTTTTGCTGCCGACTGATATTGTTCTTAAGGGTAATGCTCTGCTTCCACAGTTACAATACGATTGTTAGACCCTATTTAGAAGAGGGCTGTTTACTTGTTTTGGGACCAGGTACCCTTCAGAAATTTTAACTCCTTCAAGCCGAAAAGAAGTGGGTAATTAGAATTCGGATTTCTATAGCTAGTTTTATGGGAAGAGTTTAGTTCATATAGCCGTTCAGAGCGGTGCATCCTAGAGATATACATCTCATTAATATCGCTCACCCATATTCAATTTGGTTATGCTCACATTACACTCTTCAAGAATTTTTGAAGATCGTATTTCCCTTTAAATGAACTGTTAGAACATCTGTTTACTTACTAGCATAATCAGTTTAACTTATGACACGTACCACTCCTGGAGTTATAGATTTCCCATTTCACTACACTGCTGTAATTGAGTCAATATACAATGTGATAAGAAAATCCTTGTATTACCAGGCGTAATATGAAGTTACTTTTCTTAGCTATTGCAAACTACTGTAAAAGACATGGGTGCCGAACATTCAGCGTTACTATTTTATTGCGAGGCAAGATGGTTATCATGTGGCAAATGTTTGCAACGTGTTTATAAATTAAGAAGAATTTAGAAGAGGAAAACCGATCGAAGGGCGAGAAGTTTCGAGACAGTTTATTTGTGATGAAATTGAGCTACTTGGTCGATATATTCGAGAAACTAAATACTTTAAATCTTCAACTCCAAGGAACAATTACACATATATTCGATACCAGTGATAAAATTAATGCTTTTTGTAGAAAATTGGAATTGTGGAGCAGAAATGTAAAGCAAAAAAACCTAGAAATGTTTGCAAATGTGGGTGAATGTGTTAAAACATACAAGGCTGAAGAACAACCTGTGAAAGTTGTTTTAGTAACCACTGAAAATCATCTAGCTATGTTGACAGAGAATTTTAAAAAGTATTTTCTTACTGACGATAACTTGGTAGCAAATTACGAATGGGTTAGGGATCCATTTCAAAATACTCCCGAAGGGCTCTCAACTTCTGAAGACAATTTAATAATAACTCACTCTTTGAATTTTGAGCAGGAGTGAATGATGAGTTTTCTGCACTGAAAACAAGAGCATTTTGTATACTATTACCATTTTCAACATCCTACCTTTGCGAAAACGGATTTTCTGCGGTGGCTGCTTTGAAAAACAAAATATAGATCTCAACTAAATATAGAAAAGGAACTCAGAGTGTCTATTTCTAATATTAAACCATCCTTCGAAAATCTTTGCTCTGCAAAACAGGTCCAAGGAAATCACTAATAATTATTAAACTGGTTTATAATTTAGTATTGATACGTTAATTATTAGGTAAATACATTGTGCAGTACTAATACAATCCTATTTATAGGTGTATTATATCAGTGTAAATGTGTATTTTATTTTTTATTATGTTAGAATGTATTTTGTTTTGCTTTCCCTTCAATAAATTATATTAAATGTTTTTAATAATAATTTCTTTTCGATACGCTCGCGCCCCCAATAGTGTAATCACGCCCCCCTAGTGAGGCGCGCCCCTAAGGTTAAGAAACTCTGCTGTACATAATGTATCTGTTAAATTTGAAAATAATACAATATATATATTTGCTATAAAAACTCTAAAAAGGATGTGTAACACCATATATAAAAGGAGCAACACCTCTAATTCCTTTTTCAACGCCGTTAACTCACTATATATGTCTATAAATATGAGAGAGTAATGAAAAAGTAAGAAAAAGATTTCTAAACTCCAAGTAACCCGAAAAGGAAGTATAACAAAACATATGAAATTCTTCTTCCTTTGTTGCCCATTTAGCGTTACATATGTTCAAACCTTAAAAAGGACTTATAACATGATATATATGCAGCAACACTCCTAACACACCCACATTTACGTTTTTAGCTACACATAATTGTGGTATTCATTACTTAAACCATAAACCAGAAAATTCCATAATAATGTTGAAAACATATAAAATTTATCCACCTCTTTCCTTTTCACGCCATCTCAAAAAAACCGTTTCATAACTGTTTAAGTAATACGTGTACATGTGTACGAAATTTAAAATCGATATATTATACATTTCGTGAGTTATCGTCGCAACAGATATACTTCTTTTAGCAAGAGAATTGGAAATATATTGAGGTTGCTTAAGTATTTAGAACAAAAACCAAAAGAAAAATTGGTCGGTGTATGTTAAAATTAAATGATTATAGCATATTTATTCCACACAAATACCTGGAGGACGAATAAAATCAATTGAAATTTTATTTTACTCTCAGGACAAATTTTTAACTGATTTTAGTACTTTTTTACAGCACAGCAATTTTCATACTTCATGCAAATCCATTTTTATTTCCCGGCATTATTTTAAAAAGCTGTGCTAATTTTATCGCCCGTCTAAAGTGTTAAAATAGTCACAATCAGTATTTGGATTGTGGCAATAATGTATGTATCTAAATAATAGATTGCTTGCGATAATCAGTGGAACGCCAAAAATTTCTCAAAATTTAAACAGCTTAAACTATTTTGCATTTCGTAGGTACCTGTGGATACAAGTTAGTAAATATAGTTTATTATTTGCTCAGATTGTTACAAACATCTTCCAACTTTGCTTTTCAAGTTTATTTCTACTTCGAAGATTTCATTATTGAATTTGTATTTTTGATGTTTGATGCGATATATTTAAAATTTTTGGAACGAAATGAAATATCGATTTGAAATGTGTGGTATTTAAGGTAGCAAAGGGATTTACGGTTATTGAATGATGCCGCTTCAAGGGAAGCCGGTGAAAGAAATGAGATTTATAAATTTTGTTCAATAATTCTTCTTGTTTTTAGGTTAAGACAAAGAACAAATTTTTAAAACTCCGGTATAAGACACAAAAAACAAAATTTAATAATCTGCGGTATATAGATTGGTGCCTAAGAAATATATGTATCTATACAACTTTAAAAAATGGATTAAGTAATTTAACCAGTATAAACAAGCAGTTCAGAAAAAAACACTGAATTTAACTTTCTCATGCTAAAAAATCGGTATGCTAGGCAATAGGCATGTTAGTGCAAAATGCTTGGCAGAGGAAGGGCTTCTAATAAAGCTGGAAATATTAAAAAATGATATAACTTTCATATCCTAGACTTCAAAAATTTTGAACAAGTTTAAAAATTCTGAAATAAACATATGTTACGATATATACGCAACCACCCCTCTAATCTCATTTTAGGGAAGAATTCTTATAATACTATTAAAACTACAAATATTTAATAACTCACACTCATGTTCTTCCCTTCCTGTGTTAAAATTGAAAGTAATGAAAAAATAACCTAATTTTTAAATTCTTCGACTATAAAAACCTTGAAAAAATATATAACAGGAGAAAACAACCCCTCTAACTCCCTATTCCACCCCTTGAAGCTCTTATATATTTACTATAAATAATATGCTGAAAGTAAGTCCATTAAATCAATCAAAAAACCTGGAAAATATTCTCAAAATACTATCGCACCTTTAACCGCCGATCGTAGTTTAAATTGAATACAACGAAAAAGTAACCCAATTTTCGGATTTTTCGAATCCAAAAACCCTAAAAAGGACACGTAAGACGGTCTGTGCGGAGAAACTCTCTAATCACCTTCCCCACCCCTAGGTGTTTTACTATAGACATTTATAAATAAAATTTGTCCATTATCTTAATAACAACTCCTGAAAAAATATTTTTTCTGTTGTAACCATAGAAAATTTATTGACACTCAACCCTTTTGCTTGATACGATATGGCTAAAAAACTGTGGGTTTCATCCCTTCCGTAGGTATAATATACGTGCCACGTTTGAAATTAAGACATTATCTCATTAGAGACCTATCCTGCCAACAGTCACACAACATTGAGCAAGGAAAGTAAAAAGTGGAAGCAACCGATAAAAAAACAAAAACATTGAATTAATTTAACCAGTTTTGACGTTCCGCTTATCATCGTGTGCATTATGTGTAGTACCTAAAATGAAAGTATTAGTTGTCAGTAGTATCATACAAATTATAATAATATGTGAAACATATTTTAAACACAGTACTTAATTTTAGCAAAATCTATTCTCTTATTTTTAGTCAGTAAGATCAGATAGTAAAAAAAATTAACAGTCGATGGTAAAAATCATAAAAAAAAGCTATTATCGTCTTTCTTCTCCGCAAAATAAAACTATAACCTGAAAGGAGAGCCAACAAATCGAAATAATATAAGTTACTTTCAGGCGAGTGGCGAAATAAAAAGGGCAAGCATTTAATAAATTATTTACGGATTTACCTTTTCTCACAGTAAATCTACACTTGAATAAGGATTTTTACAATACTCCAAGTAACATATATCTATTCAAATTTTTATTTTTGTGTTGAACTAGGTAGTAGTTGAGATATCCCAATAGATTTTCGTGTGAATTACGGTTAAATATTTATTTATAATAAGTATATATATACATATATATATATATATATATATATATATATATATATATATATATATATATATATATATATATATATATATATATACAGGCTAGTCAATAAGTTTTAAGAGTGATACCTATGTAGCATCACTTGAACAAAATATTAAACACCATTTTGAGGCTTCATCTGTCGTACGAATACACCCTAAATTTCAAGTCGATCTGTAAAGTGATTCATTGTCATGATAGTCTACCTTCCAGACATTCAAAAACTGCAATAATTGAAGAAACTGTTGTGCAAGTACAAGATAGGTTAATAGAAGACCGTCGATTAACCGGGGATGATTTCGCTAAGGCCAAAAGCATCTCACATGGATCAGTACATGAGTTTTTAACCAATGTTTTGGATATGAAAAAGATATTCACAAGATGGGTGCCACGTTTGCTAACATCTTAATAAAAACGCACTCGAAAAAAACTTTCTAAACAATATTTCTACAAATTTTAGTTCCCAAAGAATCTTCAAATCAAATTCTCCAATTGTGATGTGTCATTTCCCGCTGACTTACAGAGATGTCAGCCCTAGGCTCAAAGAACCATTTTCCTAATAATAAAATTAACACAAACAAAAATGTAAGAACCTGCAAAGGTATATATTTTAGTCTTCATTTTGCCCGCAAAGCCGAAGGTCTAACCCCGAATGAGCACCGACCGATTGAAGTAACGTAAGTTATTCTGTAAGTGAGTTCTAAAATGAAAGGGGCGAGCCTTTAATAAGTTAGTTATTGATAGGGAACGACTGTATAATTAATTGTGTCTTAGCTCTGTCACGGCTCCGAATAAAAGCTAATTAATTAAGACTTTTGGCACGATGAAATTTTAAAAGTTACCTTTGTTAGACGCCGTATAAATGACGTAAAGACAAAAAGTTCCGCTGTGGTTGATGCTTAATTATATTAAAATATCTTTTGATATTTTAATTAAGAGTTTGACGCTCTTAAATGTGACTATGCTAACGCAGCTTACTTTGAAAAGAGTTAAGATGAATTATTCTTAATATTTTCATTTTTTACTCAACTCATTAGGAGAAGCTTTTGAACAAAAAAAATCACCGTATGTGTTTTTTGTTTGCGTCTTAATTTCCTTAAGTTTGGAGATTCATTCGTTCCAGGTGTTTCTTGGTCTTACTGCAATTTGATGCTGCTCATTTCATAACTCCTTTAGTTAATCATATTAGATTAACTACTTATTATTGTTGGTTTCCTCGGCAAGTCCTTACACTCGCTTACCAGTTGTGACCTCACCCCGGTCAGTTTCAGAGACAACGGGGCGGATATGCATATCGGCTTAGCCACATTCATAGTTTCGTCTCTGTCTGTGGACCGTATGCGTCTGGTCTCGCGGCATCTTTTTGTCTATATCCATCTGCATACTAAATGATTTTTTTTTATGGGTCTAGCACACGTGCTACAGGGAAGTCCCTAAAGCGCTACAGGAGTGACACTTGTGCGGAAAAAGCGATTCACGTTGTTCTTGAATCGCTGTAAATTGTACTCGGTGGGAAATACAGTCCTGGGCAAATTATTCCAAAGGGATGATGTTCTCCATATAAAAGACTGCTTGAGAAGCGTTGTACGAGGAGTAACAAGCTGAACCTATATGGATGTGAAGTATCAGCGCGACGTGTATTTCTAACATGCACCGCATACCTGTAGAATAGGCTCAAGTCGCCAACCGTTCTTCGATGTTCCAGCGAATCAAGGCCGCCGGTCAGTTCCGGGTCTCCAATCAGACGAACAGCTCTGAATAGAATCCTACAGATGCAGTGTATGTTTGGGAGCGGAGCCTCAAACATGGGAAGAGTATTCCACAGTTGATCGAATTTGAGCTTTGTAAAGAATTAACAGTTGTTGTGGAGCGTAAAGCTTTCTGGTTCGAAATAATATTCCCAACTTTTGAGAAGCTCTCCTTGCTATGCTTGCAACATGCTCATGCCGACCCTGGAACGTCTTTGCGACTTCACAGCCCCTGTAACTAGTCAGGTGTTCCAAGTTATTTATAACATGGGGTTTGTCCCGAGATTTTTGAAGAGAAATAATGTTTTTGCCAAAAATCGATTTTATTCTTCAACATAGTTTCCGTCAAGTGCGCTACAGTTTTTCCAGCGATCTTCTAACATTTGGATACCTTTCATAGAGTACGATTTGTCGAACTCTCTAAATTAACCTTCAGTTTCTCTTTTCATCTGAACCAAGTCTCTTTCCCTGGAGCCATCTTTTAAAATTTGGAAAGAGGTGGTAATTCCTGGGGGAGCAGATCTGGTGAATACGGCAGATGAGGAAGCAATTCATAATCTAATTCGTCCAATTTCACCATCGATTTTATGGAGTTATGAGCTGGTGCATTATCTTGGTAAAAGGACACTTTTTTCTTCGCTAAATGCGATTTTTGATTTCACTATTCAAATAGTCCAATAAACCAACCATGTGATTGTTCTCTCCTTCTCAAGATAGTCGATCAGTATTATTCCATGCGCATCCCAAAAAAATACTTACCAAAACCTTTCCAGCTGATGTTTGTGTTTTTGGATGTTTCGGTAGGCTTTCATGCGGTATCAGCCGCTCTACTGACTGCCTGTTGGACGACAGCGTATAGAGGTGGACCCACGTTTTGTTCATTGTTACGAATCGACACAAAAATTCCTTTGGATTACGCCGAAACAGTGCCAAAGAGCATTCTGAATCTCGTTTTTGATCAATCGTGAGAGTGCATGGCACCCATCGGGCACATGACTTTGTCGTATGCAAATATTCATCCAAAATATGCCATACCCGTTCTGTTGATATCTCCACGATATCAGCTATCTCTCTCTTCATTTGCGGTCAGTCAGATAATGATTTTTTTATGTTTTTTGAATTGACTGCTTCATTTGGACGTCCGAAACGTGGTGCATCATCAATGTACAGCATTTAAATTCACTAAACCATCGACGTATAGTGGTTTTTGATGGAGCAGATGTGCCATAATCCTTCTCGAGCCATTTTTGGGTTCTGGCCATATTTTTTTCTCATCAAAAAGCAATGTTTAATCAACACACGAAATTGTTTTTGTTCCATCGTTTTGCAAAAATCTAAAGTAGCGTCACTCAAACAGCTGTAACTTGCAAATTAATAGACGAAATGTCATGAGAACTTTACACAGATCCTCTGAGAGTTGACACTAACTAAAAATCATAGGAGTTTCTTTGCTTGTGCTGCCATTCTTGGCAAGTCTCGGCACTTTTCACTCCATGTATTATACGTGACTTTTCTATTAATAAGTAGTAGCCTATAATTCCAGACAGGCAAAACAACATAAAAAATAAAAATCAAATTTGTAATATTTATTAAAACAAATTAAGAAATTTAAACATAACCAAATTTATCAACAATGAAAACTATCATCTGTTCGCTACTCTTTTAATAAGTATCTTAATGGAAATTTGGTTTTGTATTAAACATAATTCCTGGAACATCAATATTACTGGATTTGTATTACCCCTGTCAGGAACATTGTTGAACCACAATCATTTTAGACTAACTGTATTCATTACTCCATAAATTTCAATAAATTGTTTTGCACGTAGTAGGCAAAACGATTTATTTAGATGTGGCAAAATTACAATTGGATTATGATATTTGACAAGGGAGATTGAAAATCTTCACAATACAGTTTGTCAAGTAAGAACGTGACCGCTTGTATTCTTGAAAAAATGTGTTTCGAGAACATTTTTTACCATCAATGTATTCTTTGGTGTGTTAATAATGGCGCAATAGTTGTCCAATCGCCTCCTGCGTCAATAATCGCCTGGCATCTTCGAGACATGTCAACGAGATTTTTTGAATACTCTGCAAATTTTTCGAATCTCGCGAGATAATTGAGTCAAAGTCCTCAGAGTCTTTTCTCTGAGCTTCCTCTTTACAAGAGACCAAATATTTTTAATTCACTCTAGTATCTTATCGTGGGCCCAAACGAGCCGCTTCGTGACGTGATTTTCGCCCAGCAAAGGTGTCTTCAACGTGCTTCGAAATTTGATATCGTGAGTACGAAGATGTTGTCGAAAGGTCTCATGGGATATATTCAAACTCGATTTTCTTAATTTTGCCGTTCCTTGATGTAGTGTCAATTTCAGATCCCGTGAAAACAAAGACATGATTCGTTTTTCGATTTTTGGAGTGACTTTGCCTACCGAGCCACGTTTTGGCAAGTCGTCAACATTTTTCGTATTGTTAAACTAATTTGCCCACTTATTCATAAACGATACCGACTTTTTAATATATTTGGCTGCCGCGGAATGTGTCGTTTTAGGCCCCTTTGGATGGAAAGAAAGAAAGACTGCCTCGAACCGATGCGCAAATAAGTGCTTATTTTTGGATTTTATGTGATTTTGACGAAAGTTCGGAATCGACTGACACCAAAATGCGTCGTAGGCAAACGTTCCCTCTACTGATTTTTTGTTGAATCGCTAGAATCGCATCTACCAAAAATGAATTAGCGCGGACACGTTCTTACTTGACAGACTGTAAATCATTTGATTTACTATAAAGACATTAAAATTCCTTACGTACAGCCAATTAAATCATTGTATCAAA